>JALPQD010000486.1:893284-1407035 GCA_023101885.1 Typhlomys cinereus
AGCAAATTAAAAATCTGATACAAACTTCCTGGAGCTAATTCTAAAACCAAGAAAGCTGCACAACACATTATTTTAAGAAGGCATTGGCCTCTGGAAATGAATTTCTGTAACAGACTCCTAAAATTGTTCTCACTACTAGGGTCGGAATGGCCGTGAGACCCTCCTCCCCGCCAGTGCCTATGTTGAAAACCTTTTCACCAAAGTGATGGTGTTAAGAGACAGGGCCTTTGCATGTCATCAGGACAAAGGTGCTGAGCCCCCAGGGATGAGATAAAGGCCCTTATGAAGAGACCCTGGAGGTTTAGCTCCCCCCCCCTTCACTCTGATGACAAGACAGGACATCATCTCTGAAACCAGAGGCAAGTCCTTGGCTCGACAAAGAATCTGTCAGCGCCTGGGTTGTACAGGAATCACCCAGTCTGTGGCATTTGCTATAGCAGCTTGAAATGATGGGCACACCGTGTGTTCCTGTTGATTGGGCAACGGGTAATGACACGGCGCCTGTCTCTAGGGTCCATGAGGAACCATATCATACAGAACCAGTGGTGTCTAGCAACCTGCTCCCAAGCCAGTAGGTGAGTCAAAGAAAACAAAGGCAACTCCTTCAGCCAAGGTGACATAGGGGGGCTACAGCACTGGTTGCCTTGGTCTCAGTCCAGAATAAGAAGCTGCACTGAATCTAAGGGAGGAGGGTGGTAGTTGTTTCTGAGATGGGAGGCTAGCCATACTACTCTCGGGATCTAAGGTGGACACTTGGGTAGGTTGCTATTGCCTGTTCTTGAGGAGCTTCACTGTGCCAGAAAGTCACACATGGACTGATGCAGACATCTGCCCAGTACACAGACTTGGATTCTAAGGCACCTGGCAAATGACATGTATGAAATGATAACAGTGAAAGGATTTTCAAATCCATCACTGCTCCAATAACAAATGCACCTGCTGTGTGATGTCTACAGCTTATTCTCCCTTCGTTGTAAGTGACTCTGACACAGCAGGATGGACCAGGAGCTGGGGTGGTGGTGGTGGGGGGGCTAGACAGCGGCTTATAGAGACTCATAGATTGGTCAACAAAGTAAAAGGAACTAGAGAAGCCAGAGTCCAGGATAGGGTGGAAAACCTCTTTAAAGTGTTTAATGATGGGGGCTGGAAAGGTGTCTCAGGGGTTAAGCTTCTGCCTTGTAGGCAGAAGGTCCTGAGTTTGGATCCTGGACCCCACGTATAGACGCCAGGCAGAAGCAGGGGCGGCCTGCGCTTCTGGTCCTGGTAGGACGGAGCCTGTGAATCCTGGGGCAGAGTAAACAAGGAGGAGATGGAGTCGGTCCATGGTGGTTCCCGACTTTGCCCGTGGTTCTACACACACACACACACACACACACACACACACACACACACATGCACGCACATACACACACATACATACACGCGCACACATGCACACGCGCACAATTGAATAAATAATAAAAAAATTTAAAAAATAAAATGTTTAATGATGCATCAAAAGGGGCACACACACTCCGTGGGAGACAGACTATGCAGAGGTCAGTCCCTGGGGGTAATTGTAATTGCTCCAGAAACCTTCCTTTCGTTGGTTAAGTGCTTGCCCTGCAAACATGAGGACCTGAGTTTGATCCTCCAAAATCCATTTAGAAAAATGCTGAGTATGGCGGCAGTTTGGTAATACCAGTGCTGGGAGGCAGAGACAGGCAAAACCTCTGGGACTTACTGGCTGGTTAGCCTAGCCTAATTGACAAGTTGTAGGCCAGAAAGAGATTTAAAAAACATAATACATGGTGCTTGAGGACTGAGAAATGAGACTATCCTCTGACCTTCACATGCGTATGTATGTACATAAACACACACATAACTCTCTGCTACAGAGAAAATCCAGCCAAGATTGCAAACTCATGCTCATGGGGGTGGCCTTGGATAAGTCTCTTCCCCTGCATTCCTACATTCAGGGTCCCTCTTTGTCCGGGGCTCAGCTTCCTTCAGCCCAGGGGCCGCCCCGAGCCACTGTACTGACCTCACAGTCATACCTGATGATTGTGGGGACCTGGGGATGACGTGTCGCGTACGGAGGCAAGGATCGCTCACCGGATGACTCAGAAACTGACTCAGCTGCTGGGAGGAGGTGGGGGAGTTGTGGGGACAGAGGTCCAGCAAGCTGAGTTCCACCCTTCTCTCTCTAAGTCATAGCCTCACAGTTACCCGTGCTGCATGTTGAAGTTCAGCCAAGACGTGACGTGAACCAAGGTTTTTGAAAGATCAAAGAAAAGAATTTTTTAAAAAATCATTGAAACGATGCTTCTGGAAGACTTCATCTGAAGAGCTGCAAAAGTGTCAACCAGGGTTATGTTTGTTTCTGGGCTATGTCAGAAGTACTGTGAATCTTTAAGAGCTTTATTAGTGACAACACTGAAGAAATTCCCAGCTTTATGAGATCCGTGGATGGTGAGGGCAAAGGTCAAAGACCCCACCACCACCAAAAGCATCACCCCTGACATAGGTTGGAATTCCCAGGATACCACATTGATCTCAAGACTATCGTGACATTTGGGGAAGATGATCTTCTTGTTCTGAGATCCCTGGAGAAATCTACAAATAGTCTCGGCAACGTGCCACCCTGTCTAGTAAGCCAACCACAGATGGTTTAGAACGCAGCCGGTCCAGCGCCCACCACAGCTTCAGAGCACTGCGGCACAGCCGTCAGGCAACGGAGCAGCCACGCCTGAGCGGGGCTCCGTCCCTCTGAATGCACAGCTCCTGGGCAGCTCTGGCTTTGTGAGTCCAGACAGCCCATGCCGTGCCTGCTCTCTTCCTCCCTTCAAAGGCAGAAGGATTCAGGAGCCTTGTTTGAAGTTGTGAACCGACTCTGCAGAGAGACTTAATGAGTCACCTGAAAACTAGGTCTGGAGGGTCCCCAAGAAATCCATGGATTTCTTGCAATAGCTATGCAATGATGTTGGATCTATTACTATTGAGTAATCTATTGATATTTGACAATGAAATGACTACAAATAGGAGCCTGATACTATCCAAAAGCGAATTCTTGTTCTTCCAGTCATTTCTGGTGTATGTTTTTTGTCTTTTTTTTTTTTTTAGCTGAATGACTAGATCAGAAGTGGTCCTAACAGTGTGTATGACTGAATTCTTCTCCTGAACTCGAACACAGAACTCCTCTACCCGGACTTCAGGCCACTTCCATGCTAACTACCATTACCTAGGAATGTGGAGCGTACTGTGGAACGATAGGGTCAAAATAGGAAAATAATCTTCACTAATATTCTCTCAAGGATGGAGGCATTTCCCATTTTCTCTGGGAGCTGATGATAGATCAGGAAATCATCTGTTTTTTTCTTGGTGTAAAAGTTTCTTGGAGACAATTGGGGGAAGGCATTATGGGAAGGTGATATTAAAAAAAAAAGTTGGTGGCCAAGGATGCTACAAGCTAAATGTTCAATAGCTGGGCCACTTTCCTTGTCCCTTTCTTTTCCTCTAAACGCTGTCTGGTGCCCCTTTCTCCATTGATAGAAATGTCCTCCAAAATGGAAGCCATGTGGCTCTTAAGAACTTGCAATATATATAGCTAATGCAAATGAGGGGTTGAACTTGCAGTTTCTGTACTGTGTGTTTACAGCTTCACACGTGTGTGAATGCATATGGAAGCCAGAGGGCAACATCTGGCGTCGTTCCTTAGGAATCGCCCATCTTGCTCTTTTGAGACAGAGTCCCTCCTTGGTCTGGAGCTTGTGTAATTATGCAAGGTTGACTCTCCAGCAACTCCAGGTATTGGCCTATCTCCCTCTGCCCGGCTCTGAATTGTCTCCATGTTCAGCTTTTTATTACCCGGGCTCTGGAGATCCAGTTCTCCTCCTTACCCCTGCAGAGCCAGCGCTTCGCTGACCCAGCCGTCTCCCTTCACCCCTAAACTCCTAATTTTATTTCAGTGTAAACAGCGTGTGGCCATACTAAATAAGCAAGAATGTCTAAACTTGAGGATCTTAGAGGATGGTGGGGGGGGGGTACGCAAGCATGCAGGTATGTGTGTGTTGACAAGACAGACCCTGATGGTTCTGGGGGAGAATCTTCAGAATGTGGGCGACTGTAAGTTCTAGGCTTCTTGCTGCTCCGAGGTCTTCGCAAAAGAATGTCTCTTATCACTCCTGGACTCTACTGCAGTTCTGTCAGGAACTTCTTCCTATCCATTAGGAAGAACAGCACATGGAGACAGGGACACAACCCATCAGAGGCAAAATAGAGATGCAGCCCTGCCAACAGGGTGGTAATTCAGAAGGCAATAGGTCTCCTGATGCTGTTAGGAGACCGCCGACTGCTGAATGGGAACATCAGTCTCTTCACATCCACGGAAAACACCCCCCCCCGAATGCAAAATTACCGCGTGGTGACTATTTGGGATGCAGCCCTCTGTATTTTTCACGAAACTTAAAGGAGATTAATGGGACAATCAGGTTATTACGGATGAGAATCACATGCATTTGAAACGAGGCTGTGACAAACGGCTAAGCAGCCTGTGGAATGGGAAAGAGGAGGCAAGGAAGGAGCCCTGAGCTGGGGTGTATCCTCACCATGGACACACCCTGATCCGACCAATGACCCCTCGCCAAGACACCAGGATTGACCTTGGGCCTTTTCTTGGGGTCCACAGGACAGGAGGAGGAGTCCTATCACTGAGCAGTTGCGAGGTCCTAGGGGATACTATTGGCATCAACTCCTGCAGAAACCATGAAGTTCTATCCAGATGAATTCCATTATTATTAAACAGCTCAATCAACATGATAATTATTCTAATGACTAGCATTTATCAGGAGTGTTCTGTGCCAGACAGTATACACGCAATGTCTCTAAGGTTCCAACAACCCTAGATGAAGTGTCCGTTCGTCCATAATGCTCCAGATGTCCTCTGAATATCATATAGGTATGTGGGTAAATTAAGTGATTGTGTATATAATTAGGCATCCAACTATAAGCCTAATAGTTAAATAATTAAATATTATAATTATATATAACACATACGTTTAATTTGTAAATTAGTTAAGCCAAGGTTAATTCATCTGTCTGATCTGCATGTCAATTCCTGTCATGTAGATTTTCTTTGTTTCTGTATTTTTCATATAAAACAACTGAGGCCAAAAGTGGCAGCCGCCAGCCTCCAAGCTAAGTTAGAAAGACAAGAAGAGATGCCAGAAAAAAAAAAATCCATTGAACAAAAGATTAGAACTCACTGACTCTGAGTCCTGATGCAGGACTGGTACACGGTAGAGCAGGACACGCGTCTGGAGCAGGTCAGCACACCAGAGCTAGGGTGCCAATGCAGGGAGTTTGACTCTGTCCCTGGGTCATACTGGGCTGCATAAAAAGTAGCCTGCCCTGGGGCTGGAGAGTTGGCTCAGAGGTTAAGACTCTGACTCACAAGCAGAAGGACCTCAGTTCAGAGCTCAGATCCCACATAAAAATGCCAGGTGAAAACAGCAGAGGCCTGGGCTTTTGGCTCTGGAAGGCAGAGCCTGGGAAATCCCAGAGCAAAGCAAAAAGGAGGTAGAAGTAATCTGGGATGATTCCCAAAGGCACCCTTGGTCCTCTATGGGGACACAGCATGCCCTCTCTCTCTCTCTCTCTCTCTCTCTCTCTCTCTCTCTCTCTCACACACACACACACACACACACACAGAAAGTAACCTGCCCCAAGTTTAACCATAGGCTTGTTTGCTCCATTAACTACTCACCATCCCTGTGCCAGCCCTTCAGTTACGGTTCATGCATAACTTGTTATCATGAGTTAACAGTCTTGGACATTCCTTTGTTTGTTTGTTTTTTTTAATCTGTGTAAGATGCTTTAGAAAACCCCCTCTTCCCCACCTTCTTTTGTGGCTACTGAAAATCAATTCAAAATTGATATTGCAGAAATGGTAGTGGTGGTGATTTGGAAGTGAGGAAACCTTTAGAAACCACAGAATCAAATCTACTGCCTTCCTTAAGGAAAGCAGCTCTCAACGGGTCTGGGATATTAGTTTTTACAAAGCTCTAGATCGTTTCATGTGGTCTATACCAGCACACCCAGCATACTCTGTCTGTTCACAAAATCCATCACAGACGAACAGAGAATGGGTGTCTTTGGACAAAGCAAGAGACCACACTGAGAAAAAAAAAACTGATCAATGGTGAGGTCCAGAGTTAGAGGGACCATAGGCCGAACGGTGGAGTTATGTGTCAGAAGCACGTACCACCTTCATCTTACCCCACGGGCATCTCCTCAAGTCAGCTGCCTAGTAAAGGGTGAATAGGCCAATGTCCACACCACGGTCAACACTCCTGGGATGCCTTCCTCTAGATATGGATCCTTCTGAATGTCCACTGTCCACTTTCTCCTGCCATCAGCCCCCAAAACTCCATTTGAGAATTCCACATAGTTCCAGGACCCCTGAGTCCCTCAAAGCCCTCTGTCCTCTGGGAACGAGGATTGGTTCTCAAGTGGTCATGTGACCTAACCCAGTCCAACCAGAGTAATTCTTAGTCTTTTTGCTGGGGTTGCTGGGACAAGAGCAATACTTCCTCCTTCGTGGGGATCATTAAGGAGACATGTAACAGAGTCTCACAAGCTCTTGTGGGTTATCTGAGGATCCCTAAATGAGCCAGCCTTTGATAAAGACACCATGGTGTGGCTTAAGACCAAACCGAGAGATGAAACCAGACCCAGGAAAAGAGAGAAGGCAGCTCAATGCTGCACTTTCCCATCAGATGAGAGAGTAAATCCTTTTTACTGCTGAAGCCAGTTTGTTTGGGCCTCTGCTCTTTGCAGTTGAAAGCAGCCCAAGGAATACAAAAAATAGATCTCCGGGGCCATCTAGCTGGCTAAAAAGAGGGCAGAGTTCAAGGTCACCACCTAATCCCTGAATCCAGCAGCTTCCTCTCCTACAAAACTCATGGGTCCTTCCTGTTAGATGTTAGGCATGACAAGCACAAAATGGCTCTAGCTGCCTCCCCTCTCCCTCTGAGGTACACGCTCAAGGTTCCCAGTCTACTTAGACAAGGCAGCGCCATCCTTCTAAGGACAGCTCCACAGCCCCCTGTGTGCAACCTCTCCAGTCCATCTGCACCTAAGGTAAACTGGCACATTCGTCCAAGGACTTTCACCCATCCCAGGATGAGCCCCCTCCTCATCCCAGTACTCCTGGTCATATGACCATGCCCTATAAGAGACCTAAAAAACTAGATCTCTCTCTCTCTCTCTCCATCTCTGCTTCCCTGTCAGTTTCTGAAACAGCCATGCTGCTTGCCAGTTTTGTCTCCTGATTGCCGAACAATAAATCTTCATATAGTATGTGCTGGTTTTGGTGTGACTTTGTATCCCTATCACTCTGAGCCACGTGGGCCTTCCCAAGTGCCCCTACACTTGCCACACCACATCTACCAGGGAAATCCGTACTCATTCAGCAGGACGCAGTTCAGATGTCCCTTTCTGTTTCCTAGACTATGCTCAAGGCAAAATTAATCACTCCTCTGTCGTATCCCCATTAAAACATATTACTTAGTCTAAAAGCAAAGCAATTGTACACTGCTTGAGAGCAGAGATCGTGTCTTATAGATCCCTACAGGTACCAACCCCACAGGCATGCGATGCTACAGAATCCACTTGCCACTGACTCTGACAGCCCCATGCAACTCTGTGTCTCCTATGCTACAAAACACGGACGAGTGCATGCCTCAAGGGACCTTAACTAAAACACAGCTTTCACATTTACAAGGCAATCAACTGACTGGCACATAGTGAACACTTGATAATAGGCAGCTATAAGAATCTCGTAAGAATTTATTTAGGCGCTGGAGAGTTGGCTTAGGGATTAAGTCTTTGCCTCATAAGCAGAAGGACCCGAGTTCTGTTCCCACATAGAAACCCCCGGGGAAAATGGCAGCAATCTATTCTTATGGCCCTGGAATGAAGAGTGTTGGAAATAAATATAAATAAACAAACAGAATAAAGCAAAAAGAAGATAGAGCAATTCAGGATAATTTCCAAAGTCACCCTTGGGCCTCCAGAGGCATACACAGTGTCCTCTCTCTCTCTCTCTCTCTCACACACATGCATGCACACACGAATTTATTTAAAAAGTAGCAAAATTAAATTAAAAGGTAAATATCTGCATGTGTGTCTTGTTTATGTGTGCATGTAGGCTGTCTGTGCACATGGGTCGTCTACATGTGTATGCACATGTATGCTTGCAGAAGCCAGAAGGTGGCTTAGGAATAGTTTTGCTTAATCGTTTTTCTACCTTATATTTTTGGAGACAGAATCTTGAACTCCGGCGCTCTGTGCCTAGCAAGCGAGCCCTCGGGAGCAGTCTGTCTCTGACCCCCAGTGACGAGTGGACAGATGGTGTGCTAACACATACGGCTTTCAAAATGGTGCTAGGGATCCAAATTCACCAGGCTTGCACAGCAAGCAACTTACTTCCGGGCCCTCTCCAAGTAAATAATTTTTAAAAAAAATCTTTAGCAACTACCCGTTCAATGCTAATAGCCAAATAATTGCCATTTGGAATAGAAATTCAGAGAGATCTCTCAAGTCTGTGGAGGGTAAAGAGTATGATCTTAAAGATTACCTTGATCCTCTGCAAGAACAAATCCATGTTGGTAGTTAGGTTCTGAGGTAAATATATATATATATATATATATATATATATATATATATATATATATATATATATATAAACTGTCGAGTGACTGCTAAGCATACGTTGAGATGGAAAATTACTGAAATCTCAAAGGCAGACTAATGAGGACATTTCAAAGATCCGCACCAACTGTGCTACCTGTACCTGCTCTGAAATGAGTCAAGGTCCTAGGTGGGCCCCTGTGCAGTCAGTCTGCCCTGCTGACACTTAGCAACCTTTGCATCTGCTTCCGGAAAGTCCTGCTTCATTTGCTCCATCTCTGCCCTGCTTTAGTATAAAATAAAAGTGTAAGTTAAATTCGCGGCTGAAATCCTTGGAGAGTCATCTCAGCTCTAAGCCACTGGTAAATAAAGCTCTTTCTCTTCCACCTAGCAGTTAATTCCACAGGCCCTTCCAACAGGTGGGAGTAAGACGACAGGAAGATGACATCTAACGGGATCATCTGGCAAATGTGGGTAGCCCCTAGGTTGTTCTTGTAAGTCTAACTGACCAAACCAACCCAAGCAGACAATAAGGACTAGGTTTTTGGGTGCATGGCGACTGATTCAGGAATATGTAGGCCAACTCACCTGTTCTAACGAGAATCAATTCTGAGAACTTTGCTAAAACTATTTGTGTGAAAGAGAATCTTCTTTCCACCAAGGTCCTTTTTTTTTTTTTTTCACTGAGAGGCAGGAATAAATATAACGCATATCTGATTTTCTCCTGTGGGACCTCATGTGTGTTAGGTTGGTGGGGAAGTGAATGGAGAGTGATTCCAACCTTGAGTGGACACCTGTGAACGAAGAGAAACTAACACAAGGGAAAGACTTAAAAAATAGGAGTTTAAATTAGAGTTGATTATAGCGTTTATTAGAGTTGGCCACAAGACTGGCATAGTTTAGCCTTAATGTGGGAGACCCTTAGAACAGAAGAGATAGCGTAAGGTCAGAGGGAGTAGGGAGAGAGCTGCCATGACAGCGTGGAAGGAGAAGGAAGAGAGGAAGTGACAAATAGAGACTTGAGAGTACAATAAGATAGTGACCTTTAACAGTCTCAGATGCTGCTAAGGAGATGCCTGGAAGTTAGTAGGAAGTGAATACTTGGAAGTGTGGCCTGTCTAGTCGAGGTGATAGGTTCTACAAAATGGCAGCTGTGACTAGGCTAACATGGAAGTCGCTGCATACAAACCCAATGCAGAAGAGACGGAGGAACCAATGGTGGCAGGAGGCTCCAGGACATCGTGTGAGCATCCCGCATTCAAGAGACAAGCCTTGCTCACTGCACAGTCTCTCTCAATCTGCCAGATGCCCAAGACTCCCGTCCCTGAATCCCTTTGTGTTCAGCCATGCTCAGTCTCACACCCTCTTGCCTCAGGCATATAATAAAATTGACAAATGATATTCCTGTTACTTCCTGTGGTCAGTTTATTTCAGAGATGACTGTATGACCAAATCGTCAGGAGGGAAGAAGAAATTTTAAATGTCCCTACGTCAATGACCTGACCATTATCATACACATACACCCACCCAGTCCATTTCTCGACATGAACAACTTTGATCAGATTTCCATGACTTGCATTAAAGTTCCCAGACGACACCCTGCATTCCCTGAGGGAGGCCCTTCCACCATTTAACAGATCCTGGCTGAATTGGAGGAATCCCACGGGTTACATTCTCAAGAAGAAGCTATCGGAGCTAAGGTCCAAGGTTAGAGGGGTCTGCCTGGTTCCACTTAGAACTCACTGGAAAACAGTGTAGCGGCTAGCCAGGTGCCAACTTGACCATTAAAGGCTGAGTCTTTGGCACAGTGCAGAGTTATTTAGTCAAGCTAGGATCTTTATAGCAAATCCATGGGAGGCTATCTAATCATATGGGAGCACACATTCCCTAGCGGATGGGACCATTCCCTAGGAGGTAAATAAGGCAAAGAGTTGCTATAGGATTTTGACATACGGACATGCTGGCAGGCAAGAAGATACGCCCCTCCCCAGCAATTCCTATGGATAAGGTGTGGGCTGCTTCTTCCGATGCTGATGTTGGTGTGAATGCCCCTTCATTGATGAAGTATAACCAAGAATTCTAAGGATAAGATCCCTTGCTCCCCTAAGTTGTTTTCGGTCCTGTATTTATTTAGCGAAGGGGACATGAAACAAACAGAGCAGCAAGAATGGGGAATCTAGACTTGATGTCCATATCCAGTCTTGACCTTCCATTCAGCATTTTCCTGCCTTTCTCTATCTGCCTGTTTCCTCATTGGGATGAATCAAAGAACTTTTTTCCCCCCAGCAAACATCTTCAGTGTTTATCTAGCAGAGCTTTCTTTTTTATTGGAACATGTAATTTATTTTAAAAATCATCTTTCCCATGAGATACAGTCATTTAAACTAAGGGAAAAGCTGGTCCTTCTTAAACTTCCGTTTCCTGTATTCAAACTGATGGTTCACAGATTCCAGAAACTTCCCCTGCTCTGGAGACTTCTCGGGCTGCTGGGTTCAGATTCCCTTCATTACTTAAAACAACAGGAGGAGGATGAGTCACGGATACAATCTGGGGAGACTGAACAGAAAGAACAGCCTAGGAATGCAAATGTCAGCTCCTGAAAGAAAAGACTAGCACAGAAATAAGAAAGCAAAATGAGGCAAAGGAAGCAAGATGGGGGGGGGGGTGTAAGGGCCGCCTCAGCATGCAGGCAGAGAAGAATCAGAGGGAGCGGGCAGGTGGTCTCATTCAGCATACAAGGAGATGTCTACATTCCTGAAAACTTTGCCAAAGTGAAACACTTGAGCCCAAGCTCTGCAGGAAGCAGATTCAAGAGAAGAGGTTCACACAAGTGAAGAAGGTGGTGTGGAGGCGTCATGATGATCTGCAGAATTCCCTCAGGGTCCCCAGAAATCTAGCTGGAAACCCCAGATTGACCTTGCTCCATGATGCTCCCAACATCTCCGGACTGCATGATTCCATGTGGCTAGAAGGCACCAAGCAGAGTTGCTTCATAAAATACACAGGTGGTCAAAAGCGGGACTTGGGCATACTATGGCTTATGCCACAGACGAGCTTAGCACGACAGGCTCCTTTCTTGTCTCACCATGCCTGGCGTCTCCCTCACCCTCCTCCTGGAGCGTGGCATCAGGATACTGTGTAGGACCTAATGAATGGCCGCCCCCTTCCTCAGGACACCAGTGAGTCCATCTTCGTGTCTCCCTCTGAGGTCATAAGACCTGACTCCATGTCACTCCCAGGTCACGCTGTTGTCCAGGAATGTGTCAAGCAGGACGACCTTCAGTCAAGGGTTTTCTAAAACAAGCCCATAAACACCATCAGGATTATCCTGCCGAGATTCACAGGAGGAGGAAGGAAAGGTTCAAAACGAGATGATTTCCAAAGAAAGAGAAATGTCTTCTATCATGGAAACTATTCCTAGGGTTTTCCCACTAACAGAAGAGAATTTGGGAAACTGGGAACTGGGAAGAGACTCGGCTGGAGAAGCATTTGCAGCACAAGCCATGAGGATCTAGGTTCAAACCTCCGCAGTTAGGTTAAAAGCATGGTATGTGCTTATAATCGTAGCATTGACTGTAGTCAGCCTAGCCAGATCACTGAGATCTAGGTCCCAATGAGAGGCCCTATGTCAAAAAATAAAATGGACGACTCCCGAAGAACTACCCTCAAAGCTGACCCCTGATCTCCATAGGCAGACACACATAAACATGCATATACACAAATGCACATATGCAAACATGCACGTGTATCTGTGCACATACACAGGTGATCATGCAAATATATGTGCACATACATGAACACACAGCCAAGTATGCACACATATCTGAGAACACATGTGAATATGCACACACGCGTGTACACACATACATGTGAATGAACACATACTTGCACACATTCACACACATGAAAAAAATAATTTTAAATAAGAGCATTGGTGCCTGTTTTGTCTTTATCTATTGACACTGCCACATACATTCTCATCTTTATCACTCTGAGTTGAGTCATACAAGCAAGCTGTCATCCTGAGTCAAACCATCTCTAGCTTCTGCAATGGTCTGGACCTGTAATAATGTCAGCCCATTTTCTGACCTTGCTCACCCCATTTTTCCAAGTCCTTGCTCTGGAAAATAGCAAGGTCAGATGAGACACTTTTCCAAGCAGACCAAAGGAGACTGACCCTTCTATAAAGAGGTGATCCTTTCTGTAAAGAGGTGATATGCTGCCTGCTGTTCCCCAGGTTTAGCCCTCCGGTCTTGCCCCACCCAACAGAGATGGAAGCATGCTACCCGCAGGTGCCAGTCTGGAAGGCCACACTACACTCCTTGGCATGTCATGGGTATGCATTCTTTGGCTCAAGCTTACAGGGCATCTCAGCACAGAAAGGGATGGTGGCTTGTACACCTGCTGAGTGGGAGCAGGAACTGGCAGGAAGGTCTGTGTTCCCTCCTTCCCTCACCCAGGAGGAGGAAGTAGGGTGGCAGTGTCTGAGAGAGCCTGGCAATGCCCATCACCGCTGCCACTGCCTATGTTCAAACTGGTGCTGCTTCTTTGCATGTGGCATCTGTCAAGGCTGGGAGACATTACCACAGCCAAACCAGAGCCAAGAGGTGCCAATCTCCCAGAGTCGTCGGAAAAGCAGTGGCGTAGGAGTCCCAAGTCTACCACACATCTGCTCCCCTCGCTCTCATTATGAAACCTTAGAGGGTAACTTCAGCTCCAGGAACAAGGATCATGTACCCGGGTGGCCTCGTTCACTGCCAGATGGGCAGCTCATCCAAGAAGATCCAAGGTTTGTCCAGGGATAAGTCCCACCCGAGGACTCAGCTCACCCACTTCCTGCTGGGAACATTAGCTAGAGTCGGGGGTGGGAGGGGCTGTGGAGCCAGTGCCTGAAGTTTCACTCTAAGTCAGTTCGAATCCCATCTGTCCTGATTAGATTAGCCAATCACATTTTTGGGAGCCTTCTAAAGATCCAGAATCCAATAGCACTTGGTGCGTTGTGGCTGCTCAATGGATATTTTGTTGAATGAGCAAACGAATCCCGAGGCCACCAAAGGGGGCCAGAAGCAGAGATGCGAAAGACAAAACAACTAAGTACAGCCAGATGATAGGAATAATTAGTGATCTCAACAACGGAGACCAGGGAAATAATCTGATCTAAAATACGCAAGAGAATAATCAACTCGTTACATGTGCTGAATGATGCTGGAGAGCTGAAATGTTGCTTGGAACTGACTCGACATAGAAAAAAAAGGTTTCCCTGGGCTCAAAGGAAGGCATGGTCATCTCAGAGAAAAATAAAGAAAAATACCAAGGTCAGCAGACGCACGCACTGCAATGGATGCCCTGAAACAGAAGCCTGGGTCTCTGGGGGCTTCCCGGAAGCACGGGTGACCAGTGTCTCTTGAAGGAAAGAAGCACCTGATAAAATGCAAACAGTACAAAGCAAAGTCATCCTCCGGGCCCGGGGCCCAGAGAGTAGGCATGAGGCTTCCTGACCATTCTAGGACACAGCCAAGCTGGAGAAGCGCCTTTCCTCTGGATCTCTCCAAGAAGTAGAGCGAGCCTTGTCTGACGGAGTCTCTCTGTGCCTTGACCTCCGCAATGATGGGCTAGTCTCTGCTCCGTTCGCCGAGCACTTGGAGCAACTCTGCATCTTCCGTGCATCCAAGGGCTTTGCTCTTCCTCCTCTGATGCTGTTGCATCTATTCATTCACTTCCCATCTGTGTCTCTGGAGTCTCCAGACAGAAATGCAGCAGACGAACTGACTCAAATCACCCTGCCTATCCATCAAGGCCTGGCATTTTGCAAAGCACCTACGAGAAGCAAAGGAGCAGCCAGAATGGCTGGAGGCCATAAGAAGATGGGCGGACAAAGAGAGCCAAGGTCTGACCCGAGATCAGCCCCTGCCTCTTCATCAGCTTGACAGAGCAGGAACAATGTGGTATCTTGTCCACTCTGGAAGCATCTGAATCAAGTGTCCCAGACTCAGAAAGGCTCCTTAACAGACAGAACTGGGCTTTGGTGTTAACAGGATGTAGACACAAATTTCAAGCTCCACAGCCTTGAAGCAGTTTGACCCTGGGCAAGTCACTTGAGCATTTGTGTTCTTGTCTCTAAAGTCACTATAATGCTTGTCCTGCAGAGGAAATTGCTAGGATTAAATGTGATGAGGCTGAAAATTGCCACCGATACAAAACAGGTAGTTGGAAACTGCTGGCTATTTCGATTACTATTAGTACTATCATTACTAGTTATGTATCAGATCATTCTCCTACTTCCCAACTCTGAATTTTAATCTTGCTCTGGCAGGCAAGGCTGAGAAGCTGGGCCTTACCACGGGACAGAGCAAGAGGAGTCCCCAAATATGAGAGCCCCCACCACCACCCCCACACTCACAGAGAGGCGGCCATGCTGCTTGCCTGGCATCTCATGGGTTGCCCAGGAGCAAGACTGCCCTTGGATTTGACGCTAGTGAGAACAGAGAACAGAACAGGTGAGCACGGGGAGCCAGAGAACCTGAGCATCCACGAGAGAAGAGGCCACCTGAAGGGTATTGCCACCTAATTGTCCCTAGGCCTCCCACCCCCACAAAGAAGGAGCAAGGCAGAGTAGGAATGGGAGGGGAGCTGAAGGATGGGGCAGGTGGGCCTCTTTCTAAAAGTCCTGGCTCCAGCTGGGGACACCATCGCTGGTCTATCTCAAGGACCAAGCACATCCTGGCCTACACTGCAAACAGGAGCTCGGACCTGCAATCTCATTTCCAACCCAACGCAGGCCAGCCATGGCCCAGTTCTCCACGTCTTGGAGCTGAGCCCATCTATAGCTGAACCAGGCCCCGGGGTCTCCCTCCCCGGGCTGCTGGCAGTGCAGCTGTCCATTAGCACCTCAACCGCCACTCCTGCGCACTCGGTTCCCTGAAGACCTTTCAAATCCATTATCTCACAGGGCTCCCGACAGGCTGGCAGAGGGCAGGCCAGACTGACCCCATGCCGCAGAGGAAAGAATGAAAGGAACTGACAGACTGAAGCCAACCCGAGGCCACCTCCTGCGATCTCTCTTCATTTCACCTTCACGATCAAGGACCCATACACAGAAGGTGGGGGGGGCAACACTGACCCCCTCCTCCACTTCCATCTACACAGGAATCAGGGACAGACTGTAAAACAAGAGGGAAGGAAGATATGTATTCAAATCCTGGTTCTGCCATCTTCCCCGTGGGTGCCACTAGGCACTTTTTGTTATGACTGTGAGCCTCCGTCGGTCCACCTGCATAAGACAGTATCCTTGCGCTAACAGGAGGAAAACACAGTGTCCGGAAGACAGGAGAGTCTTAAGCAATACTCGTGTGAAGGGTCTCCAGAGCTGCCACTGATCTGGTCACCCAGGGCACAGGACAAAGTCTGGAAGACACCGCAGCCAATGTTTTGATGGTTTTTGTTCTTTTTTTTGTTTTGTTTTATTTTTCTAGTTTTCAAGTATATTGATTATTTATCCCTGCTTCCCTCCATCCCCCTCCCACCCATTCTCCTTTCTTCCTTTCATCAATCCATCCCATTCTCCTGTCTGTCTGCCTCTATGAACCCCAGGGTTCCCTCTGACTTGTCTACTCCTGTGGGGGTTCAGGACTCTTTTGGCATTCCAAGTTGCCTCTCTTTGGGCCACCCCACTGACAGGAGCATTTCCCTTCACTCATCCAGCTTTAGTCCCCAAGGCTCCCATTGTATGTTCCCATCTCTCTTGAATTCCTCTACAGTCTATGGGGGCATATTGGTATGTCAGTCATTGTGCAGGTCTGGTAAGGACAAGTCTCACTGCAGTGAGTTCTAGGTGCAGCAATGTATTCTTCTCTGTACCAGTCTTCCTCATCCAAAGACCCTCCCCAATGGTTACCATATAAACCCTATCAGTCAAAGGGACCTGAGGCAAATCTCTCAAGGAACGACTTGCTTGTCTTTAGAGTGGGGGGCCTGCAGCTACACAGCCCCTGTTTCTCTCCAGGCTAAGTCATGGCATATAGTAGGCTGAAGCAGCTGGGGGGTGGTGCGCATGTGTCCAAGAAGGGCTCGAGGTCCAGTAAAAGGAGAGGTGCAAGGCTGGTTTTACATGGACAACCTCAGTGGGGACAGGGCCACAGGGTGCCAACATCCTTAGGCCATGCGGCCAATGATTTGAATCCTTGGGTCTTCAAGGTGACACACCACACGGAAAGCCGCTTGTTTCTCAGGAAGTCTTCCCCTGAAAACGATGTGGCATGCTTCCTCAGCCCCGCTTCATGCCACCCAACACTGCAGCCTGTTCGTTCCTTTTCCAATTGAGTCATCGAAGTGGGAATTCCAGTCCAAACTTCAGAGCTGACATTTTCTAGAAATCCACTCCTGGGGATTCTCAGCCCCAAAGACATAAGGAGCCTTGCTAGAGGACAGCCTAAAATTCAGAAGGGCGGAGTCCCCCATCTTTTAGACACCAGAGATGGCAGCATTCATCGGCTGGCCCCAACTTCACAGCAGCGGCCAGAGCCAGGAAGAACTAAAGTACTTACACGGCCTCCCCTGCCTGGTGCCAGTCGTTGGGAGAGTCTACAAGCTCTTCCACGAAGATGGAATTTGTACTCTTAGGAACGTTTCATTCAATTCAATCCCTTCCGGTCCAAATAAGCGGGTTGTTTCCTTACTTAAAACCCTTCCAGAGTTTTCCATGTTGCACGCACTGGAATGTAAAATGTTTCCCATGACTCACCAGGCCAAAAGACCGTTGCCCTCCTCCTCGGTCTCCTTCCTGACAACATGGCTGGTCCCCTGGACCTTGCATAGTCACTTCTTGCCTCAGAGCGCACTAGCATCTCTGCACAAGCCAATTCCCATGGATCCAGTGCTGCATCCTAAGGCAAATTCGCCTGCCCATGCCCCAAGGCAGGTTGTAACCATCCTTTCTCTCTTAATATTTCCCTGCTAACTTAAATAGACCCTCACACCTGACTATACAGCTTTTAGTTTCTGTCCTCTCCCTTCCTACCAAGGATACTATGACGTTGGGGACAGTGTCCAATTGCAATAATGCCTGATACCCAGGAGATCCTCAGTCATCCTGGTTGAATAAATGCTTCATGGACTCATCCTGTTAGTTCTCCAAGACCTGCCTTCGCTCAGTCACTTATATAATTAAAAGCTCAATTTGCAAATGAAGAAACTGTTATCTACCACATATGGTTAGCTTGTTGAGATTGGTGATCAGTAGCATGACCTCTGTGTGTGTATGTGTGTTTGTGTGTGTGTCTGTGTCTGCCTGCCTATCTATCTACGTGTCTGTCTGCACGTCTGTGTAGGTCTCCTTGTATGTGCACATGTATGAGACATATGCATGACTGTGTAGGCCAACAGCTACCCTCAGTTCTCTTCCTCAGTCATTCTCCACCTTGCTTTTTGAGACAGGGTCTCTTGCTCCTCTGGGGGGTTCCACATTGTGATTGCCTCCCCCACGGGGATTACAAGCATATGCCAGTGCACCTGGATTTTTTTTCACATGAATTCTAGGGATCAAAGTCAGCAAGCACTTTACCAATTAGGTCTTCTCTCCAGCCCTGTGACCATTTGACATTGAGTAAATCCTGACCTCAGGAAGCCCAGTAGCCTGCCTAGGTCATGGAATCTGTTAGAGGAAAAATCACACGTGAATTCCTGGGCTCCTTAGATAAATCCCAGGGTCCCACCCTGAAAGGGAGCAAGTCTTTGTGAGGTGAATCCCCAGCACAGCATCCTCCCTCCACCCTGGGCAGAACACGCCGCGTGGGCCATGAGGTGGAACTGGCATGTTTACCTGTCTCCGATTAAACAGAGTTTTTACTTGACAGCAGCTGCTGAAATCGCTCGGGCTATAAATAAATAGGAGCCTGGCTCGAATCTGAACCTGCTTTCAGGGTTGACGCCTGTTGCAACAGGAGCCACAACAAATCCAATCTGCTGGCGGAAGACAAGGGAACGAGGGGGGAAAGGCTTTTAGTTTCTGTGGCATTTTAATGAAGGATTAATTGAGGTTTTATGCAGCAAGGAGGGCACTGTCAGGGAGTAATTGCCAAGAAAATTGAGGTGCGCGAGCCATCTGCACAGAAAAATCAACGGGGGGTTCTTAACCAAGGCACAACCCAAGGCAGCTGTAATTGGGCCAGATAACAGAGGAAACAGAACCTTACTGGCCCAGCATCCGACCTGGGAAACCTGGGTATTCCAACACTGCCTCTCAAAGACACCCCGACCCACCCCAAAGCAGGTAACAATTTCCTCTCCCAACCCCTGAGCAACCCAGAGATCCTTCCAGGAATCTTCTAGAGATGAGGGTCTCACTGAATTGTTCAAGGTGTTTACCCAGCAGCTGTCCACTGAAGCACTGCAGAAACCCAGATGTTCAGAAGCTACAGAGCCTCTCGTGCGTAACCTCCTTCAGCTGGGGTGAAGGAGAGGCTGTTTCAAGGAGGAGATGGCGTGACTGCGTGTGGCTTAGTCACTGGATAA
Organism: Typhlomys cinereus; assembly: GCA_023101885.1. Lineage (NCBI taxonomy): Eukaryota > Metazoa > Chordata > Mammalia > Rodentia > Platacanthomyidae > Typhlomys > Typhlomys cinereus. The sequence goes on from JALPQD010000486.1 coordinate 912,464, forward strand.
AAACTGTACCATGCACCCTGTTGGTATGTACGTGAATTTCCCATCCTTTTCTTCCCTCCCCTTTTGCTCTTCACTGAACCTTTATCTACCTGCTTATGCTGATGTGTCATTTATAGCCAGCTTTGCACAGGAGTCCCAAGACCATATTCTTCCTTATGCTTGCTCTGCAATGGTTTGGACTGCCCTCCACCCCAAACTTCACTGGGCTTTTGCTGGGTGCTACTAAGAAACCAGCTTCCTCTGCTCTTTCATAACCAAGTGCTCCAACCTGCTGCAAATGGGGGGAAGATCTCTGCCTAGATCCCACATAAAAGTAGAATTTGCAAAGAGAATAATGCATAAGAGTTTATAGAAAAGAATAAACTCAGACAGACTGTGGCGAGGTGAATAATTCAGTGCATCTTCCTTCGGCCAGAATCAGTTTCCAGGAAGCATTCTGCAAATTGTCAGGTGCTGGGCATATGGGTTTTGGAACTATGATGTTATCATGGTTGTCTTTGCAACATCACATAAAATGCAAAATCCCTAAGCGACAAATGTGACACTGAAGGTTGGTAGAATGGTGGTAGAGGTGACATAGATAATACTGATGTAGACCATAACCTCACATTCCTTATATCACAGGGGAACCTGTGTAACGGTTACTCTTAACTACTGCTGTGAGAGAGCACCCAGAGTCAATGAACTTAAGGGAGAAAGACATTTATTTAGCTTATGGTTCCAGAGGGGAGATACAGTCTTTCATGGCAGAGGCGGCATGGCTGACTGGCCAGAGCTGGAGACAGGCTACGTCACACCCATCCGTGAGGCTGAGAGCTGCCAGACTGCTTGCTGCAAAGACAGACGACTTCTCCAGGTAAGGTAGGACTAATGCACCTCAAGGCCCACCCCTTGTGACTACCTTCCTCCAGCAAGGTTCCATCTCTCAAGGTGCCATGACCTTGTCAAACACATGAGACTGTGGGGGACACACTTCAAACCATGACAACCTGGTTTCCCACTGTCATGGTTTGAATGTAAAATGTCATCTATAGGCTCAAGCATTTAAATACTTGGTCCCCAACTGGTGGCACTATTTGGAAACCTTCATAAGGTAGAGCTTTGTTGAGGCAGTATACCAGCCAAAGTAGACCTTGAGGTTTTATAACACAACCCTACTTCCTGCTCTTTCTGATTCCTAACTATGACGCCATGTGATCATGCTCCTGCCACAAAGTCTTCCTCACCATGATGACTGTATTCTCATGGAACTGTAAGCCAGAATAAATCTTCTCTCCTTTCAGTTGCTTTTGTCAGTGTCGTATCACAGTAATGAGAAAGTAACTAAGACCCTAACTAAGGGATGCATTTTCTGAAATAAGTCGAGAGTCCCTGGCACATGCTGAGCCGGACTCCTCAGAAAGGCATGATGCCATAAAGTTTGATTGATCTTGACAAAGCTTTTAACCTCCTTTCTGCTTCAGCTCCCTCGTCTGTAAAGCAGAAGATGCCACAGTCTTCTCCTGATAAGGCTGTGTGAGAGTATGTGTGCTAAATCACAGGGGGAAAGTCACACACTGAATCACCATAAACAATACTTGTAAGAAGTGAGAACCCCTATGTAGGACAAAAGAATACAGTAGCAGGAAAGGTATGGGATGTGGCTGTCCCATGAGGCATTAGGCACCATGTGCAGTATCTGCCTCTGGAGTCTAGCACGAGACCAAGATGTGGTATCATCACCCACAGCCTGGGCAATCAGAGGCAAGAGCCAATTCTCATTGGCCAGCTGATCAAAGATAAGCACCTTGGTGCTCTTATCTCCTCCGATTAAAGTGATGGAATCAAGAGGCCCAGAGTGAGGACACGATGTGTCTTTTTCACAGTTGCCAGACAGGGTGCTATCCTCGGCCACTCTGCTTCTCTCTACTTAGTGGTTCTCACGTCTAGCAAACAACAGAATCATGTAGGGTGGGGATGGAGTTAGGAAACACGTTTATGCTCAGTATAGGGGCTCATCATACCTGTAATCTCAATTCATGGTAGGTCGAGACAGAACAACTGCTGTGAGTTTGGAGCTAGCATGCCCTAATGGTGAGCTAGAAGACTATAAAAAGGGAGCTCCTGCTTCAAAAACAATAAATAAATACATTTCTGGGGGGTTCTAATTGAGGAGGGATTGAGTGAATTCCAAAGAAATGTGAGTTTCTAGCAAGGTCCCATACTTCAAGAATCTCTGCTTGATACTTTAAGAATCTCTGCTTACTACTTGCTGATAAGCAAACTTGGGCCTAGCCACAGGACCAACAAGCAACTGCAGAGGAATCCATGGTACATCTGGAGCTTGAATCTGTACCTTCACCAGGGACTTAAACTCCCCGAGGGGATGGCTGGAGAGAAGGCGCTACAGGCTAGAAAAAAAAAAAAAAAGCAAACAAAAAGAGCAGGGTGTATGCACCACTGTGGGGAAGTGTATGGGGATGGGATATTTGGAGGCCAAAGGTCTGCTCTTTAGTGTACGATGGAATGTGTAACCACCTTCTGGAGGAAAATGGATCTATGGGTGATCTCAGTAGAGGACTCAGGTGCACTGAAGCTGGGCTGGCGAGGGCCATTCTTGGGAGCATTTCCACATATCTGTCCAGCACCAGGGACATCACCCAAGACCCATCAGAATGTGCATTTTAAGTTACATTTTAAAGACTTGATCCACGTCATCTTTTCAGGCAGGCCTATCATTTTATGCTGCTTTTCATTCTTCCTGATTGACACATAAACATGACACATATTTATGGGATGTCATGTGAATGTTACAATGCCCGCTAGGAGATTGAAATCAGGTTGAGCATATCTATCTTCTCAAACATGCATAATTTCTTTTGTGTGTGTGTTCCTGTGTGTGCATGTGTGTGCAAGCGCACAGTCATGTGTGTGTAGGAGGAGGAGGCTGACTTCAATGTCTTGCTGATACATCTAGAATGACTGTAAAGCAGGGATCTTCCTGTCTCTGCCTCTTTAGTCTTAGAGTTGCACGCATGCACTGCCACACCGGGCTTTGACATGGTTACTGGGGCTCGAACTCAGGTCTTTCAATACTTAGGCTGTGGGCACTTTACCAACTGAATCCCTTTGCCTATTATTTACAATAAAGGTATTAAAAACACATCTTGAAAGCATTAATAACACTTCAGTATTACGGAAATACACAGAACATTACCACTGGTTATATCAGTCTTACTAGGCCAATAAATCACCAATACTTTTATTTCTGACTTTTATTTTAGAATGACTATCCACACTTCCCTCTCCCTCTTCCGCCTTCCAATTTGTGAATTTTAACCCACATGTAGATATATGTAGCTATGGCCACAATCACAACAGGTGTTATCAACTTCAAAACCTATCTTCCGCCAAGCTCTACAGTAACACATTCCTCCCATGTCCCAGCGCTAACAACCACTGAACTGTTCTCTATGGTCACAATTTTCTCTTTCCAGGGCAGTCGAATAAACGGTATTCTGCCAAAATACAACCTTTCACCTTGGGCTCTGTGACTCAGCAAAATGTCTCTGCGACTCATCCACCTCATGGCATGTGTTAACAGCTGTGTCCTCTTCGCTTCTGTGCTGTGCGTTGTGAGGCTGAGACGGGTGGTTTTTTCATCACCCTTTTAGGAACACGGGAGTTGTTTACAGTTTATGATGGTTTGAACAGAGTTGCTATAAGCATGTAGATAGACGTTTTATGCAAACTGAGACTTTTCTTCTCCTAGGGTAAATATCCAGGAATAGAATTCTTGATCACCTTGAAAAGCATGGGTTTAACTTTATAAGAAAACTTGTCAACTGTTTCCCTGAATGGTTACGCTATCTTACACATTCAACCAGAAATACTTACGAATCCTGGTCACTCTCCATGCTTTACACCATGTGGGAACGATGGTGTTCTTTATTTCAACCATTCTAATCTGCATGGTAGCATCTCCTGTGGCTTTGTTTGCCATTTCCCACCGACGATGATCTCTGCCAGTGGTTTCTAGCCATAGACCACTGGATAATGTGCATGTTCACGTCTTTGCTCACTTGCCCCAGTGACTTGACTGTCCTTACTGCTGCGAGGATTTTATATAGCCTGACTACATAAAGTCTTTCATGTACATGCTTTTCTTTCCAACATACAGCGTGCTTTTTTTAGTCTCTTAATAGGAGATTTTGTAGAAAAGTATGCTTTAATTTAGAAGAAGCCCAGTTGACCCATTTTTTCTTTTAACAGAATATGTTTTTGGCATCATACCTAAGAACTCTCTGCTTAACCTTAGCCAATGGTTCGCTTATGGTTTAATGTGTGTGTGTACAGGGTTTGTGAGTGTGCACGCATGCAGAAGCCTGAGGGTTAGAGGGTTAGGTCAGGCACTACCCAGGATCCCTCTTCCACTATACTGTTTTGAGCCTGCGTCTCAGATTAAACCCATGTGCCATTAGGGCCAGCCTGACTAGCCAGCTTGCTGTGGAGATTCTAGGGCTCCAGCTTCTAGGCCTGGAATGACAAGAAAAATGCCTGGCATTTTTATGGCATCTGTGGATCTGAATTCAAGTTTTTTTTTTTTTCAAAAAAAATTATTTGTTTACTTATGAAAGAGGGAGAGTGCACACAGACATCCTGTGCGCTTCTGGGGGTCGAATTCGTGAGGTTTCCAGCTTTACTATTATTTATTATTTATTCAGTTGTGCGTGTATGCACGTGTGTGTATGTATGTGCGTGTGTGTAGAACCACGGGCGAATTTGGGAACCACCATGGACCACCTCCACCTCCGCCTTGTTTACTCTGCCCTGGGATTCACAGGCTCCGCCCTACCAGGACCGGAAATGCAGGCCGCCCCCGCTTCCCCCGGCGTCTGTATGTGGGGTCTAGGATCCGAATTCAGGACCTTCTGCCTGCAAGGCAGAGGCCTTAACCCCTGAGCCACCTCTCCAGCCCCGAGGCTTCTAGCTTTACAAGCAGGTGCTTTGCTCACAGCTATCTCACTGGCCTTGAACTCAGGTTCTTTCACTTCAGCAGCAAGTGCTTTAACCACTAAGGGACCCCTGTGACCCGTCTTATGTTTCGTATGAAAATTTCATGTTTTTCAAATTCTCATCGATGACTCATGCTGACTATCTTCTTATACAAGGTATGGAGTTTAGACTGAGGTGTGTCTTTTTTCCCCCAATCAGATGTCCAACTGCTTCGACATCATGTGCCACATATACAACTTCGTAGGTCAAAAATTCATGCGTCAAAAAGCAGAGAGATACCTCAGCAGGTAAAGCGCATGCCCTGCGAGTGTCAGGACCGGAGTTTGGATCCTCTGATCCCACATAAACACTGGGCCCCGTGACCCAGTGCTATAATCCCAGCATGCCTAAGGAAAACAGGAAGCAGAGACTGAGGATCTCCAAAACCTCAAGGGCCAGCCAGCCTGGCTCACATAGTGGCAGTGGAGAGACTTAGTCTCAAACAAGGAAAAGGCAAGGAACAACCCCAGAGATTGTTTCAGTGATTTTAGTGTTTTAGTGATTCTAAGCTACTTTGCTTTTCCAAACAAATTTTAAACATTGGCTTGTTCATATCTACAAAAAAAAAAAAAGTCCTGTTTTGATTTGACTCCGACCTTCCACCTTGAAGCAGGACTTCTTTGTGCTCATTTCTATGTGGCTCCCTCTCCTGTCTCCACCCCCCATCTCACTACAGGGACATTGGAGTTACAGGCATGCGCAGCTGCACCCAACTTCTACGTGGATTCTGGGGGTTCAAATTCAGGTCCTCATACTTGTATGGCAAAGCCTCTGCCCACTGAGCCATCTCCCCAGTCCTTTCAGTGAGCAATTTTGAGGAGAAATTCTAGGACAGATTTATCAAGTCTTTTTGAAAACCTCGTACTGCTACCATCCTGGAGGATTGCCTTGCCTGCCTGTCTTCTTTGAAGGTTTTATGGAAGCCAGAGGCAAGATGAAGCAGGAGAGAGAAAGCAAGAGAGAGAGAGAGAGAGAGAAGAGAAAAAAGTGTGCATATAGGGGAACTACTTAGCTACATAAATCCCATCCATAAGATCTGTGGCCCCCAACACCTGCTTCATGGCAAGAGATACGTTCACCCTCCTCCCTCTCCTGCTAAGGCAGCCCCACCCCTTATCTCCCAGAGCCATCAAATTTTTCCTTGTCTTCTTCTGAGACCCCTCTGCAATGTCAAACATGTCTGAGGGACAGACAGCAAGGTAGAAGGGAAATAATCCCCTCCCCAACTACGAACCAGTTGAATGTCGTCTGAAGATAGCTCTGCTTCTGTTATCTTTTAATGGGCTGGGGGGGAGGGGGCGGAAGAGTTGCTGATGTAGATGAAATAGATATAAAACTTAATGCTTCTGCTTTGGATGGGCACCAGCCCTAGCAGGCTAAAAATAGACCGGACTGCATCAATAGTATTTCTCTTTGAAGCTTGCAGGTTCTCGGGGGGCAGGGGAGGGTGAGAAGCTTCAGAGAAGATGGAAGGGCAAAAAGACACCAAGCCAGCAAAAGCGGTTTGCTAGGCCTTCATGCCAGCCATGCTGGAAAGCCTCCTTTAGATATCCAGGGGTCTGTTTTGTACGCAAAGCTCTTCCACGTACAATGGAAACCCAACCTTTCCTGCAGGGCCTCTGAGTTCATTCTTAGCACCGCCACCATTGCCTATGTAGAGCTGACGCCTCTCAGCCCCTAGTTCTGTGTTCCGAGCTAAACGTCCCTGCACCTTTAGAATCATAAAACCCCCACTATGGAGATGCCTCAGGTGCAAAGCACGGCATGTTGCGACTAGACCAGGGAAGTCCCTGTGGAGTCTCTCGGGGTCTGTGGGAAAGGAGGATGTGGTCTATCCAAGGTCAGATGTACAGGGTGGACAAGTACATGGGGCCAAGGTAACATCGGGATCCCTCATGACCTTCAGACTCATAATCCCAGCCCCGCCGTGGACCAGCCCTGTATGGCCTTGACCTTGAAAAGAGTTGAGTTATAACACTGTCGACTTCACGTGGGCATTGGGACAAACGGCTGCAAATGTGCACCCACCCTCTGATCCTTGGTGGGCTCTCGACACCCGTGATCCCTGCAGCTCAGATCTCCCCACCCCAACCCAGAGGTCTTGTCTCAATCTTGCCCTGAAGACAATGACTCATTCAAATACGGGCCTTTGGATCGAAGTCCAACTCACTCTGTGTTTTTCCCAAGCTCAGCCTAGCGTTGCCCGGGCTCTTTAATGACACAGAGCAAAGAATTTGGATTCGTACTGCTCATTCGGATCCAGACGTCTGGGCTCCTTTATTTTCTCTCTCCTGTTTGTTCTGGCCTCAGGATTCTTGGCCAGGGTGAATTTGCTTGGGATGATATGTGACCCTGGACACAACGGCTCATGGCCCTGCCCAAGTGGTTTCTGGCTCTCTGCTCGGTTCTCCAGCACCATCCTTCTTGTGATTCTGTAGGAACTTTCAGTGAATGCACTTGCTACAGACAAGTTACAGGCCAGAGCTTCACGCATCATCCGCTGCAAGCCAGAGGTCTAGTTCGCACCCCATAGGGTGATTTTAATGTCTTGCTTTTACTATTGACAACATGTCAGGAAAAAAAATCAGGACATTTCTTTCAAATGGCCAGACCTCCAAGCCAATTACTCTACCAACTGGGGAGCTCATTGCTCGGATAGCCGTCCCCTTACTGAGTGGCCTTCCTGGCCTTTTATCCACACGTGAGTCTCTCCTGGTACCACTAGGACCTTCAGCTCCTCAGTGGGCCCACAGGGCCTTCACCTCCTGGCCAGCCACACCTGTCCCAGCTCTTCACCCTGGAGCCTTGGAAAAGCTCCCAGTTCCTAAGCTACGTTGGAAGCCACAGGCCTATCGACAACTCCAACCTGTTTTTATCTACCCAACCTTCTCCTCTCTACCCATGTCACAAAGAATGCCAGTGTCCACAGGCCTCGGCTGTTAAAGACCTTGAGCCACTCAACGAAGGAATCAGGGGTAATGCTGAAATCTCTCTCAACTTCTGACAAGTGTAGGCACGTGCTGTCTGGACTTCCATAACGGCAGAAAAGAAAAGAATCTGCATTTGTACTATTCACCAGGATCCAGATGCCTTGGCTCCTTCACCTTAGTATCCTTCGTGTTTGTTCAAGCCTTGGGATTCTTGGCCAGGAGTTGCTCGGCTCAGTACGCTATGTGACCCCTGGCCACCATCACACGTGGCCCCAATTTTACACAGCAATTCTGTGTCTCTCAGCTAAACTGCCAACCTTTGAGGATACCAGCCGCTGCTCACTCCATCCCAGCCCCTAGTCACTGAGAAGGTTCTGGGAGAAGATGAACTGCTTTGATCAGGGAAGAAGTAGCCAGCCGTATCATTCAGCAAAGGGGCTGAGCTCTCTCCCACCTCTCCACTCCACCTCCCTCCCTTCCCTGCTTCCCAATGCGAGCAGAGCCCTCGTCTCCCCAGCCACCCACGAAGGACCAAGATTCCTCTTCTGCAACTCCACACATCCAGGGTCGAACATAAAAGGTGGCCAGTAATGGAAGCACAGCCAACACACACTAAATGTAAAAGATCCCACTTTCCACGCCCCACGCAACACAGACAGCTTGCTGAGCCCAACCCGCCCTTCCCTTTTCACCAAACTCACAGTCTTTGACATCTGTGATAGCTAATCCTGGGTGTCAATTTGATACACCTAGTATTAACTAAGATCAGCTGAGACCACACCTGGTAAGATCAGCTGAGACCACCTGAAGAGATTATCTGGATAATCAAGACCAGCCCTAGATCCCATCGGAACCTCCATAGCGCTCATAGGAACCTCCCAGTAGTGGACCAAATAAAAGGGAACCACAGAAGAGAAAGACACTCTGTAGCTTTGCTAGGAATCACTCTTCCTTCCAGCCACCCGGTTTCTTCGTTTCTTCGACCCTCTAGTCCTCCAACCCAACAAGTCTTCAAGGTGACTAAAGATTCTCTAGGAATCCTCCAGTCTTCAGCCGTCACCCACTGGACTACTGGACTGAGCAGCTACTGGCAGCCATCGTTGGACTACCTCGGCCATATCTGTAAGCCAACTCAATATATTCCCTATTTGTATATTCACTTTATGAATTCTGTAACTCTAGAGACCCTGACTAATACAACATCCCAGCTCCTACTTTCCTCTCCCCTTACTCTCTGCAGGCTCCTCCTCCTCTTTGCTTTTATCTTCACCGCCATTGCCTGGTAGCAGGATAATTGTTCATCCAGGTCTACCCCACTCTTAAAAGGTCTAAGTCTTCCAGATCACCTCTAAATCACATGTGACTATGAGAGGCCTGATGAGGGGCAGAGATACCATGATCCTCATCTCTCCGGTGAGGAATAGAAACAAGGGGAGAAGCTCCCTGCTTATAGGGATGAAATAGAAAGTGGGAGACAGATGAGCAGCTTTCTGTGGCTTGTCCACTGTGGGAAGACTTGATTCCACCAGCAGTTTAAGGCCAGGGAATGTCTCACTCAGGGAAAGGGACCATTGAGTTGCTACTTGTTCTCAGTCAAAATGCCCAGATTCTGAGGAGTCGAATCTTGGTCCTTCGTGGGTGATTGGAGAGACTAGGGCTTTGCTCACATTGGGAAGTAGGGAAGGGAGGGAGGCGGAATGGAGAGGTGGGAGAGAGCCCAGCCCCTTTGCTGAATGATATGGCTGGCTACTTATTCCCTGAACAAAGTAGTCAGATACAAATGTCAACTTAATAATTCAGGGCTGAGCTTTTGGGCACACCGGTAAAGAATTGGTAGTGAGGGTGAGCCCTAAGCAAGTCTGAAGGAGATTATCTAATTGATGTAGGAGACTTGGCCCACAAGCTCATAGTGGGTGGGCCACACCCTCGGCATGTGGAGAAAATGGAAAGAGCCCGTTCAGTAAATTGGCACCCTTCAGCACACTTGACAGGCTTAGTCCGGCAGGGGATAAAGCTTGCCCTCTCAGCAATTCCTGTGGTATGGCCACATTCCCTTGGCTCTTGATTTTAGTATGAACTCTCCTGCCAAGCTAGACTATAGACAGTCACCAGAAGTGTAAGCAAGAATAAATCTCCTTGGTCCCCTAAGTTCTTTGGTCGTGAATTTATCAATAACATGCAGACAAGCTGCCATGGGGGAAGGAGACACAGAGCAGAAATACGTGAGGTTTGTGTTCAGTAGAAAATGCAGTCTCGAGGCTGATGACTGTGTTGCCTTGCAAGACATTAGCCGGTTTTGTTCCTAACCCAGCAATTTCATCCCGACCTTTTTTGTCCCCTCCAGTGCCTGCAGACTCCCACCTAGGCCAATCCTGCTGGCTCCCCCAGGAATAAGCTAAGGTTGCTGCCATCTGGCATGTTTGTGCATGTTCTAGATTCACATGTCACGTTTCCATAGCTTTGAAAATTATACATCGACACCCACTCTGCCACCAACTCAGAGTGTGGACAAGTCCCCTGTCCCCTGTTGGGAACAGTTTCCTCATTGGTAACACGCGGAGGGAGATTTGGAAGGGAAACTAAAAGCCCTGGGGATTGTTGACTTGAAGATAGCATGTAAAATGAATTTCCTCATATGATTGGATAGCTTAGAGGGATTTTCTCAAAAAGAACAAACAGCTATACCTAACTTTTGAAATTCAAACACAGTCTCGCTGAGTCCTCCCACGACAGTGTGTGCAGTTGTGATTTCACTGATCCTGTGCTGACGGGAGAAGAAAGCTGAACCATCCGGGTTTTGACGCTGGAGACACTTCACTTACCCCAAGTTTCTTTCCATCTACCTTTTCAGCTGGATCCCCACCCACATTCCCAGCTATCCAGACAATACAAAGGCGAATCCCGCCACTCCCTTGGATCCATCTTCTGGACTTCTGAGGTGACATTTGCAAGAGGAAGCAACCGCTTCCAGCTGGTGGCTCAGAGAGCCTCTGGGGAGAGATGCCTTGTTAAGCCTGCCCTTGTTGGTTTAAGCAGGACTATTTAGAGATGAGTCAACAGACATCTTCAGCACAAGGCACCATGGCCAAAAAGTTCTGCCAGAAAAAAAGCGGGAAGGACACAGTGGTGACCACTAGGACAACAGAGGCTGCTGAGAAGGGTAGATGAGGCAGGACGAGATGGGAAGAGACCAGCTGGTCTCAGTGCAGATCAGCTCTAATGAAGAAGCCTATTTCCATGACACATTGCTTCCTCCACAATCACCCTGACCCTGGGAACCTCACGGTGGAGTCTAATAGATGTGACCCCTCAACCAGGGACCCTGTGCCACTGGGCACTGATTTACTTTCATTTTTTCTTCTGTTTTCAGGGGTATGTAGGTGTGGGTGCATGCATGAGCGTATGCATGCTTGCATGTATAGAGGCTCGTGTGTGTGTGTGCAGGTACATATGCATGTGAGTGTGTATGTGCACGTGTGTGTGTGTGTGTGTGTGTGTGTGTGTGTGTGTGTGTAGTCTTAACATCAGGAATCATCCTTGATCCATCTTCCACCTTATTCTCTGAGGCTGGGTCCCTCAATCAAACCCAGAGCTCAAGGCTACGGCTCCTCTGGGTAGCCAACTGGTGATTCCCAGCCGCCATCTCTCAAGAATGACAGGAGGCCATCACACACACACCCAACACCTTATGCGGGATCTGGGGATTCAACATCTGGTCCTTTGGCCTGCAGGCAGCAAGGGCTCTAAACACAGAGCCCTCTCTCCAGCCCCCAAGTCATGCATTCTTAAAGATAGAGCTGCAAACGACCACAGAGGCATTATGCTCCCGCCTCAGCCCCCCTTGGCTGGCACAGCATGTGGCCCCAAGCTAATTTAAGCTAGTCTGAGCTCATTCTGCAAGGCTTTGTCACAAGGACTATAGCAAAAGACTCCCAAGGCCCAAATATTTAGCAAACAATACATTCCCTCCATCCATCAGTTTGGTAATTCTACACACACACACACACACACACACACACACACACACACACACACCCAAGCTACTGGGGCTTCATCCTGAGCTGCTCATTTCTTATAAACAGGCAGGGTCATTTACAGCTCACGGCCTGCTGTTCTCTAAACATTTACACATTGCTGCCTCTTAACATACCCTTGGCTATGTGATTAAGTGGCAGGTCACAGGGGCGTGTGGCACAAGACTTTGGATCCAAAGCCATCTTCGGGTGTTTCCTAAACCTCTTTGCATTACTTAAATGTCAGTCTCTCCTTCAACTGATCCAAAGATCACTCGGTGTACCCCTTATATCCTCCTGCAGGATCTATGAGACAGGAGAAACACAGATATCACTACCCCCCCCCCATCCCTGCCAAGAGGCACAAGTATGACTTTCCGCTGAGCCTTGCAGAAAGCTGGTAAGAGACTAGATGACACTTGGGACTTGGCGGGTGTCAATGAAACTCAAACTCAGATTTCCAAGGAGAAAGTTTACAGTCCTGTCTATCAGGAGGAGAAAGAGCTTACATGTGGCACTGGGATCTCACATAAAGCCTAGATCCAAACGCATGCAACAGCCCCCTTGGGAGTGTGCAGCCTCATAGGATGAGTGGATCCTACCAAGTGTAGCACTGGCTACGTGAACATGTAGACTATGGCTAACATGAGCATATCATGAAAAGTCAAAAAAAAGGGGAGGGGGAGCCAGGTGGACTGGGGAAGTGGCACAGACTTCATCAAGGAGGCGTGCAGATATGCATCACAGAGGCGACAGCCGAGCCACAGAACAGGGATGACCCTAGGGACAGGCAAGGGTGAGGAGAAGAATCCTGCAGATTATAAGGACCTCACTTTGCTGCTGTCTCTGCGTGAAGATTCTGAGGTCAGAAGCACCTGCTGCTTTCAGAGCGGGACCTGAGTGTGAGTCCTGGGGTCTTCCTACCCAGCTGCATGACTCCTGAGTATTGTGGCATGGCTCGTCGTGGCACGGCCCTCCTTGCTTCTGCAACAAAGCAGAGGTGCCCAAGGGGCTCAGTGGTGCTGGAGATTTGACACTTTCCTTGGCTCCGTGCTGTCCTGTGGAGTCCTGCGTGAGAATCTAGGTTGCTGGACTCACCTCTGCAGGCAGAATCCAGATAGGCCAGGCCTCCGCAGCTCCATTAGCAAAATGATGTAGACGCCAACAGAGACGCCTCCAGGGGAGGTCCAGGTGGGTGCCTGACTGCTGGGGGGCTCTGAAGCTCTTTGGACTGTATAGAAGTGCCTGGCCAAGGTCTCATACCTTGGGGGGTGGACAGTTCCTCTCCTGCAGAGAATTGGGGATGGAGGAACTAAAGCCAGTACCAAGCTCATCTGGGATAGCACCAGCAGATGCTTTGAGGTTCGGTACTCTTGAAGGTGTGGCAAAGACTCCAATAGCCCTGTGTCACACTCATCCTCTATGTATTCCTCCTTCCTCCCAGTTAGGCTGGTAAATGATCACACACACACACACACACACACACACACATACACACACACACACATACAACTCAGAGGCTGCTTCCCAAGACCTGCTTGCAGCACACCTGGTCAGTGTTTGCTGACTGAATAGTGTCTGCAGCAAAACCACTGCTGGGCAATTCTGAGTATATTGACCAGCAAGAGTCCTGGTTTTTTCCCTGGCAACAAGAGGCTGTGGCTGCCGACAAAGCCAAGATGGGGGTAAGTAAGCAACATAGCACATAGCGGTGCTATGACAATATGGCAGCCTGTATCCCACCCTGGAAACTCAAGACTCCAGTGGTCTTTCTACAGAGGCTGAGAAACTCCAAGTGGAAGTCGATGGGTCTTCGCTCTCGCACAAGCCTCCTTTCACTACATGATAGGGAGGGTCAGCCCTGGGCAGGGGGACAAATCAGTTATGGACCCCATCAACAGGGACCAGTGCAACAGAACAGTGCCTATTATACCACTTACTCTATCCTAGGATCCAGTGCCGACTGAATGGCAGAAGATGAAGGATAGTCACTGGGGTGCTGGTAGACACGACCACCATCAGAAGAGCCAGAGGCACCAATTGGAGGCAGCCGGATAAAAGGGTTACTAATGCAATCTGAGCACGTCTGTCCGTAGAACATTCCAAAATAGCTTCCTTCTCTGATCATTTTAGGCCCCAACCTGCTGATCCCAGAGATCCCAGTTCCCTTTCCCCTGACCTCCATGCAGGAGACAGAACATCCCACCTAACACCTTCTCTCCGCCACACGTCTTCTCTCTTCTCCGCACTGCGTGTCCGCTCGGCTCACCTTCCCTGGCCCAGCAGAAACGTTCACAGAAGGCTGCTGGCATGGCGGGTCCTTCGGCTCCTGTGGAACACGCGCTGTCTCACGAGTCTCCTGCAGCTCCCGCACGGTAGGAGCGTAGCTGTCCCCAACCCCAGCCCTGCACCCAAAGCAGCTGATTTTCACCAAGCCCCAGTCACAAGAGCGCTGCAGATCACGGAGTCAGACCATCCAGCTGCTGTGCACGTCCCTCCGTCATTCTGTTCCCAAGGTCCTCCTTGCATAAAATGGAGCAGTATCTAGCTCCCAGTCTCAAGGAGTGCTTCACTCTTTGGCTAGCTCATAGTTAATGCACACAAAAAAAGGATGTTTTCTTTAAAAGAAATGCATTCTTTTTTCAGCAACCAAGACAGAAGACAAGTTCCCACCTCTAGGCAGGCAGAATCTAAGGCCCTTTAGTTCAAAAAACATAGAAAATGAACAGTTGTGTTAACAGCCCATATGCATATCTACATAGACAACTCTGGGCACCATAGTCTAGAACAATACTGAACCAGCGGGCTATGGGAAGAAAACCCATTACCTGCCTGTCAGAGTGGATCCTTCCACAGGACCACATGAACGGTAAGAGTGCATTTTCCCAGGCACTGGGCATTCCATGCCTTCTCATGACCCTTTCCCCAGAAGTGGGGTGTTCAGATGCCAAAACTGCTAGCTGAAGACAAGCACCTCACCCCCGCGGGGCTCTGTATGCAAACACAAGGCACTGTGGCCACCATGAAGATCAGCCTCTCAATCCACAGCCATCGCATGGCAGGGAGGATGTGATTTCAGGACAGAGCTTTATTCATCGTGAGATTATCTGTGTCAGGCTCTAAACCACAGCTCCTTGCCCCACCCTCTGATTCAAATGAAAAGTCTCCTTTTGTGCCCCCGACATGAGCCCACATTTTTATTGTTCTATTACAAACTCTAAGATGAGAGTAACTTTCTGCCTTCTAATCAGAAGTTCCTGATTCATGGCATAAGCACATCCTTGGGGACTTTCAAGGCATTTCCTGGACACGGTGGAAAAGACTGTATATGTACTGTCAGACTGAGGAGGGGATAACCAAGACAGGTAATAGTCCAAATATATAGTAGCAGAATATAAGCGTGATCATGTTGTCAAGGACCATGATCCAAAGGGGAGCCAAAATGCTTTTCTAAATATTAGTAAGGGACGAAGGCAACTTTATGCTATTAGACTTTAAAAGCAGAAGGAGGGGCTGGAGGGATGGCTCAGGGGTTAAGGCTCTGCCTCACAAGCAGAAAGTCCTGAGTTCAGACCCCAGGTCCCATGTAAAATTGCCAGGCGGAAACAGTGGGTGACCTGCTTTCTGGCCCTGGTGGGTGGAGCCTGGGAAATCCCAGAGGGAAGAAAAAGGGCTGTGGATACAATCCAGGATGAGTCCTGAAGTCACCCTTGGCCCTTCACAGGGACACACACACACACACACACACACACACACACACACACACACACAAAGGCAAAAAACAAATAACAAATAAATATTTAAAGGCAGAAAGATTAAGTCATCTGCTGTTTTTAGTTGAAGCAAAAACTCTCTTCTCTTCTCCCCATTAACAAGAAATCAAGGACAGCTTGTGTGAATTATTTTGCATGAGTATTTAAGGGACACTAAACAGACAGAGAGAAAAGGGACAAAGTGAAGAAAAGCAGTCAGGGACAATGGCGTGTGTTCTGGTTACTCTTCTGTTGCTGTGATAAAATACCCTGACCCAAGCAACTTAAGGGAGAAAGAGTTTATTATTTTTGCTTACAGTTCCTGAAGGGATCGTGTTCATCACGGTGGGGAGCATGTGGCAGAAGGCAAAGGCCAGTCGTTACCTCACAGCCACACTCAGGAAGCTGAGAGAATGTGGACAGGAAGTAGGGCCAGGTTATCAGACTGCAAAGCCTGCTGGCAGTGAAAGTTCTCCTCCAGCAAGGATCTACCTCCTACAGATTCTATAACCTTCCCAGACACCACCAGTTAGAGGCCAAGTATCCGAACACATGACCCTGTGGGGGACAATTTGCATTCAAACCATGTAATCCCAGTACATGGCAGGTGAGGGCAGAAGGATTAGGAGTTCAAGGTCAGTCTTGGCTACACAGCAAGTTTTCTCAACGTAAAGTGGGAAGGGGTAGAAGAGAGGGAAGGAGAGCAGAAGAATGAAAAGGAGAGAGGGAGGGAGGGAAAGAACTAGATCTGCATATAAGAGAAACTAAAGAGGAAAAGGCTGAGAAAGACATCTAGGTACCATTGCAATGACAAAATCAGGTAGAAAGAAGATAAAAACAATAGAATGAGAAAGGCATAGAAACCTTCCTTAAGAAAAACCTGGAAAGGCTTATCAGCAAAACTTAGAACTCAGATTTACAACCACAAAGAATTCAGAGTACGGAACTACTGCGAATTACCTCCTTAATGAGATTGACTCACATCAAGACTGTACCAGTCCGTAGCTGGCAATGCCCAACCCCTTATCTCATGATGCCCCAGTGTGTCATTTTCCTAGATAGCAAACATCCCATGCCCACTTGGGTCAGCATTTCCTCCTATTGCTAAGGCCAAATGGTTTAGCTCCATGCCAAGTGCCTTGCCTGTTAGTGCTACTGAATGGGGAGAATGGTACCTTCCTGCAGCAAGGATTCAAAAGGTGGCCCAGAGAAGCGCTCGGTGCTGTGTGTGGCACTCCAGTCAACAGGACCATGTGCTATTATCTAGGACTACAGTCGCTCATGGATGTGTGTAGACTGAACGAAACATTCAGAGAATGTCTGTTGCAGTCAGCCTGCATGATTGCTGATAAATGACCATCAAACGGCTTAAGGGAATAAGGGTTTATTCTCTTATGATTCCTGGTTACAGTTCTCAGTCCAACTTGACGGGAGAGCAGCACCAACACCAGGGCTGAAGGAACTGGCCGCTCATCACCACATAATGCCTGAGAGACGAACAATCCTTATTTGCCAGACCAGCATGTCTAGCCAAGTGTTACACAAGGATGCCGACTCTCTCAATCAACTCTCTGTATTTTATTCCAGGGCCTAGTCCCACCCACCATGGGCTGGGTCTTCCCCATCAGCTAGACAATCTCCTGCAGGTTTGCTCTGGGCTTAACTCAACCATCAACTCTCTACAACTGTGCCCAGAGCTCAAACCCTCAACAGTCAAGCTGACACCTGTGCTTAACTATGACAATGTCTTACTGTCGCCTGACTGTTTCTCACACAGGCTAAAGACATTCTAGCAATGCCACCTCTCTCCCCGTTGAATACCAGCATTAAGGACATGCCTGCATTTCTGCCAAATGCACCACTTCATGCTGTCTCGGGGTTCTACGTGGGTCCTGAGTTCAGGTCCTCTTAGGGAGCACAGCTAGACTGTAATGCTGAGAAGCTATAGTAATCTGCTTGTATTGTTGCAAATAAATTCACAACCAATGACTTACAGGGGAATAAGGGTTTCACTTCTGGTTTACAACTGTCTGGTTACAGTTTTTAACTCCAGTTTGGCAGGAGAGTTCACACCAAACCAGGGGCCGAGGGAATTGGCCACACCATATGTATACAGCTGCAGGACTACTAAAAGAAAGACAATCTTTACTTGCCAGACAAACACATCTGGACAAGTATACTAAAGGAGGCCAACTTCCTTAACCAGTTCCTTCCATCTTACCTACCGGCTCAGGGACTAGTCCCAGCCCACCATGGGCTGGGCCTCCTCATTAATCAGACCATGTCCTGTAGTCTTGTATCTCAACTACCAATGCTTTACAAATGTACCTAGAGGTGTGAACCTTAAACTGTCAAAATGACACCTGTGTCTAACTATGACAGAAACATTTTCCTCAGCCAAGGTCTTCCTTCAGAGAACATTCCACCACTGAATTACTGATTTCCCTCCCACAAGAGCCCTTCAGTGAAATCCCTAATCAGGTTCCTTCAAAGACAGTCTCTTGAAATACTTTCTACTTCAACCTTCCTTACCAAGGAAGATGCAATTCAGGAGCTTAGCAGAAAAGGATAATCTTTCTCTCCCTTATGAAACCATTCAGAACTCTTTATACCACTCCCAGCAGAAAGAAGGCATGCAAAACCCTCTTGTGGAAGCAATTTCACCCAAAATAAATGGTAAACATTTGACAGTATGCAGCCTGAACTGATCATTCTACGGTGTGCGTATGTACCAACACATACTAATTTATAATATATATGACAATTATTATATGTCAATCAAAAATCCACAGTGGCACACGTCTGTGATCTCAGCTACTTGGGAGGCTCAGGCAGGGGGATTGTCATGTCTAGGAGTTCATAGACACTCTGGGTAACGTCACAGGGAGACCCCCAGGAAGTGGCAAGGATGGAGGAGATTAGGGCAGGAAAGGGTTAATGGAAGAAGGCACATTCCACACTCAACTCAGAGCCCAGCAAGTAACTGATCCAGATGTTGCTTTGGGAAGGTTTCTGGCTGTCCTCTGTGCTTTGAGAAGGGCCCCACCTGCCCTCCAGACTTGCTTCTCTCCTCCTCTTAAGTCACTCTACCTGTTGTGTCTCCATCTCAGATAACCTCATGGGCACTCAGAAGAAAGATGCCTTAAGTTGGAAAGGAATGACTCCCCAAGCATCTACCCCATCTGCTGGGTGCTTCAAGAAGCCTTGTGGACACGAAGAAATGAAAGAATCTCTACTTCAAAGAGAAGAGCGCTGAGTCCCCACACCTACAACCTCTTTCTTTAAAAGCAGTATTTACAGCTCGGTCCTCAGCAACTCTATGCACTTCTGACCTTGGTGCTGTGGTTGGGGCTGAAATGGCCGTTCTTGATCTCCCCTGAATCAGATGACAAAGGAGGACTTCCTCCCCTCAGGATGGATCCAGGAATCCTATTGCAGCAGCCATCTTTTCATCGAACGGATTCGTTCGTTCAGAGCCTACTACATTCCAGGACCCAGATACAAACCAGAGGCAGTAACCCGAAATGACAAAAAATCCTTGCTTTACAGAGCTATTTTAGGTTCTGGTAAAGGCAGGGGAAAATAGATGCTGTGTAAAATAAATAAGTGAGGTCTACAGTATACCAGAGAAGTATCATGAAGTACCATCATAAAGTATTATAAAGAAAAGCAAGACACAGGACAAGGGGGTGATCGTGTGCTTGCTTACAAGCTTACAAGCATGCTTACAATGATTCTTACAAGTTCAGATCTCCGGAACCCAGGTTCGCCATTGCGTACATATAACCCCAGAGCTGGGAAGGTGGAGACAGGCAGATCACTAAATTTTGGTGGAGCCAGTTTGGCAAAATCAGGGATCCCCAGGTTCATTGGGAGACCCTGTCTGAAAAATAAAAAATAACATGGGAGTGCCTTGGCTTCATATTCCACTGCTGTAATAAATGCATGACCCAAACAATTCAGGGGAACAGAAGGATTTTTATTCCAACTTAACCACAGCTGGAGTTACCAGAAGAGACTAAAGAATCAGGCCCACCAAATCTGCAGCCAGAGCAGAGAGGAGGAGTGAGACTCAAAGTTATTTTCATAGCTTGACAGTCTGCCAGCTGCTCAGCTCTCTCCATTGTGTTTATCAGCTCAAGGAAAAGTGGACCCTCCACGAATTGGGATGTCCCACATCAATCATGCAATTAAGACGCTCCCCTATAGGCTGGCTCAGAGGTTTGGCTTAACTAAATTATTCTTCATAGATGCATCCAAGGTCCATAATCACAAGTGTCAAGCTGAATGCTGAAACCAACTGCCACAGACTGTGAGCGAGGAGACATTCCGTGTTGATCTTTGGCCTCTACACATACAAGCATGTACCCAAATGCACACAAACTTGCACACAGAAATAATAAAGAAGCAGGTGATTGACAAGGGAAATAACTTCAAATAGGGACTACTCAAGTTATTCCAAGTCACAGAAAATTCCTACCAAAACATATGATGAGCGACAGTAACTTTCTGTACAACACGGACATTATCAGCACCTCTCGGAGCTTCTGTTTCCTTCTCTTTAGAGCAAGGTCTGCCAGCAGCACCTTCTAGCACTGAAATTCTATTTCTTTTAACAATAGGCAGCAATTTAAAATGGCACTAAATTTTGTTGAAATCTAATAATGACCAAAAGAAATCAAACAAAAAACAAATTCCCCAGAGTTTCGACAACCCTTCCATGTGTAATTTGGCCCAAAATAGCTTTGAGAACAATCACAATTCACCTCAGTTGGTGATTTGAAAACAAATGGACTCTTCTTCCCCCTCAAAACTGTCTTGACAGGCATTAGCCTGTGAAATGGATAACAAATGGATCATACTGTGGGACTCTGAGGGAAAAGATGATGTCCCCCAATCAGTACCCTCGAATGCCCTCTGTCTTGGGGCCAGGCAAACCTGAGTTCAATGAATTCATACTTGTCCTGACCATGTGGAACTCAGCACACCGGTGGAACTTGACAGAGGGGTTCCTTATCAGGGACCATCTTTCTCCCTTTTATTCTCTTCCACAAGCTGCTGCTGTAAGTTAGAGATGGGGGAACTTTATCCACAAGATCAGCTTAGGACTTTCCAGAGAAGGAAAGTTTCCTCGACTGACCAAGTGCTCCTTCTGAGGGACTTCTATCCAGCTGAGCTGGTACAGAGAGGGTGGCGAGGCTCTGAGAACCACAGGTCTCCAAAGCTGTCCATGGTGACCGTTGATCTTTGTCAGGTTCTGACGGCAGGCTGAGCTCAAGCACGTTTTCCCAACTGTGAAGCATCTGACAGCCCAACAGCTCTGTGCAATAGTTGCTCCCGTTATACCCATTCAACAGATAGGGCAGCTGTGACACAGAAAAGCAACTTGTCCAAGGCCAGAATTCATGAGCTAGAACAGACAGGTCTAACTCTCCAGAAAAAAATCTAAAGCAAGCTGGATGTGAGCGTGTGTGTGCATGTGCACAAGTGTTATGTGTGTGTGTGTGTGTCTTCATATACATATGTATGTGCACACGATTGTGTCTGCAGGCATGTGTGTGTGCATGCATACACGTGTGTATGGGAGTATATATGAATTCCCTTGTTCTTCCATTGTGATAAAATGTGCATAACAGAATTTATTATTTTAATCATATACATCAGTGGTTCAAGTATTATCCCCATCCACTTAAGGGGCACATTTTTTGTGCTTGTTATATGTGTGCTGTGTTTATGTAAGAGTATACTTAAGTGTGTTTGCCTATGGAAGCCCAAAAGTGACTTTCAGAATCATCCTGGATTGTTATACCTCTTTATCACTTGGCTCTGGAGTTTCCCAGGCTCCACTTTCTAGGATTAGAAGTACAGGCCTCCGCCATTTTTATGTGGGGTCTGGAATCCAAACTGAGAAATTCTGCTTGCAGAGCAGAGGCTTAACCCCTGAGCTATCTCCCCAGCTCCCAAAAGGAATATTTTTTTTATTATTTATTCAATTGTGCGTGTATGCGTTCGTGCGTGTGTGTGCATGTATGTGTGTGTATGTAGAACCATGGATGAATTCGGGAACCACCATGAACTGCCTTCACCTCCTCCTTGTTTACTCTGCCCCGAGATTCACAGGCTCCGCCCTACCAGGACCAGAAACGCAGGCCGCCCCTGCTTCTGCCCGACGTCTATATGTGGGGTCTAGGATCCGAACTCAGGACCTTCCGCCTGCAAGGCAGAGGCTTAACCCCTGAGCCACCTCTCCAGCCCTCCAAAAGGCATATTTTTAAAAGTAAAAATTTCGATTTAAAAAAAAAGTGAAATTAAATTTCTTCAATTTAACTAATCTACCTATTTTGTGAACAAAGTTACACTTTTCCTGGGAGGATGTCAGACAACTCTCTATCTACCTCAGGAAGAAAAATCAACAACAGACCAAAGTAACAATTATGCCAAGGTTCAACTTGACCAACCAAATTTATTGGGGTTACTTATAGGAGTAGGAATGAGAGCTACCTATAGGAACAGGGATGATACAAAGGTGGCTATATCTCCTGAAAAGTCACCCCATCGTGGTTAATGGTTTCCCCGTGGCTGCAGGGATGGATTCTCCCCCCGCCCCCCGCTCCCCGCCACACACACACTGATCTTTCTGAGTCTGTATACCTAGGACTCCTCCCTGAGGGTTCGTGGGCAGCACATGCATAGACATATGTGTGGGCACATGCATAGGCCTGTGCATTCTAGCTCCTCCGTAGCCCGCCTAGCCGTTTCTGAGGGAACTTCAGCAGTCCACAGATGTGATCTCAATTACTAGCTGAGAGAACACGGTAAGTGCTTGGGGAAAATGCCACGCAGCACTCCTCAAACTACTATCATGGTCAGATAGCACCGACATAAAATGAGGAAAAAGCTATTTTTACCGCCATACTGAATTTCCCACACCCAGCACATCTTCATTCGTGTCAACATCTGTCAGATGCTTAGTAGCCATCTTGTGGAGACGGCTCAGGTCCAGCTAGGTCTCTAGGGTCCCCGTAAGCTCAGCCAGTCAGTGAGCATCCCCAGGCGACGGCGACAAGTGTGTGTTTGTGAGGCTCTGTGCCTCACCACCAGCTGTGCAGGACAGCTGTGAATCATCACCACAGGAGCCGTGATGGTGTTGGACCCTAACAGTTCTAGACCAGCACCCCCAGGCTCTTGAGAGATCACCGTCGTCGCAATGACAGGCGACATAAGCCACAATGTTTCCCAGTAGCACCAACCTTGTGTCTCACCACCAGCCGGGGACCCATCTCCAAGCTGAGGGTGACCTCACAAGCGGAGGTGGAATCGGCCCCTACATACCCACCAGGGCGCTCGCAGGTTGAGAGCCAGTACTAAATAAACACACACCTACGTAAAAAAGAGGGACGCCTGTATGCAGGGTTGAGGCAAGCAGTTGCCATGGAAACCAACCAGCCTCACTCCAGACTTTTCCGTGGCGCCTTGATCGTTCAGGGGCTGACGAAGTCCAGTGGAGGGGCATTGTGCCTGTCCCCATGGAAACCTCCCAAATGGGCCCATTACAATGAGATCAGATCAGAGAGGGGACGATTGCGTAGCTTTCCCATCCAGTCACAGCATACGTTTTATCCTGGGTATGACTCAGAGGAGACAAAGATAAAAAAAAAAAAAAAAAAAAAACCACCCCAGCCAGAGAGAGAGGGATGGCCAGAGAGGATCAAGGTATGACGCAAGGGAGAAGGTAGGGGGGTGTCAGGGATGGTGGAAAGTCAGAGATGGCCCTCAAGGGGGAAATTATGAAACTGCTCTGTGTGTCCACCATAGAAAACAATCCACTGGAAAACAGGTTATAGTTCTGTTACCTGCCCAACTGGACATCAACCCGTCTTCTATATGACAAGTCCCTGGTTGTGCTGCTTCTCAAAGTCATGCGTCTCAGCGTGCTTCCAGAAACGCCCTATTCATTCTTTTCCCGCTCTGACATACACCTTGAAACCGGCCCCGGAGCATCCTGGGCAAG
This sequence comes from Typhlomys cinereus, assembly GCA_023101885.1. Classification (NCBI taxonomy): domain Eukaryota; kingdom Metazoa; phylum Chordata; class Mammalia; order Rodentia; family Platacanthomyidae; genus Typhlomys; species Typhlomys cinereus. The sequence goes on from JALPQD010000486.1 coordinate 936,204, forward strand.
TGGTCTTGCACCGAGCTGCAACCCAGCCTTCTTTGTGCTTTTTCCCATGAGACAGAGTCTCACTAAACTGACCCAAGATGGCTTCAAACTTGCTGCGAAGCCCACACAGGCCTCCTGCCTCCGCCGCCCCTCCCGCACACTGCCTTAAGTAGCTTGGGGTAGCAAGCCTGTGCCACCGCCCGGCTTTCTGTCATTCTTGGCTGAGAAGCATCAAGGATGGAGGAGGGAGAAGAGCCCAGGGTCATCCATTCCAAGGTTCCGGTTCTGATGTCTGCTGGACATGTGATGGCCCCTAAAGCATTTATAGCTCTCTGTGCCTTGGTTTACTCGTCTGTAACATGCAGATGAGAACAGAAGAACACTGATCACTTGCCTTCAAGACAGGTGCATGCAAAAGTATAGAGGTCAAGCCTCGTCGTTGCATGGCAATATTACCTGGCAAGCGGAGGGCTGGGTTCTCTCTCAGACACACACATTTTCTTTCTCTTACACACACATATCCATGCAAGACAAAAGGGATTATAAAACTAAAAAGGCATGTTTCGTATTCTCGAGGAACTTACAATTTACTGTATTTGATTAACAAGCAAATTACATAATACCCTCTCTGGGCTAGCTACTGTTCTCAGCACTTTACAAATATTAGGTCATTTAATCTTTATAGTAATCCTAGGAACTAGCTACCATGATCATCTTCTGTCACTGACCCAACAAGGGCATAGCAGAGCTAAGGTCAAACGGTGGGTGGCTCAATAGCCTGTGCTCTCAAACCCTCAACTATGCATGGAACTATGTGAGTCGTGTGTGTGTGTGTGTGTGTGTGTGTGTGTGTGTGTGTGTGTGTGTGTGTGTTGGACAGGACTGATGGGTTTTAGAAGGGAAGATCACATGCTAGTCTTGAAGATGAGGTAGGATTTGAACCCTCGGAGTGAATGGAAACAAGAAGAGGCAAAGATGACTAGAAAGAAGGTGAGAACTGATGATGGCAAGCCTTCGCCATTTGCATAAAGAATGAGGGCTTCAGTCCATAAGAGATCGACGGGGAAATTGAACCAAAGCTGGCTTTGGGGAGATTCATCTGGCAATGGCAAAGAGAATGGACTCCTGGAGCATGCTCTTGCCCACCCAAAGCCTCCCTGCCACACCGGGGTCTAGAGAAGATGCAACGCGGGGCACTGTTGAGCGGGCTGTGGAAACACAGGCAGAGCCTTTCCCAGCTGCTGCACTGGGTTACTCGCCAAGGTGCCAAGTCGGATCTCACAAAGAATCCTGGCCACCTCGAATGTAAGAGAGAGCCAGGGACATCAACCCTCATGCAGTCTTTCTGGTCATCGCACCTAATAAATCACAACCCAGACTCTAGAGCCAGCCCGGGTCTTCCAGCTAATGGGTGTTGCCTTCCAATTCCCATGAGGTTGGAAGGAGAAAAACAGGAATTGAAGAACGGGTCTGGAATTGGAGGGAGAGTTATGGCCCAAAGACGTGATCAGTCAGTCTTCTCGCAAGCTTCCCCAGTGGTCTGAAATCCTCTACCCCATCCCAATTTTCACTAAATCCCTGGAGAAGGCTCCCTCTGACATCACGAGAAGATAGATGTCAAGGTGAAGTCGCAGGAGGTAGACTCATAAACCCGGCAACGGGAATGTGGCTTTGACAGAGGCTGGAGCTTGGCTGGTTATTTATCTTTCATATCTGAAAGCTTTGGAATTCCATTTTCATCTTGATGGGGATCATAAAGTCTTAGCCAACTTTTATGGCTCCCAGGACAAAACTGAGGGCTGTTGTCCCCGCTTCCCTTCTGCAGCCCCGGCCAACTTTGAAATTCAAGTCAGGCCAGAGACTGCTTTTGGTCAGAGGCGAAATGTATTTATCTTTGTAAGCATAGCCATTAAGATGTGAGCATGAATAGCTGAAGAGACAGACCATTAAGGGGGAAAAAACAGGAAGAAAAAGGAGGCGGTGGCTGTGAAAGAAAGAGACTGTGACGCCTTCAAGCCCTACCTCAAGGTTTTTGCGACTCTAGGAGAGCCAAGCAGGGGAAGGCAGCTCAGAGATGAGAGAAGGGACCTAGAGAGTGGGTTTGGGGGGCAGATGGGGGAAAGAGGGAGGGGAGATCTGAGACTGACATGTGCTGCACGCGGAGAGAATTGTGGGAGTGGACATCACCATTGGGCACACTGTATGTGCATTTCTGTTTGTCTGTAGGAGCGCCATGGCTCCAAAATCCATCCCCTCTGCTTCTCCACATACAAAAAGAAGCATCCAGATGGGGAAGAAAAAGAAACCCCTGACGTCAGGCTGCAAGAAGAAAAATTCAAAAAAGAAAGCATGCAGGAAGCCGGCAGCTTTGCCTGTGAGCTCTAACCTAGGGATACTAGAGGAAGCCAGGAGATTAGGGTTCTTCTCCATACCCCACCTGGGGCTGACCACATGAGCCTGGACAAACCCTCCTTACAGGGAGCACGGTCTAGAATGGAACTACAAGAGTGAAGACATGAATAGCATTGGCTCTGCCGTCTTGAAGCCCTCACCATGGCAGACATCGCTAATCAATCACAGCGTTTAGAGAAGAGGCTCAACCAGCCTCTATCAGTACTTTACTGTTGAGCCAGCCTTTCTTGTGTGTGTGTGTGTGTGTGTGAGAGAGAGAGAGAGAGAGAGAGAGAGAGAGAGAGAGAGAGAGAAATCATTGTGTGTCCCCATGGAGGACAAAAGTTGACTTCAGGAGTCAACATCCTGGACTGTTTCTACCTCTGTTTGGCTTCGCTCTGGGATTTCCCAGGCTCTGCTTTCAGGAGCATGCTGCTGCCATTTCCACCTGTGCTTTTTTTTTTTAACATGGGATCTGGGATCTAAACCCAGGTCCTTCTGTTTGCAAGGCAATGTCTTAACCCCCGAGTCACCTCTCCAGCCCTTTGCCAAAGGATTCTCCGTAGATAACGCACCAATCAGAATGAACCCAGGAATGAAGCATGTCCCCTGCCACTTGTCTACATCTCTTCAAATCCTTAAACACAAGAACTGGGGGGGGGGGGAAGAGACCTGTGTCATTTCAGACATCTTTAACTAAGTTCATTCCTCTTTTCTTTTCTTTGACCTTTCTTTCAGGATGGAGATACCAAGGCTAGGAAAGAAACAAGTATAATGGTTCCTTCTCTCAGTACTGGAGCTTCAAGTACTTGTGCCTCTTATTTATTTAGTTAGTTGTTGATGTATCCCCCGCCGGGCCAGCTGGGGAGGGGGGGGGAACAGCGGGGCCTCGGGGCTTGAGGCGAATGGGCAAGCTGGCGATGGGGTCACCTACCAGATCCCGGGAATCAGGTGAGAAGCAGCAGTGGCCGAGATGCCGCAGATTCAGAGTCATTAAGGGTGTTTGGGCTTATATAGGGTCAGGGTCCAATCAGGTGTTGCCATCCCTCCTGGCGGGGGAACAGCCACCAGTCATTTAACTGTTTACTAGGTGTCCATTGCAGGTGCACGTTAGATGGCCGCTTCCCATTGATTGTTCATCCTTCCGCCTGCGTGGTCCTCTATTGGGACCCTCCGGGTATGTCCGTACGTCCAAGCTTGTCTTGAATTCGGGAGCCGGGCTAGGGCCTCCCTGAATCGGCAGTGCCACAGTTAGTTAGTTACTTACTTATTCATTGAGCCTCGTTACCTTGGGCTCCTTCATACTACTCAGAAAACTCTCCCCAGGGCCAATGTCTACTCTATCCACTTAAGAATTTCATCATGGTAGAGAATGCTATTCTTTTTCAAATGCTTTGAGATCACTGCACAGAAGACAGGCCAGGGAAGTTCAAAGACAGTTAATTATTACCCTCAGTTCTTTTGAAAATTATTAAAGAGCCCAGAATTAGAAATTCAGATTTCATCCAGATTCCGGAGAACAAACAGCTCTCTTCTAAATGGTTTAATGCGTCTGTTTAATGTACACAGAATTATCTTTCGGGAAGGTGGGTTGTTTTTCCTGCCACTTCACATCTCTGAAATATACCACCTAGGGCGAGAGGATAGGGGCTTAAGGGCTGACCAAAAAAAAAAAAAAAAAAAAAAAAAGAAATGAAAGAAATCTACAGCAGAAATAATTAGCCCCAGAGGCTGCTTCACAAGAAAGTTGAATGCAAGAGAAAGCGCTTCCCTTTTCTTTCTGTTCTATCTTGATCTCTCCATCTTCGTCCCAGGAGAACGAACCGTCAGCGACAAGGGATGGGAACATGTCTGGCTGAATGGTCTTTGCAAATGAGACAACCCTTGAGCCTTGGTGTGCCAACTCCCCGGGGGACAGGGGACTATGGAAACAGGCTCTGCAGCTTAAAGTCCTGGGGGTGGGGGGAGCAGACAAACCTGCTGCTTTGCAAGCTGGGTACTAGAGAAAAGGAAGAGCGATGCCTCCTGTTTCAGAATCTAGGCAAGGCCCGAAGCCCTTCCTCCCAAGGATAGGGACCGTCTTTGCTCAAACTCGTGTTAATTAAATTGGAAGTGCTTGAAATAGCCCGCTGAGGGTGCCTTGTGGTTGTTTTTCTTCAGCTTATCTAGCAAGCTAACTTGAATCTTCTTCGGGGAAATCTCCACAGTCTAAATTCTGCAGATCACTCTCGGTTAGCACCCTCCAGTCAGGCTGGGACTTGGTCTACCTAGGGCTTTGTTTCTGCTAGCCTCCAAGAGCATGGCTCCTCACCCGTCGCCTCTCCCGGCTCTCGAGTCATCAGTATTTGGAATGTATGTACTGATTACGAAATGTTCAGAGGTGCAAAGAGATGGTGTTGCTTCTGTCTCCGGATGAGGGAAGCGAGGGACTTCCCCCCAGTGGCAGTCCAGGGACAGAAGCACGGATGGCAAAAGGGCAGAGGCCGTCTCTCCCCTGGGGTCTCAGAGGTTGTTTCAGGGGACAGAGAACCCTCCCGGTCAGTGGGGGGGCTAATAGGATTGCCACACGTAACACAGCTGTACGATTCTCTTAGAGAAACCCAACGGGGTGAGGAGAGCCTAGAAAACGGCTGGTTACAGACTGAGTGTGACATGTCCCACGTGCTCCAGTGCCTGGTCCCCTTCTGACGGCTCTGTGTTTGGGAGACTGTGAAAGCCTCAGGAGACAAGGCCTAGCAGAGGAAACGAGTCACTGGAAGATGGGCCTTAGCGGCTCCATGCCAGCCCTCGTGTGGCACTGAACCGTTTCCTGATCCGTCTGAGATGCGAACAAGCAGCCTTACGCTCCTGCTGCCACAGTTGTGGGCTGCCAAATTGTGATAGGCTGTACCATGCCGAACCCAGAGCCAAAATAAAGCCTTCTTCCCTCACGAAGCTTCTTTTAGGTTTTTTTTTTTTTTCATAATGATGAAAAAATAAGTAATACAGGTTCCAAGGCCAATGGTGGCTGAAGAGAAACCAACTTCTAGAAGGAGACACGAGCCCATGGGGCTCAGTCCCGTTCTTATAACATCCTTCCTCCTCCATCTCCTTGGCCACCGTCCCTTCTACCAGCCTGGGCCTAGGTGCTTCCCCTCTGTGTTTCGAGATCTACTTGGAAGAGAGTCAGCTAGGAAATGGGTTCGAGGGAAAATGAATGAGGAGGCAGGGGTCTGTGAGACATGGAAGCATTTTAGATTTTAGTCCAAATAGACTGCAACCCAAGAGGATGGTCAATAGAAAGAATTCCAAGATCTACCTCCCCTCCCATATCCCTCCTGTTGCGCTAATGCTGAGAAAAGACACAAATGTGCAGTTCTCTCAAGTACTAGGCACAGGGCCAACTGCACGACAGGTCTGAGATAAGCCCTGCTTACTTTGGTTTCAATGCCAGGCATCAAAAGGAATGAGGAAACAGAGCTGGCGGAGAGAGGGGTGCAAGGGAACAAACTCCTGGCTCCCCTCGTTTTTACCCATGATGACTGTGCTGGAGGTGAACAGAGATCTGATCTGTTCAGAGTCACCCAGGAAGGTTACCGCAGAGGCAGGATTAGCGCTCAGCTCTCTGCCAGTCATGGATCCTCAGATAAAAGAGATCTCATTTCCTCTCACATCGCAGCTTGATCTCAGGCACGGCCTCCAGCAACCAAGGCCCAGAGAGGTGCACTGCCTGAGCCTGGGTGGGGAGTGCTTTTGTTCCCTTTCTGGTCTAGTCTTTAGCAGCAAGGTAGGGGTGTGAGAATGTGTGTGTGAGTGTGTGTGTGTGTGTGTGTATGGAGGTATATGTGGGTGAGTGTGTATACGGAGGTATTGTGTAGGCATACGTGTGTGCATATGTTATTATGCGTGTGGATATATGCACAGGTATATGGGGGATGTATATGTGTGCACAAGTGCTTAGGCATGTGCGTGGGTATTCGTATGTGTGAATAGAGGCATATATACATATGGGTTGGTGTGTATGTAGGGGTATTGTGTGGGCATATGCTTTTATGTAATCAGTGTGTGGGTATGTGCACAAGGGGAAGTGTGTATGTATGCATGTGCTAGGCATATACATGGTCATATGTGTGTGTGTGTGTGTGTGTGTGTGTGTGTGTGTGTGTATGGAAGGCAAGCAGTTTACCAACTGAGTTATTGCTCAAGTCTCATCTGAACCTTGCTCCTAAAGTGACCCAGAAACCAAGTTGCTCAACTCCTGGCTCAAACGAAGACGGTGATGACATCATGGCAACCCCCCCCCGGGGTCCACCCAGGGGGTCTGAAATTAAGCAGCTCCTGGAAGCAACTGCAATCCTCTCGCCGGGAATTGCCCAGGCTGGCTGCTCTCTGAGTCCTCTGTGTCTGACCTCACATATGCAAGGGCCCTCCAACCAAGGCATCACGGGCCCTTCTCCAGAAGCAAGGAGGATGGCTTGGTTCAGGCTTCTGAACCTCATGCCTTCGAAGGCAAGACAGGATTCACAGGCCAGCAAACCCAGCAGGTTTCGACAGCAGCCAGGGGTCAAGCAAGCCTGTGTCCTGAGATGTTCCTGGTCTGTGATCCGGCCCCTGCTTCATGCGGTCGTGAGTGCAAGTGCCGCCCACCGCGGTGAGGAAAAGGCCTCTTCTGGGCCCCTCTACTTCCCAGTGAGCTGTCCCTTATATCCCTTAGGATGGTTGCTCCAACGATAGCTATGAAAAGGGAAGAGAACAGGGTCTGGGGAGATGGCTCAGTTAGTAAAAGTGTTTGCTGTACAACCCTGGGGACCTGAGTTTGAATCCCTTGGACCTCTTGTGAAAGCCAGCTGTGGTTACCTGTGATTCACCCCCCAGTGTTAGTGAATGGAGAAAAGTGAGTCCCTGGGTATTTGCAGGCCAAGCCAACCTATTCCCAAAACTGCCAGCTACAGGTCCTATGAGGTCCTGACTTGAGACCCAATTTTCTCCTCTGACCTCTGCCCTCAGGGGACTATCCATATAAGCATGTGGCCTCACATGCATATGCCATACATGCTTGCACCTGCACACAAGGGGTTGGGATAGAACGCTAAAAATGAAAGAAGAAGAAAAAAGGTCATAAGGAAGCCTTTTTTACCAGAACAGCCTGGAAAACTTTGGCCAAGTGTTTCCAGTCTGTGGGCTGCATCTTGGGCTTCCATCCTCATGCACTGAACCCGTGTATCTAGTCCACTTACGTTCTAGATTAATCCACCTCCAATAAACAAAAGGAGACCCAGAGATCTGCTTGCCCAGGAGGGAGGTCTATCCAGGCTCTGAGAAACCCTGCCCAGACCCAGGTAAATTCCAGCTTCCTAGACCCACACCCGGGGGCCCCAAAGCTGCCACATCGCCTTCCTCACCATGTCTGTGTGAAACACAAGGCCAATTTCCTGGACTAAAATTAACTGGATGAGCAAAAAACAACAAAAGAGGCTTGGACTCACTTAATTCAAGTACTCTAATTCCTTAAGAAAGATGCGCGAGAAGTAGCTGCCATGTCCCACTTCCCTCTACTCTTATTTTAAAAAAAAATGGGGCAAACGGTAGCTTTTGATTGATATTGTTCCCCCTTAAAACGTTGTTTTTCCGGGGGGGGGGAATGCATTATTCTGGACCCATAGTCTAAAAATGGGGCTTTGGGTACTTCAGAGGCACGAGTCCGTCTGCCTCCGCCTAAACACAGGCCAGCAAACTAAATTTGGCAGTGCCAGCTTGCGTGTGGTCCCGAGTGTGACTTTCCAAACACGTGTTTCCCGGCAATAACAAAAGCTGACGACTTCGTCGCCACCATTATCTCTATTTCTGAGCTTCCACTGCAGCTGGAACAGGGGGCTCGAAGGGGAGTTTCAGGCCCTTAGGGTATTTTTCTCAACAACAGCCACAGCTAAATCATTTATTGGTGCGGAAGAGCTAGGGAGGAAGACTCTGGAGGGCCCCTAGGGCGGGAGCCGCAGAGGCGTCCATTCCCTACAGAGCCTCCAGGGGGCGCCAACCTGTACTGGTTGGGAAAGGGGGAAGATGAAAGGAAAGGAGGGAGGGCGCAGGCGGGCGGCTGGTTAATATTAGTCATTTACACGTATTTACTCAGCCCCTGGGGCCCAGCAGCAGAGACGACAGGACCTAATACCAGAATTAGAAGCATAGAGCTCTCAGGCCTGCTCCGGATGGGTCATGGTCTGTGGTTTAATGTCATACTCCAAAAACCTTGACACCTACAAGTATTCAAGCAAATGTAAGCATGCCAACTTCTTCCTCCTCGACATGTTTCTTCTCTTCTTCCTCATAATCATTCTTCTCCTCCTCCTCTTCCTTCTCTTCCTTTTCTTCCTCCTCTCTTCTACTTCTCGTTCCCTTCCTCTCCTCTTCTTTTTCTTTCTTCTCCTCCTCCTCCTTTTATTCTTCCTCCTCCTCCTTTTATTCCTCCTCCTCCTCTTTCTCCTCCTCTTTCTCCTCCTCTTCCTCCTCCTCCTCCTCCTCCTCCTCCTCCTTCTCCTCCTCCTCCTCCTCCTCCTCCTCCTCCTTTTTTTCCTCTTCCTTCTCCTTCTCTTCTTCCTACTTTTAGATGTTTGTATTATGAAGGCTTTTTTTTTTCTGGGAAAACCAACAGGTGTCTGATATCTTGAATGGTACCTGGCTTCCAGCAAGCTCTCTAGGTATGTCTGTCAGAATGGATGCAGGGCTCAGAGGACATGTCTCATGTGCACAGTGAGATCAATGCCCACGTTGTCCGTGCATGTAGCACTACAGTCTTTTCAATAGATCTGTAGTCACTGCCTGCCAATATCGTTAAACACACCTCCCCATACAGAACACAGACATGCCCCGTGGACCCGGCTGTCTGAAACCCTATCGGCCTCACTCTACCTCCAGAAAGACTGGGCGTGGGGACCAAAAGTGAGTGTGCCTTTGACCCTCTTTCCACACAACTCATCTGTCACCCTGCCAAGGGTCTCCTGTGGCATCCACACCCATGAAGTGCGGCTCCAGGGGGGAGAACCCACGCCCTGCCTCCAGCTCCTGGCCAGCTGCGGGAGGCTATATATGAAGTGAGAATTTCCTGGCCAACTTGACCAGTGAGTCAGGGCTGGCATGAGCCAGTACAGTCACAGAAGGGACAGAGCCTGGATGGGTCTGAATGAAGGGTGTGAACAGGGCAAGCATCGACTGGCTGGACCCAAAACAGAGCTTGCTGGGTGCACCCAGGGCTGTCCAACAGCCATGCCCGAGAGTTCTCTGAGATGTTGGGTTTGGTAAGATCTCAAGGCTGCTCGCTCACTCGCTCTCTCTCTCTCTCTCTCCATCCCAGTAAAGGATTTGCCCCCACCCCGCACCCTTGTGGCTCTCCCTGCCAGCTTCCTCCATAACATGAGGACTGGGCTGACATGTAACCTAGACCATAATAGCCAACGGTTACCAAGCATTAGGCATACACACACGCCATGGGCACTTTCCTAACAGGATTCGTTGGTTCCTCGTCACAACATGAAAGGCAGGGTCTGTCCCGTCTCCATGTTTACAGATGAAGAAACCAAGCCTCTGAAAGAGGAAGCAGCCTGCACAGGGAGGGGTGGGGGGAGGGGTGGGATGGGGAGGGCGTGGCCCAGTGGAAGCTGTCAGCTGTGGCATGCTGCCACACAGGGAGTGTGTGCTAAGAGACCCTCCTCCGTGTTCTGAAGACCACAGTGGCTGAATTCTGGAGATCTGGGGTGCTCTGACTGGCTGGATTTAAGTTCTGGCCATCTGATGACATAAGGAAGAGGCACAAGAAGCCAGGAGCCCGGGGTCAGATACCACTCTGGCTGAAGCATAGAGCTCCTAACGTGCAGGCCGCAGAGCCAAAGTGGGATTTGCTTTCATTGGATGCCAATAAACTAATGGCAAATGGACAGAGAGAAATGGATGGTGGATGAGTAAGATGAAAAGTCAAGCAAGGCCCCCTCCCTTGCCTGGACATCCCAGGGGAGAGGGGTGACAGGAACATAAACGATTCTCCTGGAAGCCCCCCCCCCAAAAAAAAACCCTCTTGAGCTAGAGATCAGGGCAAGCATGACACAGATACTCCCGAACCAGAAGGCTTCTCCCTCCACAGCAGGCTGATTTCGAAAACTCTTCTTCTGTCCCCAACTGCCCTGGGGAGGCCAGGGGAGCCCGCATGCCAGCTAATAAAATTAACAGCTGGGCTTTACAGGGCACACTGGGGAGCCAGGCACACCGAGTGCCTGGTCTGCAGGCCAGCAGACAGCCCACAATGGGGTGCTCACCCTGCAAACTCAAACCAGGGAGACCCTTCTCTGTGAGAAGGGCTGGTCTCTCTGAGCAGCCCAGGGACAAGAGCCCAGGGCAGGAGGCTGCAGGAGGGCAGAGATGTGGGTAAGAGGCTTCGCCCTGGTTACCATTTTCTGGCACGTTCACCCAATAGTAGGATGCAGACTGTGCTCAAGCATGTGCACCAAGCCCACCAAACCCAAAGGGGAACCCACCGAGAACTTGACATCTATCTGGCTCTGGTCTCTGTCTCCTCGTTTCTAACTAGGACTGAGTTGGTAGTCGCAGAAGAAATATAGGCATGCCCTAAATACCAGAGGGGAGAGTTAACTTTTTCTCTATGAAGCAAGATTGTAATGATTTCAGGCTGGTGGGTGATGGGGGCCCTATGGTCAACACTCAAACTTTCATCACTAGGGTGTTAGAAAAAAAAATCAGCCCTGAAAACTATATAAATGCTCTCCAATTAAACTTTATGGGTAATGAAATTTGGATTTCATAAAGTTTTCCCATTCTTGTTTTGATTTTTTTTTCTTTAAATTACTTGAAAATATGGAAACCGTCCTCGGCCCATGAGCCACATAGATGAGACAGTAAACCACATTGGCCCATGTACTGTACCCAGCAGATCCCCAGGTATGCTCAGCGCTCCCACAGTGCTTCATGGGGGAATGGGTCCCAAGGCGAAAGGAGAACAAAGCTTCTGGGTAAAACAAAATCTTCTCACTTTCCCGCTTCAGTGAGCATTTACAGACTGGCATGCATAGGCAATCTCCAAGAGCAGATAAGAAATGAAGTTTGTCCAAGTTTCCTGGAGCCATTTTTATCCCAAAGCATCTCTTCGGTTCATTGTCACCCAGTTAAAGGCATGGGGGTGGAGGGAAGGGTAAAGTCTGACCAACTGTGAGCAAACACACCAGGAAACATAATTCTGCCTCTCTTCAAACACCTGTCATGATAGGCAGCTCCCCACCTGCTATGGGGGTATGCTCAATGCAGTCACTTCTCTGGTATTTTCTCTCTCCTGTGTTGACAAATCATCTCCTAGATACGGAAGCAAGGAACAAATGTTTTCGATTCATGGAATTACATGGGCATGCTTCCTGGAGCACTATTCAACTCTAGCAGCACAGGGAAATGGAGAAACAAAGATGCGTGGGACCAAAGGCTTTGTCTTTTCTTGGGGAGTCACTGTGTCCTTGAAGAGGAATGTTTAAAAGGCAGATTCAACCACAGGGTGGGGAGAAAGTCCAGGCAGTTTTGTAAATATTGGTCAGACTTTGAGATAGGCAGTTTTCCTAGATTGATAGATAGTTGCTCTGAGACACACGGAAAGCAAACATGACTATTCAAAAATGAGGTGCTGATGGTGATGGCATGAGTGTGTGTTTCTGTGCCCACAGCCTTCTCCCTTGGGATCAGATTCCCATGTACTGTCACTCTCAGCCCCTACCTTTCAATCCCTCTCTACAATAAGGAGGATGAATGTTGGCTAATGAAATGGGCCTGTTTCTATCTATACAGTTTCATTAGAACACAGGCATGCTGCGGATGCCTGAGGATGCTCTCAGATCTCAGCCTGAGGATGCTCTCAGATCTCAGCATCAGGTTGAGGCATCTTGAGAAAGTTTACACAGAGCCTAGCTTAGTCATTGCAGGAAAATTTCCCAATATTGAGCTACAATACTTATATTGATTTTTAGATTAGAACAGCCAAACTATGCAAAACTTGGCCATGGGATTCTTGCTCTCTGTCTTCAGATACCATCTTCATCTTACAAGGGTTCCATCAAATTCACAAAAAAATGGATGGGTTAATATAATAGGACACATGTAAATGCCCAATAGGAGAGAAAGATATATGGGACAGAGGGAAGTGGGGAGAAGAGATGAGACTACAGATAATGAAAACCTTGGGGTATATGATGTTCCCCTGGGCCACCAGCTTGGTTCAGCAACTATAGCACAAAGAGAGACAGGATCCCATTCCCAACTTAGAATGCCCATGGATGTGCCTGAGAAGGGCCATGATTATTATATGAGGAACTATTTACCCAAGAACCATGAAGTAGACAAGGTGAAAGGCAGGGAACGAAGTCATCAGTAGCACCCAAATATTTGGGGGGGGGAATCCTGAAGACATCTTCCTCTATACTGAAACATCCATACCCTAAAGTGGAATTTCTCCGTGATTCCTCCAACGCGTTCCAGAATTCTAAAATAAGAATGTACTGTTCTACAGTTGTCCGTCAGCAACTGCGGGAGACTGCTTCCAAGACTCCCCGTGGGCTCCACCATCCAAGGACGCTCATGTTCCTTATATAAAAAGGGTGTAGTACTTGCACACATCCTACACACATCCTTCCGTATGCTTACAGCCATCCCTAGATTACTTAGAATACCTAGCGCAATGCAAATGTGATAGAAATAGCTGTTACGCTGTGTTAATTAGAGGATGACCAAAAAAAGACTTGTACGTCTTCGGTGAGACGCAATTTCTCCCCGACATTTTTGATAGGTGATTGTTTGACTCCACAGACATGGATTCTTACACACAGGCCAACCATACTTTTAACATTAGAAAATAACCAGTATTTAGTTTTTGCGAAATAAGGAAGCAAAAACTCTTGTTAGCCTCCTGCTCACTTTGATACAGCATGGCTCAGGTCAGTTCTGCAGAAGACTCCAGCCATCCAGTTGTGCTAGTTTTATGATCCTGTTGTTGAACGGATACAGGACCCTAATAGCTAAAGGAACAAGAGGTGTCTATTATTGCTTGCAATTCTCCATTACACTTCATCGACATAGCAGGAGAGTTCCTGCCAGTCACAGAAGCCAAGAAAACTTACCATACCATATCCACAGGCACTGCTACAAGGGGGACATACTTTCTCACTTCCCAGTATGCCTGTGTGCCCAAATGCCAGTATGCCAATATACCAAACCCGCTCTTTCCTTCTTATCTTCCTGTCCAGGGAGCACTTCCACTCACGATGGGCTGGGACTTCCTTTATCAATTAGATAATCTCCCACAGTCTTGAGCACAGGCTGCCTTCACTAAATAATTCCTCACAGGCTGCCCAAAAGGTCAGCTATCGATTGTCAAGTTGACACAAGTATATCTAACTGGCACATCAGTCTTGCTATTGTCTTGTGCAACCAGTTTGGTCTCAGGGGGGAGAGATCAGACGGAGGGTACTGTCAAACCTAGAATGTTGGGGGTAGAGGAATTACATCACCTTAGCAATGAGGCCCAGGTGAATGGTATCGATCCTTTGTGTTTCTGAAATGGAACTCTACAACATTCCATCTGGTGCACTGATAGGAATAATCCGTTCCCTGGATAGTTCTCATGCCTGTGTCTCACATGGAGCCGGAGCGAGGGTAAAGAATCTTAGCATTCATAGGATGAATGCGGTGCTTGCTTGCCAGAGATCCGGCAGACATTCTGGGCTGCCTTGGCCAATTCTTCCCCTGCCTGGCCTAACCTCACCACATCCCATCCTGGAGCTTCTCACCAGTGGTAATCAGACCAGATGTGGAGACCAAGCCCCTGAGCACGCGTCAAGGAAAACAAATTAAATATTGAAAAGGGAAAGTGAACAGCCGGTGTCTAGCCTTGCTTTGGTCTCATTGTTGTGGGATAAACATCAAGACAAACACAGCTTTGGGCTGGGAACAGGAAGAACAGCTCTGCCTCCTGTCGTGGGCTTCCAGGGGAAAGGCGGGCTTAGGTCACAGCAGGCTCCGCCTTCTCAAGGAAGCAGCAGGCGTGTCTAACTCTTGGGGATCCTGAGCACCCCGGCAGGACTTCCTCCAAGGAGACCTTGAGAGCGCAGCTGACAACCTTGGGCAGCCCTGGGGCAAGGAGCGTGGGCACAGCTTGGTACTGCTGGCAAACGTCCAGAGACTCGGAGCCAAGGGCCTCGGGATCTGGTGACCTCGACAGGGGCGATGTCAGAATGTCCCCGCCAAAGCAACAGCTGGCAGAGGCCTCCAAGAGAAAAGGCGCTGTCCTTGCCTGCCAAGTCAGACACAGGGGAGCGCTGAGCTGAGAGTCTGGAGGCCATGCAGGTACCTAAGGAAGGAGGTGGTGTGGCCACAGAAAACAGTGGGTTGGTTTTTTTTTTTTTTTTTTTGGAGGGGGGAGCACAATGGTCCCTCCTATGCCTTGATTTTTTTTCTTAACTGTGGAACAGACCAGCTTGGTTCCTTGTGACAAGCGCCTAGGACCAGCAGCATTGCAGGAGATAGGGGTGCATACAATGACAGGCTCTCTGTCCTTCGGGGTCCCTTGTCTTTCTGACCAATGGCAACATGCAGGGCTGATACACGGGACCTGGCTCATCAGAGACTCTCGCTAACCTGACTGGTTACAGCAAGGAGAATTTGGAGTGCGCGTACCTGCGCATCCTACTTGCATGACGTAACTCGCGTCTACCCACCCACCTGGAAGACTGGCCCTCCCTCATCCAGGCCCTGCCTTGCCCTCCTGAGCTGTCACTGGGGCAGCCCCTCACGCTCCAGCTTCCATCTCCAGCTCCCCACCCCACCCCCAAGGCCTCCATATATCCATCAGCTCCGTGCACAACATCTTAACACGCTGCCTCACCCTCAAAATCTTCCCTGATCCACCCTCTCCTCAACTGTTCAGCGGAGCCCTTTGAAACCAAACCTGCCGTCTCCAGTGCACCTTCTAAGTCGTTGTTGATTTCAGGGCTTTTGAGTTCATGGGCCTGGGCTTGGGTAGAAAACTCTCCATGCCCTCAAGGTTCTGCACTCTTCTGCTCCCGAGCCTGCTCTCCTTGGAAGCGTCACTCATTCTCTCTGGCTTTCAAGATGTTAATTCATATCTGAGAGCTCAGCTCAGATGTTTGCTGTCTTATTAGGCATTCTTCACAATTCTGTTCTGCCAAGCAGAACTGTGTTCCCTTCCTTCCTTTTTCTTTTTATTTAGAGTGTGTGTGTGTGTGTGTGTGTGAGAGAGAGAGAGAGAGAGAGAGAGAGAGAGACAGAGAGACAGAGACATAAGAGTCATTATATAGCCCAGGCTGGACCTGAACTCCTGATCCTCCTTCCTTAACCTCCCAAATCCTAGGATTACAGACATGCACCAGCACAACTAGCTTTTTTGGATTGGTTGGTTAAGTTTTGCTTTGCTTCTGTCCCGTAGCCAAGGCTGACCTCAAACCCTCTATGTAACCAACTGTGACTTTGAGCTTCAGACCCTCCCACCTCCACCTCCCAACCAAGTGTTGGAATTGCCTGGTGCTCAGGGCTGAATCTAGAGAGCTTTGTACATGCTACGCAAGTGCTCTACCAACTAAGCTACATCCTCATCCTTTATCTGGCTTTTTCTGAGACATGTTTTGGACAGGTGTGTGAGACTGGTGATTGAACTGAGCCTCACAAGTACTAAGCAAGCATCTATCATGGGCTATACGCCCAGCTCTTTATACATTTTAAGACAGGGTCTCTCTAAATAGCTCAGAATAGCTTTCAATCCTCCTGCCCCAACCTCCCTCTAATACCTATGATTACAGGCCTCTGTCTTCACAGACAGCTGCCCTTTTCTGTTTCCATGTTTGAATACGTTTCTAATGTATAATATCATGTGTTTCATCAAGCACATGCTCAATTTATCTGTAAATCCGTTCTCAGTCAAAGGAATGGGAATTTCCTTTGACCCTCCTCCTGCTGAGCCTCGTGCATGTACACACTGTTTGGATCTGCTGAATTCATCCTCCACGTGCACCTTCAATAGTGCCTTCATGGTACAAGAGCATCGGGATCAATCCTTGTTTCCCGTAAGATCAACAAATCACTTGGTTCACCATCGGAGCTTGGGAACTCCCGGCTGTTAGAGGTGGAGTGCATTCACAGTCTGCCTTAGTCAAATGCAGAGAGCGATGGTCATTTTAGTACAATCGGCTCTGTCACCCCCAGTCTGCTGCCAGGGCCACTATGAATGAAGAAAGGTACGGCCTCTCTGGTCTCTCACATACCCCCAGGTCCACAACCAATCTCTTTACGTAACTACTGTAGCATCCATGCACAACCAGCACAGAAATGCAATGGAGACTATACCACAGAATGAGAAGGGGAGATGCATCCCGCTGGCTCCCACAGTCAACAAGAAGTCACCTGCAGGTCCTCACTAGACATTCTCCTGGGTCGTAAGACCACCCCCTCCTCTGTCTTCCCCCTTGCAGCAACGGACCTCGCCAGTCTCTGGCTCCTCCAGAGCTCTCAGCATTCCACGTCTCCCCTTTCTAGGCGACCTTCAGCCCAGGCCAGGTGAGGCTTCCTGGCCTGTCTCCTGAGGAAACTCTCCCAATGGATCCCTATCCTCCAACCTCGTCAGTCTCCTCAGTTTCTCAAGCAGGTTGTTAAGTGCCTTCCTCCCTCCTCCCATCAGGAGATGTGTATCCCAAACAGTCCAAACATCTCCCCAAGAAGAATTCAAATAGGTCGAGCCTTTGCCGCCTCCCTCACCGGCACTGTCCACATCTGTTTCGCAAGGTCCTGGCCTGATCTTTGGTCAAGTGGTCGAGGCGGGCCCTGCTCATTCTACCTATAAGTCAAGTGGCTCTGGACCAAGCCCTCACTTCAGGCCCAGGAAGGGAGATTGACAGCTCCCAGATTACAAGGAGACGTCGCCCAAATGCATCACCTCTTTCAGAGAACTCAGATTCAAGCTCGCCAGTGGGCAGGAGTCACACAGGAAGAGGTCTACCTGAGACAGGGGCACAGGCCTGGCAGAGGCAAGCAACTTCTCCCTCTGTGCTCAGTTCTTCCCCAGTCTTTGTGTGAAAGACCCACGCCCCAGAGACCCCCGAGTCCCAGGCAAAGTGACAGGGTTTGATCACAAGCTTGCTTCATCTGTGACGCTTATCCAAAGCCAGGGGCTCAGGAGACCAGTTGGTAAAGCCAAGCTCCATAGGCAGATCAGAGAAAGACAGGATGTGCTCAGAGAAGAACCGTGATGAGGATCGACTGTAAGAGATGGGACACCCCGGAGACACTTCCAAGGTTAGCTGGACTGTTCGCAGAAGCATGGTGGGGGGGTCACCATGTGCAGGATCCAGATTGCACATTGCCACACTAAGATGCAGCCCCAACAGCTCAGCCTGGACACCCAAGTAATCTAGACCACTATGAATATACAACATGCACATACACACAACTAAACATGCATGATCCACCATGCACGCATACACAAACATACATCTATATACATATGCATCCACACACATGGAAATATGGAGCTCCTAGATCCTGGGATCTAGGACACATTTCTGGCTTAGGCTTCCTTACCCCACCCTTTGTTTCAAGATGGCACAGCTGCACGTATGTACATGAGCATTTTTGCGTGTGTGCATCTGCCTTGTCCACAGAGAAAGTTAGGCAGACCCCTCCCATACATACACACACACAGCAGACAGTCATCACAGGATGCTGGACCGCCCACTGTAGATAGGCTCCAAACTACAGTCCTGGATGTGTGGTAAGAACATGACGTCACTCAATGAATGCATAGGGACGCTAACTGCCTCGCCCCATCTGGCCTGAGAAAACCCAGAGCAACATCATCGCTGGCCGCTCCTGGCCCGGCACAAGGCCTCCACGTGTGGGAGGGGCCACAGACTCACCAGGACTCTGCCGGTCAGCGTCTGGGCGGATATCATCACACCGGCCCAGTCCTTCACGGAGGTCATCCAGCCGACCTCGGCTGCCACCACCTCCTCTTTCTCGTCCACTGGTTTGAGTGTGCCGTCCGCCTGGCTGGAGCCATTGTTTATCTTCTGGGCCTCCTGGCAACAGAGAGAACCAAGGGTGAGACACAGGGACAGCTGGATTTACTTATTAATTCATTTTCTGTGTGTATGTATATGCATGTGTATACATCTGTGGGTACCAGAGGCACCGGCTGCCTATAGACACACAAGGATGTCTTCGGAAGTCACCCTGGATCGCTTCTACCTCCTTCCTTTTTGCTTTGCTCTAGGATTTCCCAGGCCCTGCCTTCCAGAGCTAAAGAGTGCAGGTCACTACCATTTCAACCTGACATTTTTAGATAGGATCCAAAGTCAGGTCCTTTTGCTTTCAAGGCAGATTCTTAACCCCTAAGCCTCCCATCTCTCCAGCTTAACAACTGATTTAAACAAGACATCCACTCACAGAGAATAAAGCCCAATGAGGTCCCTGGATGAGGAGCGACTAAAAGGTAAAAGCATAGGGGAAGAGGGATGGGTAACAGGATTTTTTTTTAATTCATTAGAATGAATCTTTCATTTCATTTTAAGAGATCCCTGTGAAAGAAAGGAGGTTGATATTATTCTCTTCTCATTTTAAAGGAGAAAGCTTCAAAGCCAAGTTGTCTTGGGTCATAGAGTAATTAGATGGTGTGATCAGCACGTGGTGGTCTATGCCCGCCAAGTCATCATGCCCCATTACAATGTCAACCCCTCTTCCCTTTGAAGATTTCAGGTCCTTTCTTCTCTATGCGATTCAAAAGGACATCATCACGGCCCCACAATGGTTCCAGCAATAGAGACCGGTCAATCATCCATGCTATGCCCTGGCAAAAGCCGTTGGGTAAAGTTCAGTCACATGACCTCCCCCAACCAGTAAGAGCCAAGTGCAGCAGCACATTTCCTTTGCTGAAAAGGAAGCCACCACAGAGGAAATAGAAGTCGCCCTAGATCTCGCTATACCTGGAATCCACACCGGCTCCTTTCAGAAACTTCTCCTCTGTAGCTTGAAACAGGCTTCAGCAAAGGCCGCTTTCCTCCTCAGATGTCTGACCCCACATGAAGCCCTCCATTGTACCCCTCTGTCTCGAGCATGCACTGTCTCTTGCCTGGAATGCTCCTATCCTAGAGCCCTCGAGGTTTGCTCCTTCCCGCATCTCTTTGGGCCCTTTTGTTCACATACTAGCATCCCAATAAAGTTGCTGCTTGGCTACTCTGCGAAAACTGCGATTCTTCCCTTCCAACAGCGCATTCGTGCCTTATTTACTTTTTTATTTATATTTACTTATTTATTTTTACTTCAGTTCTTAAGGCCTGTAGCCCAGTCCACAACCCGCTTGCTCATGTTATTTATCCACACCCTCTGGCTGATGTCAACCCTCAATGCCTAACTGAGTTCCGGTCACGAAGTTGGATCTGTAAGCATGAATGAAGTCTGACGTGGCAGTTCATGCCTGTAATCTCAGCCCTGGAGGGAGGGGGCTGACATAGGGAGAATCACCCAGAAGTTCCAGGCCAGCCGACAACCAAAAATGAATGACTACAAAGACTTCTGAGGATTCGGGTAGAAAAAAAAAAAAATTATATAAGTATGCTCAAAATGTTCCATGAGTTGTGCAAACCCTAAAAAAAAAAAAAAAAGTATTGAGCATTACATTGAACTAGATTCACACTCACTGAGATGGCTAGTGCAGGTGGGGAGATAAAAAGAGGTCAGCAGATTACGCTCTTGATTTAAAACCCAGAATCAGTTTCCAAAGCACAGTATACTGGGGATCATTGCGCTTTGGAGTGAGGAGTAAGTCCAAAGCAGACCTGAAAATCTTCCTCTGTAGGGAGTGGGGAGGGACTGTGAGGCTGGGGGAGGAGGCTGAGGGGGGAATCCTTAGTCACCCCTTGGAGGCTTGGCCAAGGCAGGCAGGTAGGTGGTCCTGAGGCCCAGGTCTCTCCTGGTCATCTCTGGCCCGGGAGACTGGGGACCTCAGAAGGTGGAGCTGAGCCACTGGATGCTGGTGTGTGAGCAGCTGGAAGGACTTCAGAGGAAGCCTGGGAATGAGAGGGCCTCAGGCGTATTTAAGGGTTGCCCGCTGACTGCCGTGGGTGACGTCTGCCACCAAGACCTCCTAGGCCAGTCTCGGTGGCCTATTAGAACTTGCCTTAGTCCCGGAACTGAAGACACAAGGTCTCCAGGCAGAAGGTAGGACATGGTCCCCAGAAACCATGGAAACCATTGCGCAGATGCACAGAGGAAATCAAGCAGTCCTGATACTGTGGACCGCCCCTGTGGGGACATCCCCTGTGAGAGACGGACCCTCAGGACTAAACAGTGTCCCATATCAATTAGTCCTGGCATGGCCAACCCCCACCCCACATCTGACCCTGAGTCTGAAAGTAGTGGTTGGTGCTCAACCTTCAGTGGGTTTTGGGATCACCCCACAGACTTGCTGACACAGAGTGAAGGGTCTGAAGTTCTACCCAGTTCCCCAGGCGCTGGTCAATGTGCCAAGCTTGATCTGAAATGGGTCATGGGTACATCTTAGATCGGTCTCTTCTTCAGTCAAAAACGCCTGCTTCTTTCAGAACAGAATGATGAATATTGGGATGTGAAGGTGGCATAGGTAGATCGGGTCCTCGAATCAAAGCTCTTGTGTTTGCTGCTGTTTTTGTTTGTGGACAGGATCTCGAGCACCCCTAGGGCCGGCCTTGAACTCACTATGTAGCCGTGAACATATGTAGCCCCTGCTTCCACCTCTTGTTTGTTATTACAGGAATGCCCCACCATGCCCAGCTCACACAGTCCTGGGGCTCGAACCCAAGGCTTGTGCGTGTCAGGCAAGCCCTCTTCCCTATAGAGCCAGATCGAGTACTTGCCAGGGATGTTTCTAAACTGGTCTCTGGCTGCCACTCTGAGGGCCAGCTCCCTGCTGTTTAAACCTGGCATCTCAGAGAACACTGGCACCTGATGGCAACCTTTTTCAGCATGGAAAAGGCCCACAGCCAGGGAGTCCCCTGCAGCCACTGTGGTTTTAGCACATTAATAATTCACAGCATAAGAGGTCTACGGCACATACGCCAGCCCTCTTACCTATTGTTTTACAAGGCGTTCATTATTTTAATTACTTTATGATAGGCAAGGAAAAACACAAACAGGAGATAATATAGGGGATAATGCCCTTGCTGTTATTTGCCTACACTAGATGTGAGTTTAATTACCACTTGTGGGAGGCAGGACCAGGGGAGGGGCTAGGGAGGCGGGAGCTATATATATATAAAGCACATGCCAGCCAGCCTGCCAGGTTAGTGGGAGAGTAAGGCCCTGCACCCCTCAGCTGGTAGTAGAACCCCACGCATCAGAAGGGGAGGGGCGGGGCCTGGAGATTAAGCGATCCTGGTGGGCACACCCAGGAGGTAAGATGGTTGGTGCAGAGGCCATTAGAATAATGGTAATCACCATTCATCAAGCCAGAATTGGATTCCAAATGACAGGAACCAGGATTATCTACACAGCATCTTCCTTAAGCTGTCTGAGAAGTCCAGTAGGCAGGTGAATTCAAAGATCATTTTACAGACTTGGTAACTGAGAACAATTAACGAGAGATGGGACAGAGCTAGACAGGCCTCCGGGTGGGGAGACTTTCACTGCAGGCAGAAGGTCTACTAGGGCTTGGGTGTATAGCGACATGGCCAGGCTGGCCCCCATCAGCATATAAACTCTCACAGCTTTAACCTCTTTTAAGCAGAGAGGGCGAAGCACCCGTCTTGAAAAGTGAACTGGACAAGTGTTTGGCATGGTGGAGCTTAACGAAACCATGCAGAAGCCACAGCTACATGGCTTTCTCCTTTGGACACTAGGAAGATCGTGGGCCAAGAATGGACCTTCCTAAATAGCTACAAGATGGACGCTACAGGAGTGTAGGTTCTCAGAGTTGTTACCCTCTAGCTAAGCAACGGGCCCTGGAGGCTGGCATCATGAGATACCATCCAGGATGGCTGGGGAAGAATTCCTACAAGTTGGCCCAACTAAGTGCTCTGTTAGATGCTCCTGACCCTGAGCTCCACTGGTCTATCCTGTCCTTCTGAGATGACAGGGCCAGAGCAGCTTCTAAGTTCCAGAAACTTCACGGTCGCTTCTGCACCCCACAACACAATGCCTCAGAGAGGAGCTCAGATGTAAATGACAAAGCAAGAGTCCATCCACTCTAAACCTCCTGCAAAAAAGGATGCACCACGGCCCAGGAAGAACCTCTGAGTAAGACCAGATGGCAGGGGTGACCTTGGCATCAGCCAGGAACTCATTGTCTATGCAGGCCTGCGCGTGTATGTGAATATGCGTGGTGCATGCGTGTGACACAGAGAGAGAACAGAGACCCGGGGGAGGGGGGCTGGAGACTGCAGGCTGCTGAAGATTCCAGTTGCCCCAGCTTCCGGAGACCCTAGAAACGGCGAGCAAAGACTTAGGTGAAAGAGAGGAATAAGAAGTGGGCCACAGAGGACAATGAGCCTGAGACTTTGGGCAAGGAGGCAGGGGTACGAGGGTGCTGGCAGAACACTGACCTTGCATAATGCAAGGTTGTCAATTGCACTCACCTTCCCAGTCTCTAGGAACCACCCTGGGAGGACCCCCAAGAAAGGAAAGCTCCGCTTTGCTTTGGAAACCCCCGGGCCCATCTGTCCCCCTACCTGCTCCTTCCCCCAACAGTCAGCCCCTGCCACCATTTGCTAGACTCATAGGTAATTCTAATCTCAGCGCCTGGGCCAGAGCAGGGGGACATTTCCAAGCTGCAGGTAGCAGAGGCAAGCAGAGTGGTTCTGGCCCCCTGTTACCCCCACCCTACAAGGCACAAGGTCTCACCCCCTTTCCACCTCTACCCATTCCATAACAGTGTTAACTGAAATGACTCATCTCTGGCATGATCCCACTCTAATCATCAACACTGGTGACCTCATACAGGAGACCCACCTGTTAGAGATTATGGTGTTTGCACCAAATGGCAAGATTAAAGACCAAAGCTTAAGCAGGGACCACCACAGGATGGTATGAAGAATATGCCAGACAGATATCACATTTCTCACATGCAGAATCTAGATTTTTTAAAAATGCATGTGTATGCATGCACACAAATGTGTGTGAGAGAGAAAGAAAGAGAAAGACATAGGAGCAGGAGGAGGACTAGGGCACCACGGGAGGGGGAGGTAGGGAACAAGAAGAGTTATGGGGTGAATATGAATAGAACATCACAAGATACATTCGTGAAATGTCACGAAGAAATCTATTACTTTGTATGCTAATTTTAAAAGTTAATAATAAAAAAGAAGGGATGGTGGGGGTTCCTTAGGACTCTATCTACCCCCACCCCCACCGTGGACAGGAGAAAGCAGAAGGCTTGCAGGGACCCTTCATGACGCCCACACCTCACCAGGCTAGTCAGGTCAGCCCCTAGCTGAGATGCAGACCCCTCCTTTGCTCTAATGCCTCATGCCTTGGAGCTTCTCAAACAACCGGCTTGAGGTTGAAAGCAAGTAGTTAATCACCGCCAAGCAGTTCCCAGCCTAAAGTCAGCAGAGGGTTTATCAGAAGGGAGGAGCCATCCTTCCAGTATTGGGAACCATGACCTTGGTTCGGCACCAGAGAATAAAAGCCAGATTTTAATCCTAGGACACCACTACCCCACTTCCCAATCCTCCGTTCTGGGTGGTCTCCCTGTCTCCCCTCCTTCCTTGTCTAGAGCCAGTGTTCTTGGGACATCTGGTCTGTGAATCCTTGTGAGTGTTGTAAGAATCAAGACATTCAAACCCAAGTACAGTTCTCGAAGGTCCTGGCAAGTCACTTTATGTCTCAAAGTTCCAGCGTTCTCTTCTGCAAAATGGTCGGTCCTGCTTGCGTCCTCAGTGATTTCTAGAGAGCCCCATCTGGTCACTTTGCGCATAGTGTGACCCAAAGGGAGTAAAGGGAGGCTCGGGGCAGGGACCGCTCCTCTGGTTTTGGTAAGAAGCTGGGCTGCTCTGGGAAAAGGAGGACCACACCCCCTCAAAGTCAGAGACTTCTGGGCAAGATCTCATTCCCTCCTCTCTGGTCAGAGCCTACCCATTGGGCACTCTTCCCTGTGGGCTGCGAGCAGCCACCACAGCTTCCCTCAGCTGGGGGCTTCTCATCCCCCGGGACAGTTATACCACGGGTGCCAATCTAGCGACTGTGGAGTAAGAAGCCAGTGGGGTCAAGAGGGCAAAGGTGCCAAGCCAGAGGCTCCAAGTCTATCTTGACTTTCTTGGGCCTCTGGCTCCAATCTAAAAAGTCCCACCAGCAGTCATGGGGGTGGGGAGGACTATTTTTACACAGCATAATCAAAGATGCCCAACACTCTCCCAGAGTTTCCTTTCCTTTTTGGAGGACAAGTTAGTCTTCACAAGTCTCACTCAGCGAATCTGTCCCTCTCCTGTCTGTCGTCCTACATGGCTGCGACCCACTCACACCACCAGGCCGCTGCGCTGCACAGGCCGCCTTGTGCTATGGAGCCTTCTGGGCCTGAGCCCATCTGGGGTCTGTCAGTGCCCACCTGGGATCTGTTGGTCCCAGTAGCTGCGCACTGCCCGCCCGTGTTAGTTGGGACTCCTGGCATCTGGACCATTTCAGCCCACCCAGCCACTCCAGGGTCTGGCGACATTATCAACATTCTGTGGCCATAAACAGTCCACAGAAGAGAAGTCTGTTGTTTCTTAACTTCACGTCTGAAGCATTGGATGTTAAGAGTACTGATGCATCCTGATGGAGAGCAGCAGGGCAGAGGGAAAGGAGGTGAGGAGAGAGAAAGGAGAAGAAGAGAAGGAAGAGAAAGGGAGGAAAAAGGAGAAGATGGAGGGAGACAAGAAAGAGGTAGGAAAGGGAAACGGGAAAAAGGAGGGAAGGGAGGGAGATGGGGCAGAGGGGAAGGAGGAGGAGAAAAGGAGGGGGAAGGCTGAGGAGATGGTTCAGGGATTAAGACTCTACTTTGCAAGCAGAAGACCTGAGTTCAGGTCCCAGATCCCATGTAAAAAATGCCTGGTGGAAATAGTGGAGTCCTTTACTTCTGGCCCTCGAAAGCAGAGCTTGGGAAACCCCATAGCAAAGCAAAATGGAGTAGAATAATCTAGGATGATTCCAGAAGTCACCACATACACACACACACACACACACACACATGCACACACGAACACAGATGCATGCTAAAAAGGGAGAGGAATGAACGAAAGGGGTGAAAGGAGGATGGGGAGAAAGAAGAGGAGAAGGTAGGAGACAAAGGAAGGAGCAAAGAAAGAACAGGAACTAGAAGACAGTTCTCGGCAGGCATGGGAAAGAACGGGAACAATGCAATTGCATTGGCAATGCAATTGCAATTGCAGTGGCAATGACGGTGACATTGGTGACCACATGCGCGTGACCATGGGAATTCTAGGAACTAGGTACCAAGAGCCAAACTCACAAATGCACGCTAAACAGCTGACCCAGAGAGACACCGTCAGAATTTAAACCCTGCCGCCTGACATCAAAAAAGAGACAGAGGCCTGTCCTGCACCCCAGGGACTGAGTGCAGTGCAAGCTGGAAGGATTGCAGCTGCTGCCGCATTTCATGCAAAGTTTCTCATCATCACGGCCATGCACCACACTGGGTCTGGGTACTGTGCATGGTGCAGGGAGCTTCCTTCAAAGTCCTCATGCCTTGGGAGGGCGGAGAAATCAAGGTCAGAGGACCGTCATCCTTCATCCACCAAGAACCAATTCAGGATCATCCATCCACCTTCAAAGTGCAAAGCGTTCAACAAATGAACGCACGTGGCACACTGACAGGCTGAGAGCTGAGCTTCCTCTCTCACCCTTAGCCTCTGTGGGGGTTCACCCGCCACTCTGCCCAAGGCTTCAGAGTGCTGAGCCTGTTCTGGCTGGCCCTGCATACTCTGAGGTACCTGAAAGGGTTTGGGGTCTGACAGAGAAAACTGCCTCTTAGATTCCCTCTAAGCCACGCAAAGGGTTGGGTGCAGCTCTCATCCCAGGAAACTGCACACTGCAGCATCTGCCCCGCCTGAGGCCATAGGGTAGCTCCAGATGATCTACCCTAGAGAGTTGTGGGAAGACGAGCCAGGAGATTGCTGTCTCCTATGCCTCACAGTCCTGATGTGTTTTCACATTCACTGGGCCAATACCAGAAGCTGTTTTTTTCCTGAGTTTACAAGGACAGGCTCTGCTCTGAGCTTCTCATTCCTTTGGTCTAGACCCATCCCCAGCCTCTTCTGGTCCCCCTCCCGCTTCCATCCCTCAAGCGAGCCAGGAACCTGCACACAGCTGGTCTCGGCTGGACACGCAACACAAGGGCTTTCTGTCCTGCTGGTGGGATGGTGGCAGCTGGCTTGGAAAGCCTGTATCCCAGTGACCAGCTATGTGGTTTCTCTGAGCACAGTCCTGGCCTGGGTAAGGAGAAGGAGCAGTGACTCATGTCCCTAGTGTTCTAACCCAGGAAGCTTGGCCGTCTGAGAAGGGTCCCCACAGACCACGCCGGGAGGGCAGAAGAGGCAGGCCCAGGACAATCAAAGCAAAGCACCTGCAATGGAGCAGTCGCCCCATCCAAGTTCTGTGCCACTCACATCTGAGTGAAGGAACTTGAGGGAGGGAAAGTCAACAAACCCGAGTATCTATAACCCCTCTTCAGCTTGGTTTCGCAAGGACAAGCACTATATTCTGCAGCCCACTGGCCAGGAGGGGAACGGGTTCCGCGCAGACTGCTATCTGTCTCCTTAGCTCGTGTGCTCCCCGGGCCTGCAGACCAAGGGAGGATTCTCTGGCAGCCCCCAGACCTGCCAATGGTCGAAGAGGAAGCCCACCCCGGCCTCTCACACCTCCTGGGCCAGCAGACTGTGGGTATTCTCCCAGGTACCAGGAATCCTGCATATTAGGGGATTAAGCCGATTACCTAAAGCAGCTCAAGCAAATCAAGCATAATGCGGGCCGCCACCAGCTGGGGAGTTTATGGCCAGAGTTCTATGAATAGATGGTAAGGAGGAGGTGGCCACAGGGTACTCTGGAAGAGATCTAGGACAGAGGAGACCGAGGGTCCCAGTCAAAGCTGGTGGAGAAGATAGCGGAGCTCATATATCTGCCCGTCAGGGAGTCCAGCTGTGCACCCCAACTGCTCGGAGTTTCCTATGCATCTGTTGGCTGCAGAAAGACCTGTCCCCACCAAACAGGACTCTCCCCCATATGGCCAGGTGAATTAACCTGAAGCTGTTGTGCTTGTTAACTATGGAGACATATCCCCAGGAATGGGCCAGCAGATTCAGGCTATGGGGGCTTTTAAAAGAGCCCAGAGCTAGGGTGATGGCTCATCAGTTAAAGAGCTTGCTGCGCAAGCAAAAGGGCCAGAGTTCGGATCCCCAGATCCCATGTATAATGTTAGCTGGCATGCAAGATGGAGACCTGCCTGTGAGAGACTGGGAAAGCAGAGACTGCGAATTCCCAGAATAAACTGGCTAGTTAGATTAGTCTTATCATTAAGTTCTGTGTTTTATTAGAGACCCAGCCTCAAAGGAATAAGATGGAAGAGGTCTCGAGGACATGGACTTTGAAATGCATGCACCACATCTTCACGTATGTACTTTCCACACACACACTCATACAAATGAAAATGGAGAAGGAAAACACAAGGATCTCAGAGGAGGCCCAGTGCTCTGGAATCGGAAATCCTCATGGTAGACCAGTCACCACACAGACACTTTGACATCACAAAGTCACTGCTTTCCAAGTGTATCATACACATCCTCTCTAAGAAGCACCTGTGCGCCCTGTGTGAACAATTGCACTTGGGAAGTCTTTGTGGTAGAAAAAGGTGGCGGCAGAGAAAGGCCGGGTGACCTTTAACAAATGCTTACCACCTTTAAGCGTCCAATGCCCATGTCTCGAATCGAAGGAGCTGTGTAAATGCTCCCTGAGGGGCTGTCTTGCTCTGAGCCACTTGACCTTGAAGCCTCTCTTTTGGATTCCCTCACTGTGAACGCTCCCGTCTCAGATCTGTGCATTGCATGTACCTTTCCCTCACTGGGAAAATGGTAATGGAAGGCAGGGGATTCTTCGGACAGTTCTCAGAGTCATCTCTCCAGTCTGCCGAGGAGCACGGCTGTGCCTGGAAGTCCTCGGTCCCCTCAGGCCTTCGTGGACCATGCTCTCTGCTCCACTGTCCTGCATCGATGTTTGATGCACTTCAGTGTCCAATCCCCGGGATAAGCCTTCAAAGCAGGACTCGAAAGAGACTCAAAGAGGCTGAGTAATTTTCCAAGATCACCCATTTCATAAATGGTAGAGCTGGAATTTATATTTTTGTAAATATTTATTTATTTGAAACACAGAGAAGTAGAGAAAGAGAGGGAAAGAGCGAGATGGGGGTGCTAATGCATACCACAGTGCATGGGCGGAGGTCAGAGGACAACTTTCTGAAGCCAGTTCTCTTCTTCTACCATGCGAGCTTCTGGGATCGCTCAGGTCACCAGCTTTGCCAGTGGACACCTTTCCCACGGAGCAATCTCACCATCGGAAAGCTAAACTTAAATGAGATCTGCTCTAAGTCTAGAGGCCAGGCTTTTCTTTCTATTTAATGATACCCAGATAGCCAGGGTGCTGCAAACGAGAAACATGCTGTGTGGTGCTACTACTGCAACGACGGTCTTACACTCAACCACTTCCAAAT
Source organism: Typhlomys cinereus (assembly GCA_023101885.1). NCBI lineage: Eukaryota > Metazoa > Chordata > Mammalia > Rodentia > Platacanthomyidae > Typhlomys > Typhlomys cinereus. The sequence continues at coordinate 965,320 of JALPQD010000486.1, forward strand.
AACAAATATCTAAATAACAAACACCTAAAGTAGGCTGTCCTCAGCCATGCAGGGAAAGGAATCTGGAGAAACTGCCTAAGGAGAGGGGTTTGCTATCTGGAATAAAATGGCCTATGAAACACTGCGCATGTTCTCAAACAGCCACCTTTCTGCTTAAATGAATAAGTCAGCCCTACATTTCATGGCCAATGTTTTTTGACCAATAAATACCTCACCTTTGAGAAGCTAATATAATCACTTTGCTTCCTCAGCCAGCTTGATATTAGGACATGAAGTGACAGTTCAGTGCTCACTACATCGACACTAGAGGTTTGGAATGGGTCAGCAGAGACTTCAGCTGTGACTCACGGGCCAGGGTGCCCTAGGGTAGGCGCAAGACAGCCCACTCCCCTGTAAGGGCACAGGCATGGAACTGCACCCAGATTGGCTCCAACTGTCCAGACAAGAAACACTCAAAGGACCCCAACTGGAGAACGAGCTCACGTGTGTAATTACAGGCAGCAGGTCTGAAGGCCCGGCCAGAAGTTCAGATGGATTAGTAATGAAGCCGATTTGCTGAGCGCTTGTGCTCTCAGCAAATGCTCTTACTCCCACTGCTAGTTAAGCGTTGTCACCCCCATCTTAAAATGAGCAACTGAGGCTCTCGGCAGGTCCCTGCACACACCGTGGCCTAAAAACGTTACCTCAAGGTTCAGTCCCATGCAGGCCTCATAAGATCCCTTTTGCTTGAGGTTTGTAACTTAAGGGAAGGCTTCTTGTTTCAGGGAGACTTACCTAACCCCTCAAAGACTGTTTGGCTCTCTTTGCTTGAATAAAAATTTGGAAGGAGTCTCAGAATCCCAAAACTCTAGGGACCCAAACTATAAGGACCTTGAGAACACAGGTGGCTTTCAGAAGTGAGGAGCCAGGCAGCGTAAGAGGAACAGACTTTTTCAAGGAAGGACAAGAGATCGTTGCAGAGTTCACAGGGTGAGAGGCAACAAGAAGGGGTGTGGGACAGCCAAGAGAGACTGGTGGGGAGTCCCAAGTGTTCCGGCTCTTGGTTCCCCCTCTATTGGACTGTGAATCATTGAGGAAATCTCCTCACTTCATTCATGCTTCCATTTTCTCACTGGCAAGTGAGGCTTCAGCAGACCTTCCTCGGAGCCAGGAGTATAGCTCAGATGGCTAAAAGGCTTGCGGTGCAAGACTGAACCCACTTACAAAACGAGATATGCTATGGGGTGCATTTGCAATGCCAGTGCTCCTAGGACTAAATGAGAGATGGAGATAGGAGAATCAGCTGGAAGCTCATGGAGCAGCTAGGCCTGATGTATGTTGTACAAAGAAAGAATGAGTGAGAGAGAGAGAGAGAGAGAGAGAGAGAGAGAGACCCTGCCTCAACAACGTAGGAGAAATCTGACTCCACAAAAGTTATCCTCTGTCATCCACATGTGCTATGACATGTGCATACCTGCATGTGGCCACATGCAAAACATGACTTCTACCACACAGATGGCAGAGCACTGCCAAAGTCTTACCAGTGTGTTCAGTGTGTGCGTGTGCCTGTGTGTGATCATGCAGGTATGCACATGTCTGTGCATTTCACCAGAACAGAAGCAAAATTTGGTTCCTAGTCCAAAGGGACTAAAGTCTATGAACCACTGAACACCGCCGGGCATCTCAGTCCCACGTGTTCAAGAGGCCTTTATTCCACGGTGAAGTTAACTGCATGACTTAATGGAGTGGAGAGAAGACAGGTAAATGAAACACAGACGTGAACGTGGGTGGAGAATGTGGTGTGTAGTCATCAATCTGACAGAAGCGAGGATCGCCTAAGAGTCAAGCCTCTGGGTGCCTCCTTTCTGGAGTTTCTAGATTAGGTCAAATGAGGTGGGAAGACCCACTCCGAGCCACCACACCAGTCCACCGCCTGGGGTCTTGGACTGGATGAAAAAAGAGAAGCAGGGCCGAGTACCAGCTTCATCTTCCTCTGCTTTCTGGCTACAGATGTGACGTAACCAGCTGCTTCATGCTCCTGTTGCCACGACTCTCCCTACTGTGATGGATTGTACCAGCAAACTGTGAGCTGCAATAACCCTCTCTTAAGCTGCTCTCTTAAATTCTTGCATGTATTTATGTGTGCGTGCCTGTGTGTGTGCGCGTGCGCCTGTGGAGGCTCAAGGGTGATTTAGGGTATCATCCTGTATTGCTCTATCTCCTCTTTTGCTCTGGAGTTCCCAGGCTCCACCTTCCAGGGCCAGAAGTGCAGACTGCTGCCATTTCTGCCCAGTGTTTTTAACGTGGGATCCAGGATCCAAAGTCAAGTCCTTCTGCTTGCAAGACAGAGGCTTAACCCCCGAGCCATCTCTCCAGCTCCCTTAAGTTGCATTTGTTGCAGCAACAACAGAAGTAGCTGATTCCGTGAAGGACTGTAGACATGGAGGAGCAGGAGTCTGGCAGATGTTGTAGGGATCGGTTCAGCTGGTTGGTGAGACTGTAAGTTCCTCCTCATCTCCTCCCTTTTCCCAGTTCCTCCCCATCTTCTAGAGAAATCACAGAGATTGACAGGGAAAGGATCAAGAGAAGTAAAAGAAGGGAGTCTGTGCCGTGCTGGGGACGAGGAGGACTAGGCCAGCCCAGGGCCTCATAAAAAGGTCCTGCAGACTGGCTCACAGGGGCTCAGGTCCCAGGGGACCCTCAAGGACCACATTGCTCAGGACAAGGTCTGGAAGCCGCAGCACAAGGCAACATGGAGAGCCAGTGATGGACAGCCGGCAGCCCACGCTCTCTCTCGGGAAGAGCTGTCCTTTCCTTTGACATTATGTCAGCACTCCTTTGTTGAGCATTAACATGCCCTTTGAACGAAATGACAATGATGGCGGAGTTGGCATTTGACAGTTTCTTTGTTAGGCCCTTGCCTTGTCAAAATAAGAAGCCGGCGAGTCCTGTGAAATTCTATCTGTTTTTTTTTTTTTAAAGTTTAATTGACTCTCCCAGGAAAAATCTAGGAATGGCTGGCCCAGTCCAAATTCTTATTCTACAGATCAGGGAAAAGTGACCAGGTCCCCTGCACGGAGCCTGCTCTGTATCTGTCTGTCACCTGTCAGAGACAGGCAAGGAACATACGCACGGTCCTCGGCGACAATGTTCAAGGAACTCTGGGGCAGATCAGAAATCACATGATTGCCAGAGTTAGGGGCACACCACAAGGGGCCCTGCCATCCCAACAGCTATGCCCTCACTGTCGCTCCAACACAAAATGCACAGAGCTGAAATAACCTCCCTGAAACTACTGTAACTGTCACCATGGCCCCGTGCCACCGCTAGGGGCCCACCATCGAGAAAGCACTCGCTAGCAGACATGAGATCAGGTGAGAGGCGCTGGGGGAACGTGAAGAAGAATCATGAATAAGTCCAGAAGGACACCTCAGTCCCTACCTGATGCTCCAGTGACTGCAAACCCTTCCACCCTCCTCGCTTGTCACTCACCCTCGTAGCTCTTGCCTCTGCCTTCTTTACACATGTGCGTGTCTGTTCTCGGGAAACCACCACCGTGACTCAAGCTCTTGCCAGGGGGAAGTTCTTTGCCGGGTCTGTTTGCTCTTCATCCTCGGAGGGCCCTTGTGACACAGTTGACCCCTCCCAGTGTGCAGAAAGAATGACTGAATAGACCCTGCTTTTTGTTCGGTTGGGTTTTTTTTTTTTTTCCCTCCCCGCTCTTCACTCATATCAGTCTGGAATCTCAAAATCCTGCCAAGTGCACCATGTCCGAAGTACAGAACTGGAAGTGCTCAAGGCCTGGTCCCCAAAGCCTCCTGCTCAGTAGGGCCAGCCCAATACCCTCCCCAGCTCTGTGTGGAATGCCTCTCAGACTACTCATCTGAAACCTGGCGCTCCTGACATTGCACCTTGTGCAGGTCAACCTACTCCTGGGATACCTTCTCCACTCCCTCCTTTACTGGCTAAATCCCAGGAGCCCAGAGTCTCTCCCTGGACCCGTCCCCTATCTTATGCCCAGTGCCCCGATCTGCCCCCTTGTAACACCAGTGGACAGGCATGGCCAGGAACCCTTAGTTGTCTCATCACTCAGGTGTGTGGCCTCAATAAGCCTGGAGGCTCCCCAATGGCAAGGCATACTTTTTTGCATGTATGCACGTGTGTGCACATGTGTGTGCGTGTGTGCAGGCATATGTACGAAGGGCACTTGAGTGCGTGTACCTGTAGAAGCCCAAGAGTAACACTGGGAATCGTCCTGGATTGCTCTACCTCCTCATTGCTTTGCTCTGGCATTTCCCAGGCTCTGACTTCCAGGGCCAGATTTAAAGACTCCATATCTACCATCTGAGGATCTGAACCCAGGTCCTTTTGCTTGCAAGGCAAAGACTTTAACCCCTGAGCCAGTCTCCCCAGTCCCTATACATTTTTTTAATCAAAGTATCTAACATGTACTAAAGAGATGACAGGCAAGGACTGACCAAGTCAGAATGCCGTTTACTGGGCGCTAGAGAAACAAGCAGCCCCAGGCTGGCTTCCAGACTTCCTAGAGTAACCTGGATTTGCCACGTGCAACCCCCACTTGCAAGCACGATTAGATGCCACAGGACTTCTGAGAGGCGCATGCCCCACCAGGCACGTCCGTCAAAAGAAGATGAATGTTCTTGTTTGGAAAAGGAATTGTCCTGTTCCAGGAAAATTTCCACCATGATTTAGGACTCAGTCCACTACGCGCCTATAGACCTCACCAACTGAACATTTTTTTCCCCTGGCTCTTCCATCTGTTGAACTTGGATGGGGTTTGGCTTGGGGTCAGAGCAGCTATTTTAATTAGGTCACTGAAGTGCTTGTCCACGCACGTGACATGGCCCCCGTTTGTGAAAGGCCTAGAAAGACAGAGGGAGCTGGGGTGGTAGGAAAACAGCTGAGTGCTTGGGCATCCACAGGCAGTCAAGACACACCGTTCCAGGCCAGGCAAACTGCAGTCCTGCCTAGAAGAGGGTCTAGGCTCAAACCTCTGAGGTCTCCATTTCTACTCTGATCTCTACACCCTGGCTGGAATCAGCAAACTCAGGGTTCTATGTTCCTGGGTCTACAGCACACTCTTAACTTGAAGCTTGATTTGCAACACAGTGTCCAAACACAAGGGACCAACTACTATGCTAATACAAAATAAAAGCACAGAACAGCCAGGGTGAGGAAAAGAGATGCACATTCCTATGGGGTGCAGAGAACTCCTTTTCCTTCAAGACCCCTGATGGGAAAGATGTGCAACATCTCCCTGCTAAACCTTAGCTGTCTCCCTGGCAACCCCAGGCCCATCCATCTCCTTTGAAGGTCCCGGGACCTCTTCCAACCTTGGACTTCGGGAAGAGACTGGGCTGTTTTGAGAACCTTCTTTCTCTAGGAAGTCTTTTCCAAAATTATATCAGGTTTCTTTTCTACCCCGGCCTGTCGGCAGCGGGGGACTCTTGCCTAACATGGTTGAGGAATGTCTAAGAAAACTGGTGTGATTCAGCCTGGCTTCGGGTGAAATTTTCCACCCAGACAGAGCACACCGAGTGTCTAGAAGCGGCAGCTTTGACACTCGGGGCACCCACACCCTTTGCTGTTTCCAGACCTCGGTCAGGAGGACAAATTCGACAAGCAGCCCTTGGATGAAGTCAGATAGAGAAAGCGGACCAACAGGAAGCCAGAAGGTCTTGCCTGCGGGAGACGCCTCCCATCAGCCTCTCCGCTGCCCTCCGGTCTTCAGAATGTAGGCATCTGGCTGCCCTACACCCAGTGTAAGCAATCAGAGAGCTACTGGTGGAAGTGGTTCAGCCGGTGGGCTCTCCGGAGATGTCCCCGCACCTTCTTGGAAGACAAGGCACAAGTCCTTTGGTACTTCTTCTGCTCCTGCAGAAGTTGTTTTCCCCTGGTTCCTGATCAGATTCAGTGCCGTCTATAAACACAGACTCCGCCCAGCGGGCCCCCAGACAACTGCTAGAAATGCAGTCTGCAAACTGTCCTGTGGCCTGAGCGTCTAGTGACTAATGAATTATTACTGAACTGTTGGTTCTAACATATTCCCACCTAAAGACTCACAAGCGGCTCTGGACAGAGAGAGAAGTGTCAGAGCGCAGTTAACTGGATCACGGTGGGCTCCACCAGGTGGGATGCGAGAGGAAGATAACACAGGAGGGCAGGTTTCAAACCACAGACATCTCTCATTAAGGCCGTCTGACGGATGCCTTACAGGATGAGGGCCGCCGTCTGAAGGCTACGGCTCACCCGAGCAGACAGCCCGACAGAAGCATGTTACCATAGCAACTGTCAGTCCAGTCCTTAGCACCAATGGCTAGGAGGGCTTCCTTTATGTGGGAAGCTCCAAAAGAAGGCAGGCTGCATCTTCTCAGTTTTCCTCTTCTTCGGCTGGCTTTTTGATCAGAAAGTAGGCAGAGATCACACAGTGCCAGGCAAGGGCAGAGTATCTATGAGGGAGTTTCTGGGAGCACCATCCCATGGGATAGCATCCACTCTACAGATACCGAGATCCACAGTTGCTCAAATCCTTCCATGCCTTTTCCTCCAGAGATTCAATTGTGATAAGCTTGGTCCCCATTATGGGGACCTGTGAAAAGTGGGGATAGGAGCAAGTGACTAAGCCACTGGAGAGCTGTCCTAAGGAGGGACCAGCGCTAGTCTCAAGGATCAAATTAGTTCTCCTAAGAGCAAGGTGTCACAGAAGAGCAACCTGGCCCCCGAGTCCCCCTGGCTTCCCGTCTCAATGTGGACTCACCCCCACGCCCATGTGCTCCCCCTTCTCAACCCATCCACCGTATTGTGTCACAGCCAGAAGGGACCCTCACCAGAGCCAATCACAATGCTGGCCCAATACTCCTGAATCTCCAGAACCATGAGCCAAACCAGCATCTTTTCTTCCCAAAGCCCCTGTTCTAGAGTAACAAATAAACAAACACTCATTTAGAAAGACATCGGATCCGTACATAAACCCCAGCACATCTTCCTGTTCTCTGAATTTTCCCAAGCTCACTTACCATATCTAACACATTTAACATTTTGAGATTACGTATCAAACCAGACAAAAATGTAAATGCTGCCTACAGAGTTGTTGCATCACAAAGGAATAGTGGCCAGGAAAAAAAAAACTACGCTCACACACATATTTTTTTTCTTTCAAATATTTTCAATCAACGGCTAGTTGCAACTATAGATACAGAACCTGTGGATCCAGAGACGCAACCTTTGTCTCATATTGTTTTACTCACTTGGTAAAGACTTGGAATAGTCTCACAATTATTACCTGTTTTGTATTTTAAAAATATTCCTTTCTATGTCTCTGTTTAATTTCACTACTTTTTAATAAGGCTTTAAAAATTCATTGGCCAAAGTACTCTTAAGGGATCCCTCACCAGCGCCAACATTTATGGAGTTTCTTCTGGCACAGGATGGAAGGCTGAGGGACTACAAATAGCCCTGTGTCCTGTACGGCGGGAGCAAGAACGAGGAAACAGTGAAAGTCATTGGTCCCAGGACACCGCCAGGCTCAGGACCCCAGCCAGATGGAGAACCCGGAGGGGTCAGAGGTGAGTAGAAACAGTCACGGGATTGGGAGGTTGGACCCCAGAGCACTTGCGGAGGTGATAGCTCGCTGCTGGCAGGCGTTGAGGGCTATGCCCGTAAATGAGGTCATGAAAAGAGGATGTGATTCATGGATGTACCTGTCTCGGGAGGCTGGAAATGAGGCCCTGGCCATCAGCGAGTGTGAGCCGACTGCTGCTTTGGATCAAGGTGTCAGGAACATGAAACAATCGAGTGTCGGGATCATATTTCCAAACAACCAGGGAACTGCAGGATAACTTCTTCATCTCTTTAACAGTCCCATGTCACCCCTAATCTTTCCTCTGTGTCCCCATCATTGGACTCATATAGGATTTAGGACTGTCCTCTCTTCCACAACGTCAACATATTCTGCAAGACACAGTGTAAAGGCTGCCCCGCCTCTGCCTGGAAGCCTCCCCAGTTCTCTGAACTGCAGTCACCATCTCCCAAGGGTGTTTGCTCAACATTTCCTCTTGGTCCCTCGTGTGATTTAGTCCTCTAACATCATCCCTCAATATGTCAGAATACTGAAGCTACATCTACTAACCCCCATCTAAGAACCTTAAGGTAAGGCCTAGGGACAATTCACAGAAACTGAGGGCTCTGTAGAAGGTATGCAGCTCAGGGAAATTTGTGGAAGACGGGGCGGTAAGATTGTAAGAGCCTAAAGATGGGGAGGAGCAACAATATGCAAGATACTACACACAAGTTAGGGCCGAAGCAATCATAATAGGCCTTTGCATGACCTGCGCAATGAGCAACACATTATTGACCCCTCAAAGTCTAGCATGGACTAAAGGCACTAGGATTCTCAGAAGCTAGGGATTAACAGCCACAATAGTGTTCCTATACTTTAGGGGAACACAAGAAAGAGTCCTAGGAAATGTCACTGAGTCCTTATACCTCATCAGAGAGAAGGACCCAGAGGAAAGTTTGACATACACATTAAAGGATGCTCCAGGGATGGGGGGGGGAGGCACTGGGAGATAGGGAGGGAGGGAGGGAAAGAAAGGGGAGAAGGGGAGAGGGAGCAAGGGGGTCCAGGAAGGGTTGAAGGGAGGGAGGGGACCAGGGTACCTATTAAGTTTGTATGAGCAGAAATAAAAAATAAAAGAAGGTATGCAGCATGCTATTAGTGTCTACTAATCTTAAACCAGAGCCCAAGAACACAGACCTGGCGACCAGGAAACGGGGACCCTGGATGGGCAAGGGGTAGGTGGGGCCAGCAGGAAGGAAGATAAGCAGCACAGGGACCCCACACATCTCCAGTCCACCCTGCCCTCTCTCCCCAAACGACTGCCAGCTTTGTGCATCTATCGGCGGCTTAGTGTCCACACTGGCTGCATCCTGGGCTTGTTCTCCACGGTGAAGCCAGAGGGATCCAACCTCATCCAGATCCCTCACATCAATCAGGTGCTGTCCCTCTTCAGTCATTCCTACCAGCTTCCTGGGTAACCTTCCCAATCCTCAGCATGGCCCTCAGACAATCTCCCTTCACCAGGCATCCGGTCCCATCGTGAATCTCTCTCGGTCTCAGTTTCTGGCTCAACTAGAACCTGTTTCTATTCCTACGTTGAATGGTTCTCTTTCCTGACTCAGTTGTCTGTGTGAACACTTTTCCTGTGGGTAACAACTTTTCCATCCACCTCTGTTGCAGACTCTCTATGCGTTCTTAGGAACTTTTCTAGAAAGCCTTTCCTAACTTACCTCTGCAAACACCAACTTCACCATGAATCAATAAAGCCTTCCAATTGCATGGTCCCTGCACGTCCCCTTCATTAAGCTCAAAGCATTTGCAAATACCAGGTCAATGCCTGTGTTAATGAGCTTCTCATGACTGTGACAAAATGTCTGAGGTAAGTGACTTAGAAAGGAGAAAGGTTAATTTGGGCGCAGGATTTCAGAGTCCCTTGGCTCAGAGTCTCTTAGCCCTGTTACTTTTGACTTGTAACGGGAACATGTGCCACATAATAAATACTTTAGGTTCTATATGCCACAGGGCCCGTATCCCATCAACCCACTACTGCCACTATGGGACGCAAGTGGCCACAAGCCACATATAAACAAATCAGGGTGGCTGTGTGGCCATGGAAGTTTATTTATAGACATTAAAATATGGACTTCATAGCATTTTCATCCTCCTTTGTGAAAGACATCTCTTGCTTGAATGTCATGATATATGGACTGGATCACATTTCCCAGCATGTGCTCTGCAGCACCCCTCCCCATCTGAAGGGATTCCACACACAAAAAAGTCAACACCACTTTTGTGCGGGTCATCCCCCAAATTAACCTAATCAAGGTCATCCCCAATGGGCACGGCCAGAGGTCCGTCTCCCATGATTCTAGATCTCAGCAAACTGGCGAGATGAGATCAACCGGAACAAACCCCGACATGTTCGCTTCCTCTCCCACGGGCACAAGGAAACTTGATCCACCCCTCTGGCTTCCCAGCATCCATAGAGGTTTCGATGTGCCCTTTAGAAGATGTTCAAGCACCTCGAGTATCTAGGAAGGCGATCTGATTTACAAACGGGGTCTGTGTGGCCACAATTGAATTCAGATACTTACACACTGAGCACATACCCCAGAGACAGCACTGCGTGAAGACCCAGCCCCGGGCGAAGGCCACAGGACGACGGGCACAGAGGTGACAGTGATGTAACTTAGAGCCACAGATCGCCACCACCAGCAGAAGCACCAAACAGACAGGAAGGAGCCCCTAGGACGATTAGTCTCAGATGTCACCCTCACACCTAAGAGGCAGGCCCCCGCAGTCCTGTAGACGTCTTGATGGCTGCGGGGAGGTGGGAGACCCATTGTGGGCGGCACCATCTTCTGAGCTACATAGGGAAGTTAGCCGAGCACCAGCAAGCTGACGGGCCCACGTTGGTCCTTCATCCTCTGCTCTAGACGTTGGATGTTATATGACCAGTGCCCCCGGGCCCCAGCTGCTATAACGAACGGACTGTGATGTGGAATTAAGAACTGAATAAAACCTCCATATCCTCTAAGGAGTTTTGCTACAGAAACCCAAATCACTTCCCAGCAGACACCACAAGGAGAGTAGTGTGGCCGTGACTGCTGATCGCGGACGTCTGGCCTCTGGAGCTATACGTAAGTTTCTATAGTTTGCAGACATCGCTTTGTGGTGCTCTGTCATAATAACCCTAAGAAACACTTTCATCCAAAGACAGGCAACACCCTCTCAGGGGACTTGTTCTTGGTGGCTGACCATGTGACCCACAAAAGAACCACGGAGTCTTGTCTTCTGATCCTTCTGTCATCCTCTGCTGGCTACTGGGGGTTCTCTCTTTGGAAATTAGATTATCCAATTAATAGGGTGCTGTGTAGGATCCATGCCCTGAGGCTGATTGTGAGGGAAAAAAAACTGTGATTTTTTTTAAGTCTTAAAATACAGAGAATAAATTAATGAAGTAAATTGATAAATAAATGAAGGAGATTCGGCTTTCCCCCATGCTGGGCTCCTAGGGCCTATTTCTCACAGGGAGCCACCAGAAGGGGTTGCCCGAACAAAGATGGTGGCTTGTCCTCCAAGTCTGAGCTATAAATGCCATCTTTAATCCATGGAAACAGGCAAGCAGGGGATATTTTCACAGCTTGAGCACCCTGGTTTTAGTCACAAATTATACCCCTCTCCTCCCGGGGAAAAAAATAAGGGGTATAATTTTTATTCAGAAAAAGATTTGAGCAGACAGAGCTATGGGCCTGATACCTTAGGAAAGAGCCAAAGAGATAATCTAGGCACAGCTTGTAGTTACTGATGGAGAGGAAGGGGACCTCAGGGGTACGGACTCAGCATTCTCAAGATGGGAGGGCACAGAATGAAACCTCAGAACCAACTGGATGCCTTCCCGTGTCTCTAGACACTCCAACCCAGAGCTGACGGCCTGCCCCTCAGTATCTTCAGGGACTCAAAAAACTCTGCTTGCTTCCCATATGGGCCGAGGTAACACTGCAACAGGTGGAGAGATTCCTAGGTATGTGGCTCCCTTTCCAGGGACAGAGGGCTGCTACCTGGAGACAGGTGGAACAAAGACTCCCTCCCCAACGGAAAAGTCTTATCTCCCATCTCTCCTAAAGCCAGCAACCAATTTCAAATGTCTGGTGACTCCATGAACAGGGAAAAAGGGAAGGGAGAGTGAGAGAGAGAGAAGAAGGGAGAGTGAGGGGGGGAGGAGGGAGAGAGAAGGAGAAGGTGAGGGAGAGAAGGGAATAGGAAGAAAGAAGGTTAGACGTATAGGAGTGTAGGAAAAATGAAGAAGGGGTGGGAAGTGGACAAGGCGCGATATTTATTGGTTTGAAATATGAGAAACTAAGAATAACGTAAGCCCCCGAAAGCACACATAATCACCCCGAAGAAAGAAGAAAGAAAGAAAGAAAGAAAGAAAGAAAGAAAGAAAGCAGCAAAACAAAAGCACGCTCCGAAGAGTGTCCAGAACGGAATGACGTTATGGTAAGAAGTGAGTCAGCAACGTCCTCAGTCAGAACGAAGAGGGCAGAAGAAGACGACAACGCCCCAGACGAAACCGCAGACCATCCCCGCACTCCCTCCCTCCACCGTCCAGCACAGGCCCATCTGCTACAGTCTTCGTCGTCCTTTTTTGCACCTCCTGTTGTTTTTTTTTTGTTGTTTTTGTTTTTTAATTTCTTCCCACTGGCAGGTTCTCCCCCTTTGAAATTTCCTTCTCTTCTCTACAAGCGAATAATTATATGCTGCGCGGTGGTTTTTTGGAGGTTTTCAGATTTTGCACGTCCAACATATGACTACTAACTGGTGAAGAACTGCGTGTTGAATGTAAATCTAAGCCGTGCCACACGCGGACGCTTGTCACGCTCAGTCACTGGTGCTTCTGACATTTCTGCTCCCGGTAGATGAGGCCTCCGAGGCCCAGAGAAGTTAAGGCACCGACCCTCAGTCCCACATCCAGTGGCAGAGTTGAGCTTAGGGAGGCTGATAACAGGGCCTCTGCCATCACCATGGAGACCTGCTCCGTTCCCATAGAGCACATTGGGGGAGAGGAATGAAGACCTGGACTCATTCGCTCCTTCTCCTAGATTTCACCTGTGCACCTCCCAAAGACAGAGGGCTTTTCACAGCAGTTTCTCGGACAAGAAACATGGTCCTGGGGCTGGAGAAATGGCTCAGGGGTTAAGACTGCCTCACAAACAGAAGGACACCAGTTTGGATCCCAGATGCCACATGAAAACATCCAGTGGAAATGATGGTGGCCAGCACTTTCAGATCTGCAAGGCAGAGCCTGGGAAACTCCAGGGCAAAAAGCAACAGGGGGGTAGAACGATCCAGAATGATTCCTGAAGTCATCTTGGGTCTCTATAGGGACAGTGTCATTTGATAGACACAAACACATACACAAGCAAAAAATAAATAATGGGGGCTGGAGAAGTGGCTCAGGGGTTAAACCTCTGCCTTGTAGACGGAAGGTCCTGAGTTCGGATCCTAGACCCCACGTATAAGTGCCCAGCGAAAGCAGGGCAGCCTGCATTTCTAGTCCTGGTAGGGCGGAGCCTGTGAATCCCGGGGCAGAGTAAACAAGAAGGAGGTGGAGGCGTCCATGGTGGTTCCCGAATTTGTCCATGGTTCTACACACACACACACATACACACACACGAGCGTGCACACACACACACAATTGAATAAACAATAAAAATTTTTTAAATTAATAAATAATAAACAAACAAACAAACACTCATGGCCAGACTACTCTCCTTGTGGTGTCTGCTGGGAAGTGATTTGGGTTTCTGTAGCAAAACTCCTTAGAGGATATGGAGGTTTTATTCAGTTCTTAATTCCACATCACAGTCCATTATAGCAGCTGGAGCCCGGGGTCACTGGTCATATAACATCCTCTCCTCTTCCTCTCCTCTCCTCTCCTCTCCCCCCCCCTCCCCTTTCCTGTCTCCTCTCCTCTTCCTCCTCTCTCTCTCTCTCTCTCTCTCTCTCTCTGTTCAGATCATCTGAGCTGATGATCTATCAGGTAAATAAGCCAAGTACCTGAGCACCTGCAACTAAACAAGGGTTTTCAAAGCCCACCTATAACGACTGATTTCTTTTTTTTTTTTTAATTTTTTTTATTATTATTATTATTTATTCAACTGTGTGCATGTGCGTGTGTATGTCTGTGTTGTGTGTCTTGTATGTGTAGAACCACGGACGAATCTGCGAACCACATGCTGCCTCCACCTCCTTCTGCCCCAGGATTCACAGCTCCGCCCTACCCAGACCAGAAGCGCAGGCCGCCCGCTTCCGCTGGCGTCTATACGTGGGATCTGGGATCCGAACTCAGGACCTTCCGCCTGCAAGGCGGAGGCTTAACCCCTGAGCCACCTCTCCAGCCCTTTAACGACTGATTTCTGTGAGCTAGGCCCAGCCTCCCAGAACAGTATCTCCAGCCGGAGGAATAAAATACCCGGAATAAGAACGGGGGGGGGGGTGTTGTGGATGGGGCACCTTTCAAATCTGAATCCTAAATAGGCCATCTGCCAGCTTCCCTTCCCCAGATGTCACCTCTGGGTCCCACCGCACGTGGATTTAGACTTCGGATCACAGATGTCCTCCAGCTGCACCGACCTGCACGCCAGGCTCCCCGGTCCTCGGTATAGCAACAGTGCAGGGAGAAGACGTAGACAGGGACAGGGCTCAGCGATACCAGGTCACTGCTGCAAAACACACACCCAGCCTGAAGCAGCAATCTGGGGATCCCCTCTTGGTGGAGCAGCATATAGTCCCCCATTTTGCCTGGTTGTCTGAGAATGGACTATGATCCTTAGTTCTCCTCTGTGAACTCACTGTCGTGGTTTGGAATGTGGGTTGTCCTCGACAGGCTCATGGGTTTGAATCTTTACTTGTTTGGGACAGTCATGGCACCTTTAAGAGGTGGAGCCTTGCTGGAGGAAGGCAGTCACAGCGGGGTGGGCCTTGTGGAAGATTGGCAGGCTCTCCTTCCAGGAGGTCTGCTCTGGCAGTTGGTAATCTCACAGCATTCAGCCTCCCTGAAGGACGTGACTCTAACCCACCCTGAAGGGCTGTATCTCCTGTCTGGAGACATAAGCTGAATAAATTCCCCTTTCTCCCTTAAGTTGCTTGACGCTGGGCGTTCTCTCCCAGCAACACGAAAGAGTAACCAGCAACTCACTAAAAGGCCTTAGGATGCCGGCATTTCTTGAGACGTTTCCTTCACAGGCAGGAGGGGATCTTAACATGCATGAGTCTCTGGAGAGAACCCTCCTAGTACCTGCTGTCAGCTAGCTCATCCTGCATGTATCCCTGGACAGACCCACAGCCCTGCCTAAGACTCAGGAGGAAGGGATAACATTTCTCTCCGCCACAGAAGTGGCACTGAACATGAGCTAAGACCAGAGAATGCTGGCATAGTACTGAGTCCTTGCTGAAGACTGGTGCGCAAGATCGCTTGCTCCCCTTGGGTCTACCCCAAAACCCTCTAAGGACCTTCCTTCTGTTCTCTACATTTGCATAGTTCCCCATTCTGTAACTGAGTGACACTCATTAAAGTCTTGAGACGATACAAGCAGGGCCCGGGCTGCTGCCCTCTGTCATCTTCCGTCACTGAGCGCCATTCCCACAATGATGTTTTCCTCCACCATCTTCAAGCCCGGAAGCCAAGGAAGCCTGCTGTGTGAATTTCACCCTCTCAGCTTCATCCAACATGTCTGGATTCAGGATAGATCTCCCACTCTACAGATGGTGTTATCAGTTACTTTTGTTAGTGCTGTGATCCGACATCCCACAAAACTAGCTTAGGGAAGGCAGGGTTCGCTTTGGCTCACAGTTTAAGGGTACAGGGCCGCAGAAGCTGGAGGAGGCGGTCACATGGCCTCCTCAGCCAGGAAGCAGAGAGAGACGAATGCGGGCACTCTGCCCATTTCCTCCTTTTCATGCAACCCAGGGGCCCTAGATGCGCTGCCCACATTTAAGGCGAGTCTTCCCACCTCAATGAACCTAATCGAAAAACCCTCCACAGACATGCCCAGGGTGCTCTTAGGTGATCCAGATGATGTCGAGTTGACAATCAATATGACCCATCACAGAAGGCAAGACAGAGATGTCGAATGCCAATAAGGACCTTGGAAGATTCTGGATGATCAAGTCCCTACCACCTGCCTTCCAAAGCAGGAGATCATCTAATACATGGCTCATATTCTAAAGACGATGAGACCATCCAATGAAAACAAGTGCAAGATTGACGCGAAGAGAGGGGACAGGGAGAAACTATTAAACATTTATTATCAATCAGATCAAGTATGAAGCCATGGAACCACTCCATGAGGCATTCAGCCAAAATATACTTGGGACAAAAAATCTACTTACGAATGTTTTAGAGAATATATAAGAGATTCTTTGTTGCGTGAATAAAGCTTAAGGGATTCAAGCCTTTGCTTCACAAGCAAAAGGACCTGAATGTGGACCCCCAGATTCCACCAAAAATGCAGAATGATTCCAGATGTCATCCTTGGGCCTACACAGGCACACACAATCAAGTGCCTTCTTGTATACATACACACACACACACATATACACAATAAAATAAATAAAAATAAAACTAAAGATACTAGGGATGCTCACGCACCCGCTGATTTCCCCAAATCAACTTCTGCAGAACCCTGTTGAAGACATTCTTTATCCAGGTCCCCCTCAAAGGGGTTCCCATTCTAGGCTGATAGGGCTGCCGGAGAAGGGAAGGATTGGAGGAACCAGGAAAAGCTAGGTACCTTCAGTATTCACAAAGATCATCTGGGATCTCAAAACCTCGTGAGGATGGTGGATTTGAGACTCAGCACCTCAGCTCCGTCTGCGGGAACAGCTCTTCGCAGCCAGCGAACGTTGGAATCCAGTTTTCTCGGGCCAACAGAGCAAAGTCAGCTCCCAACAAAAGGTCTTGTGACTTTGTTCCTCTCACTTCGCCACTGCCTTGGGGGGTCAGACTATGGTCAGTGAGTACGTGGGTGTGTGGCTTTTATGCCAGGAAAGTGCTAGGGCTTTGTGAGGATGAGTTATGCTCCTAATTCTCCCGCCTTCTAGAGAACAGCATGGGTCTAGGGCCAGGATGCCCCAGGGAACTGGTATACAGCATCGCAAAGGACTATCAAGTGACCCAACTCCCAAGTCTTAGAGTCTGGGGGCAGAGCTGAAGCTATCGTATTTGGGGGTTCTCAATGTTAGCCTTCCAGCTGGTTAAGGAGTTGCATCTCTTACAGCAGGCTTGGAGGTGTCACTGAATTCCATCACTAGATGCCCAAGACCCACTGTGGCTACCCAAATACTTCCAGGCACTGCCAAATGTCCCACAGAAAGCAAAACCTTCACCAGTCGAGGACCCCTGGTCTAGCCTCAGTGATTTCAAAGAAGCAACAATGACAAGAACATTAGTTCTCTGCGAGACCCAAGGAGTCAACTAGATGTGGGACACAAGGCATGTCCCATCTGCTTTGATGGTTTTCTCGGGTGTCCTTGAATGTGAATGTCCCACATGGGATCATCCATTTGAACACTTGCTCCGCAGCTGGCCACAACGGTTTTGCGAGATTATGGAATCTTTAAGATGGGGAACTTCCCCGAAGGAAGGTGGTCGGTGGTGGCTCTCAGCTTCCTGACTGTGGATGCAACATGACCAGCTACCTTGGCCCTCTGCCATCATGCCTTTCCCGTCATGATGGGGGGATCAGGTCATCTCGCTTCAAGCCCAAACAAACCTTTCGTTCCTTAAACTCTTTTGTCAGGTATTTCATAGCGACGTATCATGAGCATGCTCCGGGCCCCAAAAGCTCAGCAAGAAGCAAACCATTTCCAAGCTTCGTTTAACCTTTGAATTTTGCAAACCGTCCTGAACAAAACCCCGTTTATTCACAGTTTCCAGTTACATCTTCTGGAGCTGATCATCCTGCGGAAGCTGTTCTATGATGCAGCTTAGATATAGGCATGCTGCCATCAGACAGATGAAAGTCCTCATCGTCTAATGGACCTGTAAGAAGTCATCTTGCTAAATCTCATTAACAGCTGCATGGCAGAGCCCTGTCCAGAAGCCTGGAGTCTCGTTTCCCAGTTCAGCCCCTCCTGTTCCGCAAAAGATCTGGATGCAGCAAGACTCAAAACACAAGCTGCAAGGAAGCATCTTCTCACAGCCACATTGCTACCTGGCTCCACCATCGTGACCTACTGGGAGAAGGGTTCTGTCGATCCCTACGCCTCAGGCACCTGGCGTGGACCCCAGAAGGAGAACCACCCTGTGGTACCTACCAGCCAAGGGAGACTGCAGGGAGAGAGGCCCTATCCACTCAGCGGCACATCCGCGTACAGCCTCACCTGCCAATCTGAGGGCGCCATCTTTGTGTGGATACAATACACCTTTGTGTCAGGCTTTGTGTCATGGCCAGGGCAATTAAGTTTGAAGGAAGTAATAAAGTGTCAGCCAACCAAGGCCATGTTGACTTTGTGTTCATTAATTGTAATTCACAGATCATCCATCACACAATAAAAGTCCCAGCGTCTCTCCGTCCTCAGCACCGTTTCTTGGGTCATCTTCCAGGCTGCTTGACCACATTCTACTCCGCACCCTTGATGTGTCCATTGTCCCCTTCTGCAGTTGCACCAGTTCCAAGATACACGAGAGCAATTTCTGAGTCAGGTCAGCAGGTCCCGTGTCTTCCTGAAGACAGCGCACTTGAGGGGACAGTAATCGTCACTCTGGACTAGAGAACACACGGTGACTTATCATTCTCCATCTTGATGATCTCAGTTGCCAACACCAGGCGCTGGGGAGGCGACGGTTAGGCTCCCACACTCCGATTGCAAAACAAAAAATAACAACACGACAAGGAAACTGAATGGTGTAACATTCTTCGATTTGGCATGGGGATTGAAACATGAGCGCGTTCCAAAGCCTCCGGGGTGCCAAGGATCCTCTTTCAGCCCTTCAGGGAGGGGACCGGAGTCTAGGGATGGCTGCTCCCAGCCCTTTGCGACTTTCTGGGCAGAAAGGTATGAGGACACAGGAAGCGTGACTCAGTCACAGGGTCCCTCTCTGGGCTTAACCCTGGCTCCAGGCAGACCACAGAGGAGAGAAAATGGTACTTGGCTGGTCACTAAGTAGATGATGAGGGCATGGGCGCGCACACACACACACACACACACACATACACACACACACACACACACACACACACACACAGTACACTCAATGTTTACTTAAAAAAATAACAGAAACCTGTCTTCAAGGAACTTCTGAGTTGGTAAAAGTCACCCCTTGCTACCTTTCTACTTCTCACTGGGAGGTCAGAAATGGAGCCAAAGTCAGTAAGGTGTGGGTAAGCCAGTCATAAGGAGCAAACTCTGCTTCCCAAGTTCTCGCTTTATGTGCCTCTCACATCTTCTGCAGGTTACCCGCACGACTAATTACGTAGCCTTTTTCAGAAAACGAACTCAAGTTTTTTAAGTGAAATTTATACACTTGTTGAAACTTTGCATCACGGGGACGGCCACAGGTGAAAACAGATGCATATATATTGAAAAAAACAGAGAGAGGGAGAGAAAGAGAGAAGAGAGAGAGAGAGAGGGATGGGAGAGAGAGAGAGAGAGAGAGAATGAGAGACTGAGAGAGAGAGAGAGGAGATAATCTTCAGAATAAACAACACCGACTGCCGAAGGTCCTTGCGAGAGACAGTTCTGTCTTTGTTCACAAGGCGAGGGCGAGGAATGTTCAGAAAGGCAGAGCGAAGACGACCCGCCTCAGCCTTGCGGTCAGCGTCTTCAGCAGTAGCGGGCACGCCCTGCAGTGGTGTGTGTCTCACACCTGGAGAAACCACAAGCCCTAAACAAAGGCTGACATTTCCCTAAACATCCCGATCTGCACCGCAGGCGCACTGCCTGGTGCCAAAGCAAGCTAAGCACACCGGGGCAGACACCCTGTCCTGTGCGGATGGCTCCAGCGACTGAGTTCACAATCCTCCCTCCTCCCTTCTAAAGTGGGGCCCAACATGGGGAAAATGGACCAGGCCGTGGGAGCCACCGGCACTGTGGATCCCAGACACCAGTGGGGGAGGGGGGTCCGGCCAAGCAGCCTCACGGAGTAAGACAAAGGAGGATGTGGTACGCAGACTTGGAATCCTGGCACGCAAGAGGCAGGAGGGTCACTGGTTTGAGGCCAACTGGAGCTACACAGCAAGACCCTGTCGCCACAAGACAAAAGACCAAAAACTAAATGGACCGGGGACAATGACTCAGCCTGTGTCCACTCACAGGTACAGCAGTGACCCAGACCTCCTGATACCCCTCAGGCCTGCTGAGGCGCCAGATCATCTGTGCGCCGCAGCCAAGCTGCTCCTCAGAGTCAGCAGCTAGCCCTGCCTCCCCAGCCACGCCCAGCCCAAGACTCCCCCAGCTGCTGCCCCCTCCCTCACAGCTGCGCCAGGAAAACTCAACAGCTCAAACTCCAGGCTTTCCAGATGAGAAACCTTTTGTGCAAGGTGACTATTTACCTTTCGAGAAGATTTTGCGCTCACCAGAAGCAACGCTCTGTGGGCCGAGCTGTCCGGGAACACTTAAGTGTTTGTTAACAGGTTATTAACTGCTTGGCAGGTTCTCAAGCTCTGGAGGAACTTGCAAGGAAGGGAAGGAATCCCCAGCTCCACTCTGCTGAGTCGCCAGACAGTATCTCATTTAATTAACTCTCCCAGCAGGGTTAAGAATCCCCATTTTTCACAGCAAAGGAAAATGAGCACAGAGAAGCCTATTACCTGGCTCAAGGTCACACAGTCTTGAGAGCACTGAAATGCAGGGGCTGTTTAAAGCAGTCCGTGGGAGCTGGAGAGATGGCTCAGTGCTTAGAGCTGGCGCCTCGCAAAGCAAAAGGACCTGAATTCAGATTCCAGGTCCCAAGTAAAAACACCAAACATTAATGGCTTGGCTCGCACTTCCAGCCCTGGAAGGCAGAGCCTGGGAAACCTCAGAGCAAAGCAGTAAGAAGGTAGAAGCAATCCAGGGTGGTTCCCAAAGTCATCCTTGAACCTTCCAGGCACACACAGTGCCCTTTTCTACAATGACCCACACACATGTACACACCTACACGTGCAAAAATAAATAAATAAAGCAGTGTATAGTGCGGCCTTCCTGTGGGGGGTCCCTCTGTGTCCTGCCGTCACTCTGTGCCCCTCAGTCCCCCAGGTACATTGCAACAATGAAATAATCCTAACAGCTACATGGTACCGCAGTTCACAGCAGCTGCTTATATGTACTTCACGAGGAACTAGATAAGATGAATTTAAAAGTTCCCACCACAAAAAAATGATAAACGCTTAAGGAGATAAAAATGCTAATTTAGGGTCTGGAGAGGTGGCTCACGGGCTAAGCCTCTGCCTTGCAGGCGGAAGGTCCTGAGTTCAGATCCTAAACCCCACATATAGACACCAGGCGGAAGCAGCAGCGACCTGCCTTTCTGGTCCTGGTAGGGCAGAGCCTGTGAATCCCAGGGCAGAGTAAACAAGAAGGAGGTGGAGGTGTCCATGGTGGTTCCCGAATTTGTCCATAGTTCTACACACACACACACACACACACACACACACACACATACATACACGCACAATTGAATAAATAATAAATAATAAAAAATTTTTTTAAAAAATTTAAAAAATGCTAATTTGCCTGAATTGATCATTATCCACTACATACATGCGTGGGAGTATCACACTACACATAAATTCGTACAGATCTGTGTATAAGCATGCATGTTGACGTGTGTGTGCACAGGCATGCACAGAGCAGATATTAATGTCAGGTGTCTCCCTCTATCATTCTCCACCGATTCTTTTGAGATAGAGTCTATTCCTGAACCCAAAGCTCACAGGTTGGACCCCACTTCCTCAGCACCTCCCTGAGCCCAACTTTTATGTGAGCACTGTAGTTCCAAACTCAGGTTCTCTCGCTTGCAAGCAAACCCCAGGCCCAAATAAATATACTTCTTTGAGATTGACTTTAAAAAAGCAAAGACTGTCAAGCCAGTGAAGATGGGTCTATACAGCTTAGAAAACTACCATGGGTCAAAGGCATGGGGCGAACGCTGATTGAACTGAACAGGCTGGGCAGGGAAGGGATTCTAGGTCCCCGACCCCTCCCTCCAGTCACGTCTTTACCATGGGAGACTGTCCAGTGTACTCCCAATGCCTGCTGCCGAGTACCCTGCCCAACAATGATACCACCTCCAGGATCCGATGTTCTGAAAACAACATGCGGAACTCAGTCCTGAGGCTGACCCTGGGCTGGATGGAGCCCACATCCATGCTCACCTTGCTAGTTCTCAGCCGACACAGCCACAGGCCCCACCCACTACCAGACCCATGAACAAGGCGGGACGGGAATGAACACATGCATTCCCACCCAGCTCAGCTGCCTTTAAGGAAACAAAGCCCGAGGAATGCAGTGTGAGCCTTTCCCACCGACTCCATAAAAAGTTAGTCAACCCAGAAGAGCAACTTGCTCTCCTCGACCCCAGGGGAAGTCGAAGACCCTGTAACAGGACTTGGGGTCACTGGACTCCCAGTTCTGCCTCTGTAGGCTCTCCCACGATGCTTGCCGTGTGACTTAAGAAACCTTCCCAAACTCTCTTTTCCAGTTTCTTCATCTGTACAAAGGGCATCATTCCTAACTAGAAGAAACAAAGTGGTCCTTGCACATCCAAGACAATGTGAGGGAGAAGGAGGCCATTCAAGGAGCTAGAAGATACCAAGAAGTCCTGGAATCCCTCTGCACGCATTAGCTCGTGGCTGGCTGTTAAGACCACACCCTCCCACCTTCAACCAGCACCCAAGAAGATTCAGTCCGATAATTGGACATGGGGGCTTACACTTGCAACCTCAGTGCTGGACAGACGGAAGCTAGAGGATCGCCACAAGTTCAAAGCTAGCCAGAGCTACACTGTGAGTTCTAAGCCAGCCAGGAAGACTGCACTCCAAAAAACAGAAAGATGAACAAATAAGAGGAAGACTGACATATTGATTGGACAATTGAATGATTCTTTGTGACGTGGGTAAGTGTCATAGTTAGACGCTGGTGTCAACTTGATGGTTGAGGGTTTGTGCTCTGTGCACATTCGTAGAGAATTGGTAGTTGCGTTAAGCCCAAAGTGAACCTGCATGAGATTGTTAGTGGATGGGGAAGGCCCAGCCCATGGTGGGTGGGACTAGTCTCTGGGCAGGTGAATAAAATGGAGGGAGCTGTGTGAGAAAGATGGCATCCTGTGTACACTTGGCCAGACACATTGGTCTAGCAAGTAAGAATCGTTAAGGATCGTCCCTCTCTCAGCCATTATGTTCAGATAGTGTGGCCAGTTCCCTTGGTCGGTGTGAGTTCCTCTGCTAAGATGAACTAAGAACTATAACCAGGAATCTTAAGAAAATAAACTTCATGTTCCCTTAAGTCGTTTGATGGTAATTTTATCAGTACAATGCAGATGAATTGCAGCGGTGGGAAAGATATTGTTAAGGAAAATACAATTGATCTACAAATGGATATACCCTGAAAACTGTTTCTAAGGCGTAGGAAAGAAGCCACTAGGAAGTGAGATGAAGGAGCGATAACCATGAGGTCTTTCTGAGACTGGAGAAGGCCCAGATGGTTAGACTTAGATGTGAACTAAGTTTTGTAGGTTGAGCAGAAACTGAACAAGAAAGAGGTGAAAGGGAACATTCCAGCAAAAATCAAAACTCCTCCATGGGGCAGTCCTATGCTCGAAGATTGCACGTGGCTTGCAGTGGCAAGACACAGAGCTGATGGTCTGAGGTCAGGCTGAGAAGCAGGGTGAGGACTCAGAACATCACTCTATAAGAGGCACTGAAGAGGTACTTGAGTGAGGGCGTAGGACTATCGTGACTGAAGTATCTGCGGGACTCCCTGGTACCTGGGAAGGAACTTAGTCAGTTCTCACAGAACTCTGGGTCCCAGCAAAGTTAAGATCATGATGCCCTTTGGAGTTCAGCCAGGGAGACAGACACCTGGAGTCTTCAACCAGATCTCTCCCTGGGACTGCTGGGAAATCGACAGTTGTATCAATAGCGAAGCCAGCCAACTCAATGTGAGGTCCCCGGGGTCACATCCAGAGGAGAATTTTTGTAAATGCTATTTATAATCTTTCTGTTGACCAAAAACATGCTGGGGAGAAACAAAGCGTGACGTGTGAGGCTCGAGGCTCTCCCAGACCTCCCACTCCCGTGTCATTAGCTACGCCGTGACCCCCACACAGCCACCATATGGCCCACCAGCCAGCCGGCCCCTTCAGTCCTAGACTGCCTGAGCTACTTAATTATTGAGTGGCTTTAAATAGAACAGACAGATTTTTTTTTTCATTCTGACAAACAAAGCCAGGGTCTTCGTAGGCACAAGTGTGATATGGGAAGGTTCACGTACCTTCTCCTCACGTGAGCCACGGCAGCATCTAGTGTCTTAGGCACCCTAAGTCTGCTGGGCTCCTACACCCAGCTTCAACCTCATCTGCAGGGCTATGTTGGGGAAATCGAGGCACAGGCTGGGTGCCCAGGGAGACCTAATAGGTTCATCTTCCTCAGAGATTCAAGATCTGCTGGGGGTGTCCAACCTCTTGAGGATGTAATGTGACTTTAAGGTCTACAGACATATTGACAACGTTCATAACGATCCCAGCTGCAGGTTCTAGAGGCTGAATTCTAACCTGTCTGGAGGCTTTCTTACCTCACCACCTGGCCTGGTTACCTATTCACCTTCCCCAGCCCTACCCCCCATCCTCGCACAGCAGATCCAGGCCAGGGAAGCACATCGACCTCTTCTGGTGCCTGAGGAGGAAGCCTGGGTTCAGAGGCCTTCTAGTCACCTGGGCCTATCGCCCCTCTCCCCACCAGCCTCCACACCCTCCAGAGCAGGTTCTACGTGGACACACTCTTGTCTCAGCTCCTAGCTGCCTGCCTGCCTTATCTTCCATCCAACAGGGTCGAAGTTCCAGGCGGCCATTCTGCTGGTCTGAAGACCTAAGGCAAATGGCTGGATTGCTTCTGTAATGGTGACTGTTAACTATTGCTGTGAGCAAGCACCCAAATTCAAGTCACTTAAGGGAGATTTATTTAACTTACAGTTCCAGAGGGGAGATACAGTCTTTCATGGTGTGTGTGTGAGAGAGCGACTCAAAGATATCATGCAAGCCTAGCACACACAGCAAGTCCTCACTGAGGCATGTCGCTGGAGACTTGTATGCAAGTCTGTGGGATTCCGCTGCCCCCTATGCACTAGGTTCAGTGCATGCGCGCGTGCACGCGCACACACACACACATACACACACACACACACACACACACAGCCATACTGCCGGTCACCCTATATCTCTTCCCTGCTCCTTCTGAAGAACCCATCAGGTAGCCACAGAGTACAATGTGGAAGCATAGGCACCCCTCTGAGCGTCTGGCACCCGGTATTTATCTCTGCCCTCTTCCCTGCACCTTGACCCAAGAGCCCTCCCGGCACACAGGCAGCCGAGGAGTGAGGGTAGCCCTCCCTTCTTTCTACCTCTTGCTTGCTTTTCTGCTAATGGGCGTGCTCAGTAGCTTGTCGTGGTGACGACCTGGAATTCAGGAGGGGAGGGTGCAAGAAAGCTCCTGGGACCTCCAGGTGCCCCCACTGAGGTCATACTGGTTGACTCCCCGAGGAAGGCAAGAAGACGGTCCTTTTCAGGGTTCCAAGCTCATTTCCCCAAGGGAAAAGTAGCTGTCCTCCTGAGCTTCTGAGACTCTCCTGCAAGCAGGTGACGGGGTCCCCCTTGTCTCATGCCCCTGTGTTTATGCACCAGCCACTATGAAGTCTCCACTCATAAACATCTTGAAGCTATGTGTGGTGGGGGAGGGGCGGGTAACTCCTCTCAGGAGAGTTCGGCTGCACTAGCCGTCACAGAGGCCCCACAGAGCAGGTGAGAGAATGGCGTTTCTTTTGGACCGTGGCACATAGGGGTGGGACAGACGTGCCTGATATCGTTCTGGCTCTCAGGTAGTACGTGAAAGGAGTGGACTATGAAATCAGAGATCAGGGGCCAAGACTGAGCTGAGCCACTTCCCAGTTAGGGAAGTATGAGTGATCCCCCACCTCGCACCCACCCCGAGTCTCAGGTTCTTCCTCTGAGAAATGAAGATTTAAAAATGCCTCCTGCCAGGGACCAGCTTGAGACTATGAGGACACAGTTTAGAACATAGAGGTGCTCACATTGTGCCGTTGCTAGAGTCAGGGTGCCCGATTATTGGGGTGACACTGTTGCAGCACCTGCTCAAGGAAAAGCTTGGTCCTGAGATCCACTCACCGCTTCCCTGGAGGAAAATCTCCAAGGAGGAACAGCAGGGGCTAGAGGAGGAGGGAGAAGGAGACCAGCCCTTCCTCTGCAGATTGAAATAGGGTGTAGGTGGCCGAGCCCTGGGATCCCTAAATAGCAGCTAATGACTGGGATTGGAATCAATAATGAAACCACATCTGCCAGCTAACTTGGAGCCCCCTTGCTTTGCCACCTGGTGATTATATTCACTGTCCTATCTGTGGGTTGGTGAACTGTAAAATGCCAGGATGTCCCGCCCTGAGCCTCGCTTCGTAAACCATGTCAAGAGGGGACAGTCCTCACTCAGGTCCAGTTTAATCCCAGGCGCTCACCAATCCAGAGGTGACCTTTGACCTGCCCAGGCACTGCCAGAGCTTGGCACTCCCTTGCCCTGGTGAGTACCGGGAATGGCTAGGCAGCTTTCCAAGGGGGCAGGCTCCCTCCCCAGCCAGGGGAGTTCCTGACTCCAGGCCACACTCAAGGTCTGGACAAGCCCTGCTGGCTGACAGAGGGATTCCCCCACTTGAGAAGGGGACATGGTCACCAGCTCTAGTAGTCAAGAGGCAGGACATGGAGTGCTAGCCAGGCCTATGCCATACCACAAGACTGGTCTCCATAGCAACCCGTGAGCCTGAGGCTTGCTCCAGACCAGACCAGCCAACATTCTGGAATCCCTGGCAGTGTGCAGGGTGGAGAGAGAGCCTTGTTCAGGTAAGGGTCAGATAGGGTCCCCGGGAGGCTCACCAAGGAAAATAACGTGTCTAGAACCTCAGATTTCCATCGAGAGAACCCCATTAGTATCTAGCTACCAGAGCTGGCACGCCGAACTGACACAGACCACCTGTGTGGGGATCAGAGCCGTGCTGGGATCTCTCTCTTTGCATCTCTTCCTACCCCCTCTCTTTGTCTTCTTACACACATGCACATCCCACCAAAGCACAGAGAAGACAATATACACACATGCATACGTATTCAGACACACATGCGTACATACTCACACACACATGCATTCTCATGACATTTGTTCATTTACAGATTACAAAAAAAGACATCAACTCAATTTAGCATGTCCATTATGGGGAAGCGGGTAAGGGGACGGGGAGAGAGAGAGAGAAAGAGAATCTATGTGTATGCATGTGTGTGTATGTATGTGTGTGTGTATATGTGTGTGTATGTGTGTATGCGTGTGTATGTGTGCATGTGTATGCATGTGTGTATGTGTTTGTGCATGTGTGTATATGTGCGTGTGCATGTATGTGTGTGCATGCATGTGTGTATGCACGTATGTGTGCATGTGTGTGTGTGTGCGTGTGTGTGTATGTGTATCCGTATGTGTATGCATGTGTGTATCTGTATGTGTATGCATGTGTGCATTGTGTGTATACGTGTGTGCATGTGTGTATGTGTATGCGTGTGTATATGTGTGTATGCATGTGTGTATGTGTGTGTGCATGTGTATATATGTGTATGCGTGTGTGTATGCGTGTGTGCATGTGTATATATGTGTATGCATGTGTGTGTATGTATATGCATGTATGCGTGTGTGTGTGTGTGTATGCATGTGTGTGTGTGTGTGTGTGTGTGTGTTGTGTACTCATAGATGTTTATGGAGGCCAGGGGTCAACTTCAGGTATCTCTTCTCAGAAACTGTCCACCTTGTTTTTTGTTGCCGGTACTGGAACTTGGGCTAGACTAGCCAACTGACTGGCTCAGA
Source organism: Typhlomys cinereus (assembly GCA_023101885.1). Classification (NCBI taxonomy): domain Eukaryota; kingdom Metazoa; phylum Chordata; class Mammalia; order Rodentia; family Platacanthomyidae; genus Typhlomys; species Typhlomys cinereus. Next base: position 992,983 of record JALPQD010000486.1, read on the forward strand.
GACCCTCCTGTCTCTACCTCCCTTGCTCTGACTTCTTGCAACCTAGGGACAGAACCTAGGGATGGAACGCAGGTCCTTCTGCTGTGCATAGCAAGCACCAAACCATGCCCCAGCTCCCGGGAAGGGAAGCTTTTAACTAAATCCATGTCTACACTTCAGGCACAAGCATGGCCAGGTGGGATTTTCCTGAGGACTTGGCATCACGCAGCATCCTAGGGAAGGAATGAGGAAGCATCCCAAAGCCCAGCCTCCACCCAGGTCGGAGCACCCAGCTAGCAGCCAGTCCTTGGCTGGGTGAGTGCTGAGCTGGAAGAACAGGAAATTCAATCTCAGCGGGAACCTGCGTGCTGTCCACAGATGTCGCCAGGGACATCCGTCAGGGCGCAGGGAGGCCAACCATAGCCAGCGCTGGGGTCACTCAATCTCTCCTCCCTCGTCACATCCCAAGATACCACAGTGACACCCAAGTCAGGGCCTCTGAGGACACTCAGAGGAAACCCAGCTGCTTGAGACAGGAGCTCAAGGTGTGGCTCCCATAGGTCAGCAAGGGGGGTGCAAGAAGGGGAAATGAATGGACTAGAGGACAACATGGGGCCAGCGAGGCCAATGTCAGGATGGAGTGGCTCTGTCCTGCATCCGCCTCGCAGGACCCCTGGTGTTCCTAGTACCTGAGAGGACCCTCGGATACTCTGTGTGGCTGAATAGTCCCTGCTGGGAACCTCACAGCCCTGGAACTTTCTGAGGACCCAGAAGAAATGCACCTTCCAGGCAAGGCAGGTCTTCTTTGCTCAGCCAGGTGCCCCACGATGCCTAACAAAGACAAGGACCCAGGTGCCAGGCGCAAACTCCAACGCCCCTTCTGACGTAAGCTGGGAAAGCTCTATTCTAATCCTCCACACCCACATTTGAAGAGAAAAGAGTGGCTGGACCCAGGGGTTCTCAAAGCCTTGGCGTTGCGCCCCCAGGCTTCCCAGGGAGGAGGCAAGTACTGAAACTCCGCACTCCCTTCAGAAGAGGCCCGTGACACCGTGAGCTGCCCAGGAGCAAGCCAGCCAGAGAACGACATAGAAAGGCCACTCCAGGTCGCGTGGAAGGCAAAGCCCGAGTTGGCTGTGCTTCCTTCTGAGGGATGAGGACAAGTGACACTGGAAGGCAAGTGCGGAAGGTCACAAATACGGTGGCCCTCGTCACCTTGCAGCAACCTGGCCTTCCTGCCAGTGCGCACCTCGCCGCTCCTCAGGGTGGCTCTCCCTCTCCGCCCTGTGCCATCTCCCTGCCCATGCTGCTTTGCTCGCCAGCCATGTGCTCCCTGCCTCCTGGGTCCTAACTGTGGCTATGTGATGGTCTCGTACCTCTGAAAGGACCCACACCCCACATTCAGCGAGCAGGCTCGCAGACAGCCCCTGGCAATCAACTCCTCCGGGATCAGGCTCCGCTGCAGAGAGAAGTTTCATCCGAGGTGTACGGAAGAACAAAGACTTCTGTCCAAAGGGATCAACTCGAAAGAACATATTCACTCCAGAGCTCCTGCCCAGTTGCCTCAGGCTTTGGGGGGGGGTCCTGTATGGACTTTGGACTTGTCCCTCTGCCCACTGTTTCCTCTGCCTCTCCTATCTTGGATATTGATCCCCAATAAACACTTGGGAACTGTCATAGTTCGGCACAGGTGTCAACTTGACCGTTGAAGGTTTGAGCTCTGGGCACATTTGTGGACAATTAGTGGTTGAGTTAAGCCCCTAGTGAACGTGAAGGAGATTGTCTAGCTGATGGGGAAGGCCCAGGCCATGTTGGGTGGGACTAGGCCCTGGAATAAATCATGGAGAGCTACTTGAAGAAGTTGGCATCCCTTTATACACTTGGCCAGACATGCTGGTCTGGCAAGTAAGGATCACCCCTCTCTCAGCCACTGTGTAGAGATGGTGTGGCCAGTTCCCCTGACCCTGATGTTGGTGCATGCTCTCCAGTCAAGCTGGACTGAGAACTGTAACCAGGAATCGTAAGAGAAAATAAACCCCTTGTTCCCTTAAGCCATTTGATGGTCATTTATCAGCAGCCATGCAGGCAGACTGCAACAGGACCCTAACTTAGCATCTGCTTCTGGTGAACCTGTGCATGCCACGTGCAGCTCCTTGTTGTGCTCATTCACAGACGCTGAATTGGCCTTTGAGAAGCACATGGAATAACTGGATGTCCCCCTCACCGATGAAGGGCGCAATGACAGGGCACCAGGGGCTTGGAAACACCTTCACCAGGACATGAATTCACGGTTTTCAGAAACCACAGAGAATGCTGGTTCCTGAGGACCACACAGGGAGTCTTCCCCTGGGATGGTGGGACCCTGGGATCTGGAATGGTGACTCGCTGGTACCTCACCATCCCGAGTGATGGCCCTGCCCTTTAGTCCCTGGAAGACCAGCTCCCAGGACACCTTCTCAGCAGGAAACAGTTCTGTGCTTGACACAGCTAACCAGGACTGCCAATGGTTTTTTAATATATATGAAAAGAAAAGAAAAGAAAAAAAAGAGAAGAAAGAGAAGAGGAAAAGAAAAGAGAAAAGAAAGAAAAGAGAAAAGAGAAGAGAAAAGGAAAAGAAAAGAAAAGAGAAAAGAGAAAAGAAAAGAAAAGAAAAGAAAAGAAAAGAAAAGAAAAGAAAAGAAAAGAAAAGAAAAGATAAAGGAAATAATTAGTGCTACTTAAGACATCAACAGACCCTAGTACCACATCAGAAGTAAGGTTTACAGTGCCATGCAAAAGTTGCAAGCAGACTGGCGTTCTTAAGGGCACACTCATGAGTGCCCATCCAAGACGGGGCTTCTCTTGCCTCTTCACTTCTCACTCAGCTCAAAGTTCTCAGGCATCAGGTTCAAATGGAGGATGAGCAAGCTCACTAATCAAAGAGGAGAACACAGGTCAAAGGTCGTGGGCCACTTCAGCTGTTCATACTGCAAGAAGGAACCCAGGATGTGGTGACATTGATTTAAAAGCCACCTCGTAGGGAAGGGCTGTCCCTCATCAGAATGAGGGAGCTGCGTCCTGGCACGGTTCAGCCTGAGTCGGGTAGCTGAACATGAATGAATAAGTCACTGGTCGGTCATCTGTGCTGACAAGAGGAACATTGTGTTCCCCAGGCCTGGCCCTCTCTATCCCTAGGACGACCCCTCAAGGTTCATACAAGCACTTCCGAGAGGAGGAAGCCACGGCTCGGTGAGCAGGCAATCCACCCGGTCACACAAAGCAGGTTGGCAGCAGCATCTGACCTTGAATTCCTGTCTCATTGGTTCCTGGTTTGGCTGTAGCCCAAGGTTACTGCTGAGGAGAGACGAGGCATGTACCTTTCACTCGTGCACTTCCGTATCCCTGGAATGTTTTAGAAAGAGCAGATCTTCCTACACATTTTTTTAAAAAGCTCCAAGACAGCTGAAAGAAGCCAGGGGTAAGAGAAATGGTCCTATTCAGTAGGAAAATGTGTCACAGCTTGCAGTATCCACCCACGGCCACGGAGCTTCTCTCTTTTGCCCTGAGACTTCTAGAAACCTGTCCTGACAAAATAAGCTATACGCACAAAGTATCTTTATTCCGAAGCATTACTTTTCAGAGAAAAGCAATCAAAAAGAGACTCGGTGCTTAACAACAGAGAATGACACGGGGACATTCTCATGTTGGAGCGGGTGACGGCATTCATGTGTTTTCTTGAAATAACAGCAAAAGGAAGGAGTGCTTAATAGAAGCCTCTGAGTTTAAAACCAACTAGTAGTGAGCAGAAAGATGGTTGGACAGTTAAAGCACTTGCCACACAAGCAAAAGGACTTGAGTTCAATCCCTGAATCTTATTTAAAAGAAAATGCTGGGTAGATGTGGCACCCAGGTTATAAGTCCAGCCCCAGAAGAAGAATAGGAAGGAATGCCAGCTAGCTGGGCTAGCTAAGCCCTATCAAGAAGCTCCAGGTTTAATTATAGACCCAGCTTCAAAAGGAATAATCTAGAGGAGTGATTGAGGTAGATTCCCAGCGTCGACCTCAGTCCTCCACATGAATTCTTGCTCAGGCACCCCCTCCACATGCACATACATACACATGTAAGCCCATATGCACATACAAGCATGATGGAGACAGAGAGAGAGAGAGAGAGAGAGAGAGAGAGAGAGAGAGAGAGAGAGAGGTGACTAGCAAAGGACAATAGACGGTTTGGTGGTAAATAAAGCAATTGCTTAGCTAGATGCACAAGACCCTGGGAAAGATCCCATTACCACCAGAAAAGTGACCAATAGGTTAAGTCTTTGTCCATGCGTCTGTGGTCACAACACATGTATGCTGCCCCCCCCACACCTCCAGAAGAACACAGAGAATGTGCCAGAAGCAGATTGTGTGCAGAGAGGTCTCTGGATTTACAGCTGACCAGAGAACAGAAAACTTTCATTTTGCACTTTATACCACTAAAGGTTATCTGAATATTGATCACGTGCTAGCCTTTTTCAAGTAAATGCTTTTCAAGTTCTCCAGAAGACATTACACCCCTGCTTTCGGAGCAACTTTTCATTATATAACAAAACATGCTGAGCTCCGATCGTCACGCTGCAGAATGACAGATGGCACGGCGTGCTTTTGGATACTTTTTTGTATCTTCCAAGTTGCTTACCATAAACAGATAATTATATCACCATCAGAAGTCTCGCTCAAACTTTATTACACCTTGCTAAACAACAAGCACAAATTACCTCTAAGAAGGACCTTGTAGAGTTTTGCTTTGTGTTTCTCTGGCTGTGTCATGCCTCAGACAACACTGAGGGTCACACTGTCCTCAGTGCAGGGGCACAAGGGCAGACCAACTCTAACTCTCTTGGCTGGAATCATAGACTCCTATGTTCCTGAAATACAAAGAGAACCTGACCCAGATGCACCCACTCCTCAGAATTAAAACGGGGGACATAGTTAGGCACAGGTGTCAACTTGATGGTTGAGTGTTTGAGCTCTGGGCACATTTGTAGAGAATTAAAGTTGAGTTACGCCCAGAGCAAACCTGCAGGAGATTGTCCAGTTGATAGGAAAGACCCAGCCTATGGTGGGTGGGATTAGACCCTGGACAGGTTGATTAAAATGCAGAGAGTTGGTTGAGCAAGTTGGAATCCTTCTTTATACTTGGTCAGACATGCTGGTCCAAGGAGTAAGGATCGTCCCTCTCTCAGCCATCACATGGACAGAGTAGCCAGCTCCCTAGGCTGTTGGTATTGCAGTAGGCTCTCCTGGCAAGCCGGACTAAGAACTGCAATTGGACTATCGTAAGAGAATAAACCCCTTGTTCCCTTAAGCAGTTTTGTCATGATTTTATCAGCGACCTTGAGGAGGGACTACAATAATCACTTTACTCTCATTCTTAGCAATAAACTGGTCAGAGAGCACTGGGCAGATGGAAAGAGGAACCTCACACCTCCTCCATCCACCAAGAGAGGACAAATAAAACACTGGAAGGGCAGGGGGGGGGGGAGTGCACAGAGATGTCCAGGACTTAGATTTTGTTCCCCCAAGGAGAGAGAAGTCCAAATGACAGATCAGAAGACCGAGGGCTAGTTTAGACCCCGAGGAACACGTGACCAGAGCTCTAGCCTCACAACATGAACATGGTAGCTGGCGTTCAGAAGATGGAAGTTCCCTTTCGGCCAATGAATGGCATGAGCACTGTTTCTAGAGAGGCCGACTTGGGAACTAGGTTTGAAATCACTATGGATCCAAATGCAGAGCCGGTGTGCGCCTGCCCAGGTGTAGACAGTCACTGTCACACATACCACGTTCTCCAAGCGCGGACACCCTCCAACTCCGCAAGCAAGGCTGCCAGGCACAATATACCGGGCACCTATATTTCCAGGGATCTAGACACGTGGGCACAGTTCAATTACAAACCCACAGGATTCAAGTTCATGGAACATGACAATGTGCTTGACATGCATAAGGTACTCACAACCAAAAAAGGGGTATAAAACTTTTCCTACACAATTCTAGGCTTTGAAGAAACTCCTTAATCCTTGTGCCCCCCCCAACTGTGCTCATAGCAGCAGACATAAAGGTTGGGAGACTATAATTGCATAATGCTCCCCACTGCCTTAGACGTGAGCCAGCACTTCAAGAGAACCAAGCACTGTTCAGTAATGTTCAGTAAGACACTTCCCTACCCCCACTGGAAGGAAGGTGTCACCAGACTCTAGCTTTCTTGCCACCTGCCCGGCTCCCATGCAGAAGGTCCCCAGGCAACTGAAGTAAGAGCGACCGTGCCTTGGGGTCACACCTGGACCGCATGCAGGGCCGGACATTGGGCAGGAGGGAGGAAAGAGTCAGGCAGGATGTGACTGGCATCCCACCCGGGCTCTTTGCTAGATGGGGCTCTCAGGTTAACTTTTGCAAAAGTTCATTAGAAAATGAACTAAGTGGGTTCATTTAATTGAGCATGAAAGACATATTGGATGGTGATGAGGAGGCGAGGTGGCAATCTATTTTTAATCACCAAGGTTGTATCCAGCCCCGGGGATAATTATACACACAAGGGAAAGTTCTCTGGTACAGTAGGGGGTTGGGGCCCTTCGGGAAAATCTCACCAAGAATGTTTGTGATTGAGTCCACCATGATACCTGTCAGCCTCTTTGACTCCGGATAGCTGGAGCGGTTGCAGCTATACTTCATTTGCTTGCTGTGAGACAATACTCACGCACAACTTAGGGGAGGAAAGGAGATTCATTTGGCTTACAGTTCCAGAGGGAACAGAGTTCATTACTGCCAGACTCTTGCAGCAGAAACCACGGCTGGTAGCAGGAGCAGGAAGCTGGTTTAGGTCGCTACCATCCCGAGGAAAACCCAGAGAGCAAAATAGGGGAAGCAGGCCTGAGCTGCCAACCTCCAAGGTTTCCCCCCTGTGACGTCTTCCTCCAATAGGACACTACCTCCCACAGATGCCATAACCTTTTCAAACACCAGCACCAGCTAAGAATTCAATGCCATGAGCCTGGGGGGGTGGGGTGCAGCACACATTCAAGCCATGCCATTTGCAAACTGGACTGGGTGCAAGCTTCAAGTTCCCATCAGAAGTGGGTTTGCCGGCAGGCGTGCCCAGCCTCTCTCTGCCCCTGGTTCTGAAGCGGCGATCCTGCCCCTTGTGTGGGAAGGGAGAAGCATTCGCTATTCAATCCCTTCCTTTGGCTCTCTTGATTTCATGTTGAAACTGCAGCTCTCAAGTCCTAGTGGGCTGCTGATGAAGCAGCCGGAGCACCCGGTGCAAGGACTAGCGAGATGGCTCAGGGCTTAAAGCCTTTGCCTTGCAAGCAAAAGGACCTGAGTTCAGATTCTGGCTCTCACATAAAAATGCCTGGTGGCTGCCTGCACATCCAGCCCTGCAAGGCAGCCTGGGAAACTCTAGAACAAAACAATAAGGAGGTAGAACAATCCAGGGTGATCCGAAAGCCATCCTTAGGCCTTCACAGGCACACACAGTGACCTCTTCTATGCCCATATGTACCCACACACCATTCATACACACAAACATACCCATAGCCCCCCAAAAAATGAGGGGATAAAGTCAGACCTAGGACAGTTCCAGATTCCCATCTAGAGAACAGAAATGATGGGTCAGAGCTGCTGCAATAAGAAACCTGACACAAAGGGTTTTGCTCTACATTGAGTTATTCACCATGAGGAGTGGGTTAAGCCATGATAAAGCAAGTCCCACAGGCTGGCCTGGGCCCCAGAATAACCGATGATCCAACCTCATCTCTGTGACAGGCACTTGCATCGCCCATAGCTCCCAAGCACTCAGAGTAACAATCCAATCCAAAAGCATCTCAGAAATAAGCCAGGAGATCAGGAGAATGGATATTAAGGAGTGTAGCTTCTCACCCTCACTAAGACATGTCGAGACACATCAAGTGTTCCAAAAGTCTTATCCTACCATTCAAAGACTGCACAAAGGAGACAGATCCACCCTCCTACCCAGCACAATGAAAAAGAAACAACAGACAAAATATTTGGAACCAGCCTTTAAGCCCTGGAATACAGGATTTGGTTGCCCACAGATTCCTATCTGGGGGAGGTGATTGGGTCACATCTCAAGAGAATCCCTTCTCTCGGCTTCAACTCCACTGAATGGAAGGAAAGAAGGGGCACTGGGGGACCCAAAGAGGTTAGGATTCAAAGGGCAGGCCACCAGAAGTAAAAGAGCTGCCCAGAGAATATGCTAGAGATTTGTAGCAGGACCCTCATGTCGTCTGCTAAATATCACTAGCACAAATACACTTCAACCAAGTCTACCTGTGACTGGGCCCACCAAGATGGCCCAATGAACCAGGAATCCAGGTGGTCCTACCACCCTCCCCAGAGTGATAGGGATGGGCACAGCTGTCAGAGGAAGTGGTCCCCCAGGCATCAGAGGTAACCCCACTGAAATAGTGCCTATGCTGCAGCGGATTCCCAAACACATGCAAGAACATACATCCCCTATTGGACTCAGTGTGATACATTCACAAGAAGGGACACGAGACTGGGAAGGTAACTTGTCGGGAAGAAAGGACAATAAGGTGGGGTGATGAGGTAGGACAGTAAAAATTTTGTGGTGATTATAAATAAAAAATTTTAAAAGTATCATTAGCACAGGCAGGAGTGACAACTACCAAAGGCAGGACAGAGGAACGTCACCAAGAACCAGAGAAACAGTCCCTGGAGTTCACATTAGGCTGAGAACATCACTAGAGTGCAGACCTCCAAACTCCGAGGGTCCTGGGCATAGCATTCGGAATAGCACTGCATCTCTAGCCTGCAAAAGGAGCCCTAGATTAGGTGCCACCTGGTGAAACTTACAAGCAAAACTCGAAGCATCAAACTGTACTCATATCACCCAACTATGTCCTGCCCGGGGTGGGGTGGGTGGGCTATAGAATATTTGTAAGAATACCAAACCACACAGTGCCCTTTTAGGGAAAACACACAATTTCTGGCATCTGATCAAAAATTACTAGGTATGACAGCAAAAATTCACCTCGATAGCACAAGCGTGACCATGTTCATAGCAGCACTGTTTACAGTAGCAAAGTCATGGAATCAACCCAAATGTCCAACAGTTGACGAGTGGATAAGGAAAATGTGGTACATCTATACAATGGAGTACTACTCAGCCATCAAAAATGATGAGTTAGTGGAATTTGCCGGGAAATGGATGGGCTTAGAAACAATCATATTGAGTGAAGTATCCCAGACCCAGAAAATTAAGTGTCGTATGTACTCCCTAATAGGTGGCTCCTAGTACCAAACCCACCCAGCCCACTTAGAGACACTCAAAGATAAATCTCTGCAATACCTACAGTAATTGCAAGGATTATGAACAGGAAGGATGGGGTAGGACGGCCACACCAGAAACAAGGAGAGAGGGGACCATGTTACAGCAGAGAAAATAGGCCTCCATCAAGGACTGCAAGTAAGTAATGAGACATCTGGTTAAATTCACAGACTTTTCCTTCCTGATCATTTACAACTGAGGGGGTGTGATCTCACCAGAAGGGGAGGGCATATAGTCTGGCAGATAAAAAGTAACCATTTTGCAAATGGGTGATTGACCCCTCCCTTACTGCGGTTTCCTAATTTTATTACATCTACCTTTGAATATACTCTTATAACAAGACTCTAGTTTAACAGCTTTTTATCTCTGGCCAGGGGGTGACATCCAATACCCATCAGGATGGAGTGAAGGGCATTGCAGGAGCAGCAAAACTGAAAAAAATCAACAAACCATAATCCAGAACTTCAGAGATTCTATATCAACCACCTGGAACTGGGCCAGCCTAATCTCTCCCCATCCTGAAGCTCAGGGAAATTTGCAGAAGAGGAAGCGGTAAGATTGTAAGAGCACAAGGATGGGAGGAGCAATGATATGCAAGATACTCCACACAAGTTAGGGCCGAAGCAATCATAATTGGACTTTGCATGCCCTGCGCAATGTCCAATACACTATTGACCCCACAAAGTCTAGCATTTGCTAAGGGCACTAGGATCCTTGGAGGCAAGGGATTGACAGCCACAGTAGTGTTCCTATGCTTAAGTGGAACACAGGAAAGGGTTCTGGGAAATGCCACTGGGTCCTTGCACCTCATTGGAGAGGAGGACCCAGAGGAGAGTTTGGCATGCACGTTAAAGGATGCCCAGGGGATGGGAGGGGGAGGCACTGGGGAACGGGGAGGAAGGGGGGAAGGAAGGGGGGCACAGGGCAGTGGGAGGTTGGAGGGAGGGTGTACCTGTTAAGTTTGTATGAGTGGAAATAAATAAAAAATAAAAAATAAACATTATACAAAAAAAAATTACTAGGTATGAAAGAGTCAGGGAAATTCTGTCCACAAGGAAAGAAAAGGTCATCAAAGACTCCCCGCTGGGAGGCTGAGGCAGGAGAATTGCTGTGGGTTTGAAGTGAGCCTGGGCTAGGCAGTGGGTTCTAGACTGTAACATGAGCCCCTATCTTAAAGACAGGGAGTAAAGAAAAGGAGAAGGAGAAGGAAAGGATCTTCCGTTCTATAGGTGCATCAATGCATTTCAAGAGCATGCCACCCCAAGCCCCCTTTGCCCTAGAAAGGCACTTGCAAGGTCTTTGCCAGCTGCCTGCAAAACACTGTGCCCTGAGTCATTCTAGACAGACATCCTGGCGGGAGAAGGGGGAAGCAATCAGCAGTCATGCCTATTTTCAATTTTGCCTCTCTGTTTGCTCCCAGCGTTCCCCTGTCCCCTAACATGATGTCACCCACCTCATCCACCTAACGCTGTACCTGCAAGTTTACAGAGGCCTCTGCTTACCCTTGGCAGCTGTCACTGGTTTTAGCTGACTCTTTCCAACCTTGCAGAGCCCTTGGTCAGACGCCTCCAGACTGTGCGTTGAGGGCCTCTGCCTGCTCCATCAGAGTTGCCTGTGATCACTCCACGGCCTGAGTTCTCTTCTTCATCTGCTTTCATCTGGCTCCTTCAACTGGGGACTACGACTTTGCTCCTTAATTAGAGAACACTCACAATGCCATAGCTGGAACCTTCTAGCACTCTTAGGCAATTTTGTTTCCACGTAAGGTCTTAATAGGCCGTTACTAATCTAGAGAAGCAAGAATCCCAACAGTCCCGAGCATCCAGCATTGGGCTGGGCTCCTCGGCCACCCACCCCATGTGAACAAACTCAAGTGCAAACTGCCTGTTCCGTTGATCTTCTCACAGCAACGCACCCAGGGGACCCTCCTCCCCCCACCCAATCCCACACATACATACCCTGTGCCAGTCTAGTGTGGCTGCACTCCACCTCTCCCACTGCCCATCTCACCTCCCTTGACTTCCTTTGGCCCAACATACATTCTTCCTTTTCCCATTCTTCATGTACTTATGGGTATGGGGGTGTGCATTCATGTATGTGCATGTTCATAAAGAGCACATACATGCATATGAAGGTCAGACATTGATACTGGCAATCATCCTCAGTCACTCTTCTACCTCATCCTTTGGAGACAAGGTCTCTAGTCAAAGCCGGAGCACCCCTAGGGCCGGTCTGACCTGCCAGCTTGCGCTGGGGATGCCAGGGTTCTCCCTTTTTACTCTGGGATTATGGGTAAATTGCCACACCCAGCATTTTACATGGGATCTGGGGATCAAATTCCAGTCCTTTTGCTTCCACAGCAAACACTGTAACCAGGGAGCTTCTCCACAGCCCCTCATCAGCCCTTCTTTTGTTTCAAACAAGCATTTATTAAGGACCTATTACATGCTAGATAACACTTTCAACCCCTCGTATGTCTTCACAACCTCATGCCAACCTTGCGAGATAGGACAGGCAGGTGCCATTAGCAGGGAGAAGTTGAGGGTCTCTGAGAGGAACTAATGGCTCCAGGTCATGTAGTTAATGAAACTAGAGTCAGGAACTTGAGCCCAAGACTCCTAAAACCGGAGCTGTCAAGCCAGCTTTTACTTGCTGTAGTCACAGCCCTAACCTGACCACTGTCGAGAGCAGGCATGTGCTCTGTCTTCCCTGCCCAGCCATGCCTCGGCTTCCCCGGAATCCCTCCATGGCTTCTACAAAAGCCAGGTGGGCATCGCTTAGACAGGTGCCAAGGTGATGGGGGTAGCATCAAGCCAGCCTGAGGGGCCAGAGAATGCTCAGGCAGGAGGCCACCTCCAAGGATACGTCCCTGGCGCCTGGTGGCACAGGAAGGCCGTCCCCCTGCGAAAGGGCAGGCTGGGAAGTGTCCGCCCACAGGCCAGAGCAGAGCCGGCAGAGCCTGCCCCTCCCCCACCAGGACTGTGGTGCAGGGTGGAAACTGGGTCAGAGACAGCCTGGCCCATTCATTTAATCCCAGCTCCCCCTCTCCATTCAGCTTTTAGTCAGCGGTACTCTCAGCCCAAGGAAGCATTATTTCCTCTGCAAAATAAACAAAATAAATTAAGCCCGTGCTCTTTGATCTCCGGGCTTTTTTGTGTGGCTGATGATGGCTTGTACAGAAGCAATCTGCTGTCCTTCAGGCATCTTGGAGACGCTGCAAAAATTCCCTCCTGGCTCCAGGAGGCAGCCAGCCACCGGCCTGGCACCCAGGCTGAATGGAGCTTGACTTGGGAGGAGGTTGGGGTGGTCTTTTGTCCCCTCTACCCAACTCACTCATTGAAGCGAAAAGAGCCTGCTCAAGGCAGGGTGGAGGAAGCCAAGAAGACATAGTCTAAGACAGGACCGGCCTTCATCTTCAACTGTACAAGACTAGCTTCTCTCCCAGTTTCCACCCCAGGGCCTTTGCGCAGGCTTCAGTTCTCCCATCTGATAGGCTTCCTCTCAGGACCTTGGAGAGAGACACTACCTCCTCTTCATTTTTGCATTTCTCCCTGGTCTCTTTTCCCCTTCAAGCTGAGCTCCTGTCCCCACCCTCACTGGCATCTACCCTGCAGGATCAGAAATCGATTGATCACGTGTGTGTCCCCTTGTTGAGCTTCTGGCCCTGCCCCTCCATACGTGACAACAAAGACAATGGCTCCCTCGATCGGGGTCATGCCCACAGAAACCAACTAAAGGCCTGGAAGTGGCTGGTCCAGTGTTTCCTGAGGAAGAAGAGGCAAGAAAGGAGGAAGAAGCAGCGAAGGAGGAGAATGAAGTTGTCTCTCTGGCCCCTGCACAGGTGGGCAGACCAGAGATTTCAATGACAGACATTCAACGAGGACAGAACGAGCCCAACGGCTGGTCAGCAGGAAGGACGCCTGGCCAGGAGTGAAGACGATATATATCACTATGGCTGATTCTCTGCACCCTTGGATACCTGTTACAGGATAAGGCAAGAGATGACAATGTCCATCTTTTTGGGGGAGCACGGAGCAACCTGAGAGAGTGAGGCAGACAGACTGCTGGTGAGGTCATGTCTCCCTTCCACCATGTGGGCTTCGAGGATGGAGCTCAGATCAAGTTCCTCTCGTTCCCTTTGCTCTGCTTCCTGGCTACGGTGACAGCTGCTTTGCTCTACCAATCCCTCCCAGCCCGGAGGGCTTGAATCCTTTCAAACCAGAGCCCAAATAAAGCCTTCACCTTTTAAGATTGCTTTTTGCTGGTGTTTGTTCACGACAAGGGAAAAGTCAGGAATATGCCCCAACCACATCTGTTTGGATCCACCCCGGGGGGGGGGAAGCCAAGTCTGAAAGACATCACAATCTCCATGATTGTAAATGGTCTGCGGCAAGGCCCAGAAAACTTGATGTCTTCTTGTTATATCAGACAGCAGCCCTGGAAGGAGTTTCCTCTAGTTCCTATTGGGAACCTCATGGTAACTCTCAAACTCTTCCTGACAAAAAGACCCAGTTGCACAGAGAGAGAGGATCCCTCACCCCGGCACCTGAGCCGACAGGAGAATCAGACTCTTTGCCACACGTATAGGCTAGAGAGACGGCTCAGCAGATAGAGGCACTTGCCGCCAAGCCTGATGACCTGAGTTCAATTCCTGAAGCCCACAAGTTGTTCTCTAACCTCTACATGTATGCTTGGCATACAGCTGCACTCGTACACATAAATAATTGTAAAAAGTATACGTACACATATATAACACGGACTGTACATGCTTTGGAGTAGGAGTGGGCATCTTCTCCTTGCAGCTCGTTCTATTTCTTGCTATGTGGCTTCTTTTCATGAATAGTTCCCTGCCCCACTCCACCCCCCTCAAGGCAGGCTAGTGGGCACCTGACTTGGGTAGCAGCAGGATTTTCCCTCCTCAGAACTAAGATCAAAACAGCTTAGCAGTTTGCCAAAGCCACACAACCACACAGGGAGGCAGAGCAGAGATGCTAGTCCAGGCCGGGCACGGAAGAGTTCAGCAACCCTTTTCTAGCACACATGCAAACACAAACCTCGACACCCCGAATGGACCCCCCATGAAGCCTTCACTGGCAAGTCGATATAAACTGACATCTGTGAAAGTACTGACATGTCGCTCTTTCAAAACTATTCACAGACCTGTTACCACAGACACACGTAGGCAAGCGCATATAAAACCTAACACATGAGTATAATGAACAGTGTGTTCGGTTGGCATCCATGGGGCAGAAAGGAGAGGAGGGGAAAGGGATGAAAGGTGGACGAGTCCTTGTGGGGTATGGTTAGACAAGACACTGCTGCAGGGACCTAAGGCTTAGTCCCACCGCGGACATCTGAGAGACGGGGCAAAACCAGGCAGCAGCAATATCTGAATGTTGACATTTAACTTATTTGTGAAATCTCGGCTCTAACTGCGATGGCGCACACTTGTGATCACAGCAGAGGAAGGAGGAGTAACCATGAAATCAAGGTCCACCCGGTCTACGTTGTGAGTTTCAAGCTAGCCAGAGATACAATGAGACCCTATTTCAAAACACCAAATCACCAGACTGAGGAGATGCCTTGGGGGTTAAAGTCTTTGCCTTGCAAGCAAAGGGACCTGAGTTCTGATCCCTGGATCCCACTTAAAAAATGCCTGGCAGAAATGGTGGTGGTCTACACTTCTGGCCCTGAGAGGCGGAGCCTGGGAAAACCCAGAGCAAAGCAAAAAGGAGCAAAGGGAGAGGTGTGTATTAGAGCAATCTAGGAGGGTTCCTGAAGTCACTTCTGGACCTACACACACACATTCAAGTGCCTTCTCATTTACACACACACACACACACACACATACACACACACGCACACGCACACGCACACACACACACACACACGCACACTCGCACATATGCGACAAACAAGCATGCCAATTCAGTGCAGGATAGGATACTCAGCATGCATTTCAGTCACCAACCCTCTCACAATGTTCCTGTGAACACAGTTATTTCCACGGCTTCTTGTCAACAGCGGGCCCAGAATCCCCTGACTGACTGACTGGCTAACTGAGAAGACATTCTCCCCAACACGACACATATTAACAGAGGAAGAAACCACCCAGACCTTCACTTATGATATCCACTGCTAACAAGCACGGCGCCAGAGCTCCTGCTGGTGCCCCAAAGCCTGAGCTCATATCATATCCTCTCCCAATCCCGAGGTTTCCGATGCAGTATCTGCTGGGCCTTGAGCCTGGGCATCACCATCTGTGAAGTGGGCACAAAAGCAATACCTCTGTTGCAGGGCTGCTGGTGGCGCTGGGTGGACTGGTAGTTTGCCAGCTCCTTCAAAGGACGTTTGTTCTCCAGTGAGTACGTGCTGGAGGGGCAGAGCACACCGTGGTATCCGCTGCTGAGACTCTACCTGCGCCATGTCCTCTGCTCGCTGCCCCAACTGTCCATCAGGGCTAAGGCCCTTGAGCCGACCTAGATTCCCGATTTCAAGTTTTTTTTAAAAAAAAAGGAGAATTGTAGCTATTTTAGATATGGCCAGCTACATGGTCTCAGTCATAATGTCTCCGTCTTGCTATGGTTATGCCAAATCACCAAGGAAGACAGATTTTTTTAAAAAAAAAAATCATCATTACAGATTCAGTATAAAACGCTCCCTGTGTGTTGAAGGCCTAGTTCCCAACCGTGGCATTGTTCTAGAAAGTAATGGAAAGAGTTTAGGAGATCAAGTCTAGTTGGGGGAAGCGGGTTTTTAGGATACAGGGTATGTCTTGGAAGGCATATCTTGGCGCTGGCCTCTTCCTGCTTCTGTTTCTGTCCCTCCTCCACTCCTTTCTCGCAAAATGTTCCATCTCATCGTGGTCCAGAAATAAGAAGCCAACTGACCTGGACCAAAAATCTCTGAGACTACATGCCTAAACAAACTTCTTGTGGCAGTTGGTTTTAAGTGTCAATACACGGAGCCTTTGGGCATACACATGAATTATAAGGGCTTTTGAACAAGCCTATTTGAAGATTGTCTAATTGGTAAGAGAACATTCGAATGCAACCATTTGCCTGGGCAGGCGGATCAGATGGAGAGAATGGGTTTGGTATGTGGCAGACTGGCAAACTAGAGACTATGCTCCTCTCCGCGTTCTTCCTGTGAGTAAGGTGTGCCCAATCCCTCAGTTCTTGATGTTGGTATCACTTTCCTGCCATACTGGACTATATATAATCTGAAAAAGTAATTCAATAAGACCCCCTTTGTCCCTCCCCCATCACAGAATGAGAATATGAGACTAAGACCCTTTCTTCTTTTAAAAAATGTTTCCTCCGGTATTTTGTCTAAGTAATGAAGAGCTAACACAGAATGGGTGTTTCAATAAAACTTTATTTATAAAGCCAGGCCGTGGGTCTGATTTGCTGTGTGGTTGGGCTGGTAGTTTGCCAGCTCCTTCAGAGGATGCTCGTTCTCCAGTGAGTACGTGCTGAAGGGGCAAAGCATGCCGTGGTATCCTGCCGCTGAGATTCTCCCTGCGCTGCGTCCCGGCTCCCTGCTCCAACTGTTCATTAAGTCAAGCCCCATGAGCTGACCTAGACTCCTCCCTCCAAAGCCACACGCCCATGTTCTGTGCCTGCGGTCTCTGCGTGAGCAAGTGTATGTTGGCATCCCTTCATGCGTACATGTGTGTTTAGGTGTCTATCTAGCCCATTTGTGGGGCGGCTTCTTCCATCCCAGAATCTGGTCATTGCTTGGGGTGAGGAGGTGATTTGGTGTCCTCACTCTACAGATAAAGAAGCCAGGTCCTGAGGGGTTAAGTGTTCTTCTCAAGGTCACACAGCAAGGGGCAGATTCAGGACCATAGCAGGTGTTCGATTGTCCACTCAGCACATCTTTAGTCTTAATAAAGCTTCCACTTTGGAAGGAAAAGGACCAAGACTATGTGTTAGTAAGAGCTCCCAGCCTACCATTTGTCCATTCCTAGGCTATTCTTCCCTTAGCACATGACGAGACTAACTCCACATGGAGGTCCTGTCTCAGGTGCTCTGCAGCTGAGAATTTACGAGGCTTGTTCCAGGTAATGCACAGGACTGGGCTACTTTTGAATCTGTCTGTCATTTAGCTCGTGAGCACCCACGTGTGCTCTACATAAAGCAGAGTTAGATCTGTGTACGTTCCCTTCTTCTCCTTCCCCCTGTGAGCCCTGCCTTGTGTCTTCTGTGTAGGGACACTCACTTTAGACTCAAACAGAAACATTCCACAGGGAACATGTCTCATCCTGTGTGTTTGCCGAGTGACTCAAAGTGGATCCCATAAAACCTGAAGTCTGGGGCTGCAGCTCGCCACAAAGAGGACACTTCAGAATTCTAGACCAAAGGACTTTGCTCATAGGCACACAAATCCACACAAGGCATGTGTGCATGCACATTGCTCCGAATCATACAAACATGCACACAGAAAAACACACACCTCTTCCAAAGATGCACAGCTAGCTACAAACACAGACCCTCGGCTGCGTGCAAAAGATCACATACACTCACACAGGTACAAACACACAACAAAAGCACACAGACGCACATATCAACATCCAATCACACAAGCACACATCAACTCAGACACAGGTAGATAGGCACATTAATAACCTAACACGTAAGCACATGTATGTATGCACGCATGCCCATAGGCACATACACACATTACCAGGCATGTGCAGGAGATACATAAACATGCTCACACTGTTATGCATGCAAACAAAATAATATGCAATACTATTAAAGTTGACCCAGATGAGACTCGGTAGGCCACATAGGCAAAAAGATATGAAAATAGAAAGGAGATTGGCATGGAAGAAGGTTGTAATGGGAAAAGGAGAGGGCACAAAATTGGAGATTAAGGTGTGGAAATATCATCCATTCACTATATTCACATATGACACACTAAAGAATTTTTAAAATGTGTAATGTGCATTGATAGGCACCTAAACACACATGAACATGTAAAACGTACACACATTCACATATGTAGCTCTGTATGCTCACAGATTCACAGGGACCCCTAGAGGTCTATACATCCACGCATCCATGAAAACACACAGGTGCGCACACACTCACACCCACTCAGGTGCCGGCTGAGGCTTTTGGATTTTCCCTCTCAGACAGACACTTCAGGCTTTACCAGGAGGTAACCCAAGGTTCCTGAGAACGGAACTGAGTTCTGCTCACAGGTGGGGGCGTGTAGCATCCTCAACACCCTGCTGGGACATGAGCTCGCCTGGTACTCGGCTCCAGTCGGCAAGGCTGCCACCTCGCTGGCCTTAGGGCCTTGGGAAGAGCTGCCAAGCGGTTCTCTCCTGGCCCTTCCCAATAAGGCCAGCTCTTGCTCTTCCCTGCACAGCCCTGCTGGGGAACCTCAGTCTCTTGGCGGGGTGCAGCTCATTAACACCTCTGCCGGAAGTGGGAGAACGTGATGAAACTCTAACCCAGTCATTTGGCCGCTTGCCTGGATCTGGCGTCAAAAGGTCTCTTGGGCTGGGCTGGGACGGCAGGGCAGAAATCGCTGGCTAATATGGGACTGGCCCTGTCCCAGCACGTGGGCTTTCTCCACGGCCAGGATCGTACTTCTACCTGAGGGTAACGTGGGCCTCGGTCCCCACCTGGCTTCCCTTCGCTCCACTATTTCATCCAACCATGACTCAGTCCCAAGTTGTTGAAGGTGATACCCCTTCCCTTTTAACTTCTTTATTATTTTTTTTTGAGTCTCTCCATATCCCGTTTTGGGATGTAGAGCTTAAAAAATTTGTTACATGGTGTTGTCCATGCCAGACCACCCAGACCTGCCCCACCACCACCACTTCAGGCCTCAGTTTCCTCCCAAGGCACAACACAGAACAGATCACCTCTTGCCTTCAGCACTACGGATAATGTGTCCACGAGAAAGGCCTCTGGCTGATCTTCCTCCCGAGAGCCGGGACCAGCACAGGTACAACTGACAGAAGCCCAGAAGCCTCGGGAAGAGACTCCCCGATGCGCAGAGAGGAAGCTGCTCTGTGAGTTCAGTAATTGACGAGCAAGCTCTAAAAATACAAACTAGGTTAGCACTCGGGGTGGATCACCGCTCCAAGAGAGTTAATTCAAGCACTCAAGTCTCCGTGGAGCCAGATGCAAGAGCCAGGGGGGCCTTGCTGGAACCGGTCCAGCCGTGCCGCCTAAGGACGGGGCAGGGGAGAACTGGGGAGATGGCTTAGGGGTTGGCTAAACCCTTCGTCTCATGAAAAAAAGGACTTGAGTTAAGATCCTGAGATTCTACAGCAGCCTGTAATTCCCATCCTAGAATATGGAGTTGATGTAGCTCCGGATGTAATAAGGAGAAAGACAACCCAGGATGATTCCAGAAGTCACCCTCTGGTCTCCATGTGTGCATACACTCAAGTGCTTTCTGGCACGCGTGCACACACACACACACACACACACACACACACACACACACACAGGTGGAGCAGAGAAAATGGACTAAGGTTTTTAGTTGGGGGGAGGGGAGAGATGAGAAGATCGTCAGTCCTTGGGGCACAAGAGAAAGAAGAGGGATGAAGTATAAAAACCCTAACAGGCGACACGAGTGTCCCTCGGGATGAAGAGACATTCTTCCCTGGACCCGGCTGCAGTTCAGCCTCCTAGTTCTCCAGAGCTCCTGACCATCGCAGATCCTAACAGACACGCAGACTCCCGCACCCCACCTCAGACCACCAACCAAATGTGCATTTTTCACAAGTGTGCCAGAGACCCTGCTGCATCTTAAGGTCTGAGAGACACAAATCCACATCTCTTTTCTCCCGTCCAGCTGTTGCACCCCAGCAATCCTGAGGTTTCTTGGGAATGACTGAACCTTTCTGGGTACTGGGCTTGGGGCCTCACTGAACCTCGGTTCTCGCTCTTGGTTTCTGGAAAACCTGAGCTCACTCCATCGGCAAGCCCCTGGTAAAGTGGAAGGGCTTCGCCATGACAATTCCTCTTCCTCCCCAGGCTGCCAGGGGTATGAGAGGCAGGCGGGGTGACAATCCTTGAAGGACACCCTGCGGTCAGGAAGAAACCTCCTGATTTCAATTTGAAGCTTTAATGTCTCTCAATTAAAGTAGATAAAGTCAAGGAGGACACAGAGCCTCCCACTAACAAGGAGGCAGCAACCCCGAGCCGCGCATCTCAAACCCCCAGATATCTGGTGCTATCTGCAGGCAGGCAATGCAGGCAGCATGACTGAATTCCTATTTGAGATAATGAGTTTGTTGAGGCTCAGAGAGGCAAAGTGAGTAGGTCAACGCCACACAGACAGGAAGAAGCAGCACCTAGCGTCTCACCTTCTAGACAAATGTTCCACAGTCCCTTGCGGGGGGGGGGATGTCCTTGAGAGTCAACTGAGATAAGTAGGTGAAAAAAAGATCCATCTAACAGAGGTCTAAGGAGAACAGAATTGAGATAAACCTACAGGAAAAGAAATGACATCACAGAGCACACAATGTTTTTAATTCATTGCTTATTCTGACTCTTGCAATTCATTGCTGCCCGCTGCAAGCTCCAAGGTTGGAGACCACCAACCACTTGCCTTTCAGTCAGAAGTATGGGTACATAAATCTACAGGGGCAAAGAACCAAAGAGCAAAGTCAACACTGGGACACCCTCAGAAATGAACATAGGTAGTACCCCCAGAATGGTACAGATGTACCCATTTGTTGTGTAGCTAATCCCTCTGAATTGAAAGACTCTGCTTCCTGATAAGGGTCAGGAAGGACACGGAACTTACAGGGCTCAGGAAGGTTCGAGATGCTAAAGGTCTCTTCTCAAGATAAGTAAGCAGTCAACAACTACAAGGGAAGTCTCCAACTAGCAAGGTCACACAAAGAGCACAAGGATGCTCCTTTCATGAGCTGAGTTGTTGGTGATGCTGCTACCTTTGGGTCAACAGCCCCTCACCTAAACGCGTGCCCTATCTGGAGTGAACAGACATGTCTCCCAGGGAAATGTCACATTACTACCATCAGTAACTCAAAGGCTGAGTTCTGGGAAGGTCAGCCCTGGGTCTTCCTAGGCAACCACCCAAGAGCCAAATGCACCATCTACAATGATCCTGAGAGTTGCAGTCAGTCTCTCTCTCTCTCTCCCTCTCTCTCTCTCTCTCTCTCTCTCTCTCTCTCTCTCTCTCTCTCCCTTCCTTCCTCCCTCCCTCTCTCTCTCTCCCTCCCTAGCTTCCAGAGAGTCAACTTTCCCTGGCTTCTGGAAGGGTTCCGCAGGCCCAAAGTTCAGCTCAATAGCTAAATTCAAAGCTGTCAGTCCCAACCTAGGGGCGGTGGCTCATCTGTGGCTCCAATGTCTGCTAAGACACCAGCATCCCCCATCTCTTAGATCCAGGATGGCATCTCTTACCTCTGGATCTTTCCAGATCTCAGAAGGCAGCAGGGCCCCATGGGACTACTTGGAATTTTAGAGTGTGGGAATGTAAGTTCAAATCTGAACGGTGCTACTTCTTTGTTTGACCCTCTATGAGTGAATCATTTAAACAATCCTTCACTGGGACGACTGTGCTAGCCTCAGAAAGCCACAGGGAGAATTAAATGAGACGACAAAGACCACACCTTGCTGGTTTCTATCAAATAGCAGGTGTCTATTCAGTGTTGATGTCTTCTTCCAAGGTGAAAGAAAATCGAACTGCATGAGGCGGGTCATTCTCTGCCTTCCATCACTATGCTCAGGGGATGGACCACTCAGGCCACACTTCCAGGTGCAACCCACAACTCTACTGCATATCCAAGAGGCACTGCCCGCACTGTGGTTTGAGATGTCTGGGTTTGGACCGTCTGCACTGCCCTAACCTGTGGATCTGCCTATGGGATTGTAGGAGAGAAAAGATAGACCCAAATCTACCCCCAGGAAAGGGGACGGTCCCAAGGAAGAGCGCCTGGGAGGAGTCAGCAGTGGGTTGTGGGAGCCCAGCAGGGACAAGCTGGGGGCAGAAGCCACAGGAGCTGGCAGGAGCTGCTGAAGCCACTAGAGGTGCAAACAGGACAAGTCACATGCAGAGATACGCTTGCTCATCTTTGGCCCAGGACCTCTCTCTGCCCACTGAATCCACTGTCCTTGCTCCTTGATCTTCACACAGCCCAGCCTGGGTTTTCCACCCAGCCCTCCTCTCCTTCCCCGGGTCTACCCACCCAGTCAAGAAGTGCTCCCACGGGCAGGAGAGAGACGGGTATCACCGCAGTTCTCTTAAGCTGAGCATCCCATCTAAAGACAGCCTAGCGGGCATCGTCTGGTGGGTTCCAAGCAACACGCCAGGGATCCCACCCAGCTCCTTGCACCTGTTTCTTCTGTTCTGAAGGAAGAAAGACATGTTCTCCTATGTTCAACAGGTACTTAATGCATGCTCAACTTCGTGCATGTTCATTTAATGCACGCAGTAAGAACCTACTGCATATCCTGGGCTGGGAAATATAAGACAGCATAAGACGACAGGATTCCTGTCTCCAGAGGGCATATGAGAAGAGAGAGAGACCAACCAGTGGAGTGCACGAATAATACATAGTATACATTAAAGTAATGAATCCCAAGAAAGGCCACTTGCTGCATTTTATGAAGGCTTCGTTGATCATGGAACATGTAAACATGGAAGGCACTGTTCCAGGCTGACTCTAGCTGGAGCAAGACCAGAGGGAAGGACCAGAGGCGAGAAGAGAAGGGAGAACGTTCCAGCAACTACCATTCCATGCAGGAGATTGCCATCTGCCCTTGTGCCTGCTCACAGCAGCAGACCCTGTTCCATGTGTCGTATGGTGATCTCATGAGTATCTCAGAGTGCTAAGAGTTGTCACGGTGGCTATGGAAGGCTTGAGAAACCTCAGAAACGGGACTTAAAAGATCGGAAGAAGGAAGAATAGAGGACAGCAGAGAAAAAGAAAGAGGAGAAAAATGTTGTGGAAAAAAATCATCTGGAAGAATAGAGTGTCAGGCCCCTGATCTAAGAGTGACCTCTAAGCCACATGGGGAAGGGCACCATGTTAGAAAGCCAGGGCCACCTCTGTCTGACACGCATCACCAGCACCCAGGCTCATGGCTGTATATAACCATCTTCTAAATACATCTTACATCCTGCATCCTTCCTAAAGACTTCTGTCCTATGCATGCGTCAGTTTTCATCTGCGTTCATGGCTTGTGTCAGCACAGTTGGTAGGCCAGGCCCCACATCAAATGACTCCGGTTGGACCCACCTCTCTGCCATCCACACTCCTGCATGACGGAAAAGACTGAATCCATAACCATCATCTGCAACCGGGTTGTCCAGCAGATGCGAGGCTGGGCAATTAGATCCCCTGGGATCCCACGTGCCCTCAGGGATGATCCAACAGGGTGCCCAGTGTGGCAATTTATTATGATTTAATCCTTGGCCCTAGAACCCAGGGGCAGGACACACAGTCAAAACCGTGGAGCTACCAGAGTCCAGGAAGGTCACGTTTTATGCCAGTGCCCTCGCTTTCTTGGAGGAAAGCCGGCTCACCGGGGCTCCACTCTATCACAGCTGATGCCTAGCAAGGCCAAGGTGGGCTTCTTTCGGGGAGTCACAGATCAGATGGTAGGAAGTACAGAAGTTCCCCCAAAAAAGGCTGTCCAAAGGCAAGGAGGGCCCTGGGCAAGTTCTGTATCGCTGGGGCCTCGTGGACTTTGAAGTTATCCTGGTTGAGGCTGGAAATGAATCCGTAGAGACTGACTCAGGAATGGGGAAAAGATGAGCCAGACACCTTAGGCTGCTGTCACCCTGGCGACCCAGGAAGGGCCGGTAAGTTCATGCAGCAAACAATTATCTCCTAAAACGCATGATCCTGCCATGTTTGAGCTTCCTGCTTTTCAGAGAATCGTTTATCTAATTCATATATAAACACTTACGTAGACTACAATTCATAGAACCCAATCATGCCGTTTGCTTCTTTTCCGGTATGGTCAGAACCAAGGGATGCTGTAGTCTGAGTGCTGGATTTCTGATCCTGTAGGGTTTACTTAGGCTGTCTTTAGGGGCTGACTCTAATCCTCCTGGAAGATTCCCAGGGAAGTCCCCCTCGCTCCCCACTGCTCTTCCTCAGAATGTGACTGTGTTTGCAGAGAGGATTTTTAAAGATGTGCTCAAGTCATGATGAGCAGGTAGGCTGTCATCCACCCTCACTAGCATGCCTATAGAAGGAGAATTTGGGCACAGAAGAAGCAGGCAAATAGAGGAAACAGCTTAGGAACCCGAGACGCCCCATTTGGTTTAGGTTAAGCGCTCCTGCCCCTCCCTCTCCCCCCCACGTACGCACTTCTGTCAATGCATCAGGAAGAGTAGGTCCTTTACTTGCACGTACTATGTCCACACCCCCCTCTCTGAACAATGTACCTAGCAACTCTAAACTCCGACCTGCACATACATCTCTCTCCAAACAATAGACTAGGTCTCTCCTCCCCTGATAACTATCAAATTTAGACAGCCTCCATTCAAAAGTCCACCCAGCACATTCTGGAAAAAAGATTGGCAGAGCCAACAGATCTGGCTTAAACCTGGTTTTGGGTGCAGGCACCCACTTTGTCCTTCAAGTGGACTTGTCAGGGAGTATTTCCTATTTACTATTTTATGGTTATGCATAATCAGGTGTGTATATGATTAAAATAAGATGCATTGTGGGAATGTACATGAATAGTAGAAAAAGTGATTATTAGTTGACTTAACCTATTAATCAAAATATAGAATCATCCACTTTAAACCCCTCAGCAACCAGCCCCCTTTTCCTTTAAACTCCATTAAAAGAGATTCCAGGCACCAACGGGGGGGGGGGTTTGAGTTTCTTCATTCACGTAGCAGTTGTCCCCTCACAGTGCAGCCTGGAATTACCTGTCACATGGCTCTGAAGAAAAGTTCTTCTCGCTACTTTTGAACATCTGTGTCGGCGTTTCTTTCCTTCTTAAACAGGAAGCCAGGAACCTAGAAACATGCGGTTCAGACCCTGACCATCAGTAACCCTGACATGTAGAGAAGACAGAGGGTGTTCACCCACGGGACAGCAAGAAAGGCCTGCAAAGGATCCTGTGCTACCGGCATGGTGATCTTGACTTTCAGTCTGTGAAACTCTTCAGAAGTCAGCTGATGCTGTATTGAGGAGACCTTGCTAGCCCATAGGGCTACATGGAGAAGAACCAGCAACACCCCTCTTTGAACGTCCAGGTCTCCTCCAGGATACCTTTCTCCCAGAAGCAAGTAATGGGCAGATAACTCAAAGTACCCACATTCTCTGCACTTTCTTGCTCTCCTCAGTCAGGAAGGTGACCTACCTTACACCTAAGTGGGGAAGCCTACAGCAACCAAGCCGTTCACCAGTCAATCTCCTACCCAGCATCACCCCAAGTTTCTTAGACCCCAATAGTACGCCTTCCCACCCAATCATGTGCAGACATCTGTTACCTGCATCCTTCAGGCTGCAGGACCCATGCGTTTTGCACCTGATGCCTTCCAAGACCCAGGTGGACTCCTGCTTGTTCTCCAGTTAGTAACGCTGAACATCTCAGAAGGAGCCTCGGTCATCCGGCTCTGCAGATTCATGGAATTAGAAGGCGCCCTCCCAGTGACTTGGGGGGCTTTCCATGACAGGACTTGAGAGCCAATACTGCCTTTCTTTCCTCACCCCTACTGAGCTCCCAGGCTATCCCAGGGTAACAAAGCGTGGTGGGGGCAGCTTCGCACTCTTGTCAAGAAGTTTGTTTTCCAAAGGATCTGACTTACATCACCAGAAAGGATTTCTTAGGGCTCACAACATTACTGGGGGTAATGGCAAAGTCTGCAAGACAGTGAGAACTTGCCAACAGCTTCCCAAGGATTCCTGGGGACAGGCCTTCGAAGGGAGGGGCATGAGGTCCTACGGAAACCAATGGGACTTTGAGATTTTGCGCTCAAGGGCAGAGGTTGGCCAAACTGTAAACCACTAGTATGTTATGGCCTGGGCAAAGAGAAGGAATTTGGGGGCGGAGCTTGCTGGGGATGATTCTGGTTCCTTCTAAAACTGCATAGTAACGGTGACCACAGTTGAAGTTACTGAGACCCCAGAAACCAAAGTCACTTTGACTCAGGAAGGAATCCTAATTTGTTACTGCATCTTCCTGACGATGGGGAGGGGGTGGTAATTCACAGTGGATTTGAGATCCAACAAAACAAGCCATTGAAGCCACTAAGGGCTCTGCCACAAAGAACGATGCATCTTTCTTCCTTCGTTTTAATCAGCTAATAGTTAATAAAGACCAAAGGATGCTGCCAAGAGTCTGCTAGTCCCAGCAGCCACGCTAAGCACGGAGGCGAGGGTCAGGTGCTCCTTGCGCCCTGGCTCTCAGTGTCATGAGCATCCTTATGAGCATCCTTCCGAGAGAGGCAGGGAAGAGAAACAAGTCTGCGTTACTGTGCCAGTTCTGGGGCAGGGCCCAGCAACGGAGGTGTGATCTTTGGCTCCACTGATGGCCGAGGCTAGACAGCCCACACTCTGTCAGGGATACAGACAAAGATGGACCATGATTCTGTTCTCTCATGGTCCAGCAACAGTTCAGGTTGGTCATGGCACTGAAGTGGTTCAGTGGGTGCTGCACAGGGAAGGTGGGGCACGGCCATCCCCCACATAGGTACTTCGCTGAGAGAAAGGGCAAGCCATTGGAAGAACTGGACCCCGGCAATAGACACCAAAGACCCCCCTGTGCCCTAAGCACCTGGAGTTACTAGAGGGGGCCCTCTCCACAGGAGGGCCTCTGAGCAGGGAGTCTCCTCGGCGATGTGCCAGCTCTCGCCAGCGTCTTCTTTGGCGAAGAAGAAAAAATTCTACTTCCCAAGCCGTATTTTTAGCCTCGAGCAGGCCAAAGAGTAGAAACGAACCACTTGACTCTAATCCTGATCGCTCCACATGAGTCATTTAATCATCTTCAAAAGCCTGTCCACAGGACCTGCCTCCGTGCTGGGGTCTAAGTTGGGAAACGCTCATCTTGTGGGAAGTGACCGTGTCTCTCCAGAAGAGCCACCAAAAGCCATCTCCCGGGAAGCACAATCGCAAGGCCTTTGCTATGTCCCCAGACTTGGACGCTCCTACTCTGTTTCTTGAGGTCATCTAAGCATAGAAATGTCCCTGGAGGAGGAGGAGGATGCCATGGTGAGGACAGAGCGATAGAAGGAATTGGGGGGGGGAGCTTGCTGGGGGTGACCACAGACACATATAGCATGCCACACGCGTCTCACACACACTATACATGCTTCACCTATAAACACTATACATGTAAGCACATCACATACATAAGATATACATACATATAGCCCACGCATACAAAAACCACACAGTACACATTATCCATGTGCTTTATATGCATTCCACTCACAAATACACACTACATACATCTACATCCTTCCCACCACACGCATGCATACACACTACACATAGCCACATTGCATACCGCACACATACTGCACTCCACGCAGACACTGAAACTTATACCACATATATTGTGATAGTGCTATCAACTTGGAAGGATCTAAATTCACCTAGGAGACAACCCACTAGATAAGTCTGAGAGTTTCTAAATGGGGTTAACGGAGGTGGGAAAACCCATCCTTGGTATGAGCAGCACCATCCCAATGCCTGGGAACCCAGAAGGATACAGAGGAAGAAATGAGCTACACAGTAGCATTTCTCTGTCTCTCTCTCTTTCTCTCCTGGGTGCTGATGTGATGCAACCAGCTGCCTGGGGCTCCTGACGGCATGCTTCTCCTCCATGATGGACTGCACTATCAAACTGTGAGACCAATAAACCCTTCTTTAATTTGCCTTTTGTCGGGCACATTTTGCTTGCCATGAGAAAAGTAACTAACACACACACACACACAAACACACACACACACACACACACACACACACACACGTGGACGACTACAGCTACTCCAATGCAGGATAGCTCCTGTGAACACCTGAAGTCTGATTTCCCATGTCTGAAAGTTCTCCCGTCTTCTGGCACTATTACTGCTCAGCAAAAATGAATGAGACACATGGATGCCTGTGGACAGAGGTATATTCCAAACTGCTGGAACATTCCAGAGCCTGATCGGGTCACAGGACTGATTCTGCTGTACCCTTAGGACAGCATGGAAGGCCAAGGGATCCTCTGTGTGGCAACATGCTGATGCTCATAGTGGCCCAAGTGTATTTCAGCCACTCGCAGTGGCACACATGCTTTGCCATTGTGAGCCAGGAGACGCGCCCTTGTCAAGATGCACATGGGGCCCAGCCTGTGAGCCTGGGCTAAAGAGACTGCCAGCCACAAGCTGAACACGTCAGATCCTCCAACCCTAAACTGTTCATTTTCCAAATGCGCCGTGCCTCAGGCTTAACCCCATTTGCTGTGGCCTGATTGGGGTAACCAGATAGATAAGACAAGGTACTGTTCCCCAGGTGGGTGGTGGGGCAGACCCCTCCATCAGTAGCCACCCTCCAACTCTGTCTCCGTTAAGCAGGTACCTGCAGAGCATTTCCATTTCAGAGGCAGCCTGTTTGCCCAGCGGCCTTCGACGAAGGCTGCTGACTTCAGTTGACCAAGTTCCACCTCTGCCCAGGGGAAAGACATTGGAGAGCTCACTGGTCAGAATAGGATATACATGACTCTCAAGTCACGGGGGGGGGGGGGAGGGACAGGGCTTCCCGCAGTTCCCTCCTAGGAGCTGCTGAAGTGATCCTAGTTCCAAGGTCGGAAGTGCTTCGAGTGGCTAGACTTGTCCTCTGTCTTGTGACGGGGGCCCAGCACAGCAGGTGGAAAATTTCGGGGGGGAGGGATAGGGAGAAGCTAGCAACCTCTTGCTTCTTACTGGAACTCAACTTTTTAAGACAGGGATCTTGGTGTAGAAACCGGTTTCATAGAATTGGAGAGAGGTCAGATGGTCACTGGATGTGGGGTGGGAAGATGAGTTGACATGACCTTTCGAATCACATCCATCCTTGACAGCCTCCAAATGGCCCTGCAAGCCACTGGAGATCTCTCTCACCTGCCCATGAGGCTCTCCTCTGGGCCTAAAAATAAGATTCCCAGAGTCCTGGTCCAAATTAGATCCTTAATAACGTATCAGTGTGGCTATAAATATGTGTCTTTGAGGGCCAGCTAATATAATTGTCTTAATCAGCTGTGTTCTCTAGATGGGCCGCCAACTCCTTCCTTAGCCCAACTGTGCTTCAAACAGGCGGTCTTCTCCCTGACCTCAGCCCAGCTCCATAGGCCCACCTCTAATGTCCCTGGGGTCTCCTGGTCTCTTCTGATAGTCCAACAGAGTACAGAGACAAAACTTAACCATCTAAGGGGACAGTAAATACACACATATGCACATATCAAACCAGGACAATGTCATAGAATGTTGTAGGCTCAGCTGTGTCCCTTTTCCTCCACAAGAACCCCAGAATGGGGCTGTGTTTGTATGTGTACGAGGCCAGTGGTACATGACCAGTACTTTACACTACGAAGTTCAAGTGCAGAAGGCCAAGTGCAGACAGACAGATGACAGCCATCCACAGGCCAAGGAGAGAAGTCACAAAAGAATCCAGGACTCTGCCTATGCCTTCCCTGACCTTGAACTTCCAGCTCCACACATGTCCACATTGTGGTCCCCCCAATCCTGAACTTACAAAGGGTGTGGGGAGGCTGGAGGCTTTAGGTTCTTTGTCTTTTAAAGGCTGGACCAGCCAAACCAAACAGAAGCCCAGGTCATTCTTTCACTTGTGTGCAACTCTCTAGGGTGATTTCTAAGACATAAGGATCCATTGGGAACAGGAGAAAAGACACTGCACCCTAGTCAGGAGAGATGGTGGGGTCACCCCAGCTACTTTAACAAAGAACTCATGCACCTCAGTCCCTACTTGCTTCATCAGTAAGCTGGATCACTGGGCCAAATGACCTCTAAGCAGCCCTTCTTCCTCGACCATCCTCTTCTGAGTTCTAAGGCTTAAGGACCCTCGACTGCAAGAGGCAGCTGTGGAGCATGAGCCAGGAATAAGTGGGAAGTGACAGAGAAGTGGGGGATGGTGGTGGTGGGTACATCGCTGTTTCTGAAGAGTGAGTGGTGTCTGTTTCTGTAACCTGGCCATATTCTCATGCACATGCACAATGAGGTCATAGGAATATCCCACTTCTACACCAATCAGTAGAGCATCCTACTGTGACAAGCCCTGTTGCCACTACGAGCAGACAAAAAGAAAGGGTGGGTGTCTAGCAGCTTCTTTTAATGACATCCACACCTATTAGAATCCCATGAGCCCCAGCAAGGCAGGGTGGGTCTTCAGGTAGAGTTGGAGTTGGTATGCCTCTCATCTCCCACCATAGACCTGGCCGCCAAACTACTGCAGTCCTGAGGGAGACTACTAGATGTTGGCTTGGTGTTGAATGGGTTGGGAACACACTGCGGGGAGCCTCTCTCTTCTTCCCCAGATGGCTACAGGACCGGTCAGAGTTACAGTCGGTGCCCGATGTTTCCCTTGGGGTGTTCCACCGAATGACATCTAGGAATTAACATGTCCATTTTACAGATGAAGGAACCAAGGCTAAGAGAGGTGAAGCAAGGCAGACAAGACAGACAAGGCGGACAGTGAGGTGGTAGAGAAAAAAAATAAGGATTGTGACCTAGAATAAAGTACCACATCATTTGCCAATGAAGCCACGCGGCCAGCATTGGCAGACACACAGCACAATGACCCGGAACACACCGTTAGAGCATTTGGTGCGATGAAAAAAAAAAAATTTCAGAACTGAAACAGCTCCTGGCAATCACAGGCCTGATGACCCCAGTCTGGGGACAGGAAACTGAGAGTCCGAGTGTATCTTTTGCAAAGCCTCCCCCGCCCCAGCTGCTGGGGGGGTTAGGACCAGAATGCTAGACTCTTTCTGTTTTGACTTCAAGACCTTCCTCTTTAACACAGAGAGAAAGGCCTTCTGGGATACCTGTACTGGGTCACAAGAGTTCCTGCCCACACCCTGAATCTGGACCTGGCCCCCCTTTAGCACAGGCCGGGGCCTCCTGCGGTGCCTTGGAGCAGGAGAGCAAATGAGTTGACGCTGCTCTCCCAGGATGGGGCTGCTGGGAGCCACTCAAAGGATAGAATTAGAAATTCTAATTATTAGAACTCACGGAATGCACCAAAGGACAATTTATAATTAGCACATGTCAAAAGGCCGTCCCCAAAGACAACGCATTGTAAGTCGGAAAACAAAGAAGGCTTCAGCAAGGAACCAGGGACCCCATCTAGCCCCCCACCACCACTACATACCTCTGTGAACCCCACTCTGTCCTGGCACTGGCTTCTCTGGGCTGGCCTAGCCTGGGGGCCATGCTCCCCATGTCTTCCTCCTCTTGAAGCCCAAGCAGAGGCCTTTGTACAGGAATTTCGCTATTTTGGATCCAGGCAGCTTTAAACCCAGGTATGGAGTTAGCCAAAGGCTTTGGGCTCCTGCTGTCCTGGACTGCAGATTTGAAGTCTAGCTCGTTATAGGAAGGATAATGTCTCCCCTGGAGAGATGATGTCATCGGCTGTTACATGTATGGGCACCCACGGGCAGCCCCTCGGCCAGATGGTTGTGCTTGTGACGGAAGCTTGAGACGCAGTTCCTGTGGAGACAAGAAGGAACCAGGCAGGGGGCCTCTCTCTTTCCTCCATGAATAAGTGAACGAAGGAACGAACGAATGGATCTGCTGCTGCTGTGGGGATCACAGAGATCTTCTGGAGCACTTGCTGTCTGTTAGTCACAGCGCTTGAGACCGAGGTGGGAAAGACACGACATTTAAAAAAAAAGGAAGGGGCAAGGGGATGGCTCAGTGGTTGAAGCGCTTGCTGTGTAGGCAAGAATTCTTGAGTTCAAAGCTCAGATCCCACCTAAAAAGTCAGGAGAGTGTGGTGGCCCACCCGTCATTCCGATCTCAGACCTGGTATCCCCAGAATGAGCTTGCCAGACTAGCCCTGGCAGCGACCTCTGGGATTGGCTAGAGGCCTTGTCTCAAAAGAATAAAGTAGAAGAGTGTTTGAGGACGATTCCAGATCTCGACCTTCACGCGCACACATATACACACATGCAAACATGCACATGCATATGATTAGTCCCCGCCCTCCACAGACACATACACACGAAAATGGAAAAAAAACAAGAAATGAGACAAAACCAGTAAACATCAGAGAACTGGTGTATGGAGACAAAACTCCTCCTGGTGTCCAGGAAAAACTCGCTGCTATGTGTCCTGTCGCCTCTGGACCAAGCATCTTCTCTCAGCCTCTATCATCCGCGCTACATGGCTGTACTGGCCTTGTGGCTCCCACAGGTAAGATGTTGGATGTGGAAAATGGTTGATAAAATACAGCGGCAGCCCTCTGAGAAGAACCTACAACATGACACATTACCATTTCACGACTCTACTGACTACATGTAGAAAAAGCATCCTTATTTTTGCTGGCTTTACTTAAGATGGCATCCAATTCCTTGGACAAGCATGACTACAGTAGGAAGGGCAATTTATGGTGGTTGTGCTTGTTAGGGAACATTCTAGAAGGACACTCTTTTCCATACAATATGGGCAGAGAAAGGTAATCAATGCCTAGGGTAATAAGGAAATTTTACTCTGAGAGCAAATGAACTCTATTCTTTGGTACTGGCTGCTTGGAGCAATGAGTTTTAAAAGATTCATTACTTATATCCTGGCTTAGAAAGAAAGATGAGTTTAGAGAGTATGTATATGTATGTGTGTGTGTGTGTGTGTATGTATGTGTGTGTGTGTGTGTGTGTGTGTGTGTGTGTGTGTGTGTAATGGGAGTGTGGCATTTGGTCCTTTGTGACTACATGACCTCCCACACACATACTTCTCGCTATGTGTTCTTAACTTATATCCTCTGGTGGCTTAGGTTTGAAACGAACATTCATTCATTCTTTAAAGTAGGTCCTTCTGGGCTGGAGAGGTGGCTCAGGGGTTAAGCCTCCGCCTTGCAGGCAGAAGGTCCTGAGTTCGGATCCCAGATCCCACGTATAGACGCCAGGCAGAAGCGGGGGCGGCCTGCGCTTCTGGTCCTGGTAGGGCGGAGCCTGTGAATCCCAGGGGCAGACATGGTGGTTCGTGAGTTCGTCCATGGTTCTACACATACACAGACACACACACACACACACACACACACACACGCGCGTGCGCGCGCGCGCGCGCGCGCACATGCACACAGTTGAATAAATAATAATAATTAAAAAAATTTAAAATAAAACTTTAAAAGTAGGTCCTTCTATATGAACAGCTACAACTAAGTTCTTTTAGCAACCAAAGTCAGACAGATTCCTAGCAAGAAAGTCATATTTTTAGACAATAAGGTGGCCCTTTGGTCCCTGTTGATAAGTGCCAGGTGGTCTTAGATAAGCTGCTGATGAGCTAAGAAAAAGTAGGTGCAAATCCGGGCACCACTGTCTAAGGTCTATGAATCCTGGGCACAACAACACAAAACCACCCAGATACATATGTGTCTGATGAACAAATGCCCACTGGCCTCTATTACATTCCTGACCTTTACCACTTCTCAGGATAATAAGTTCTCTGGGCTTAATAAGGGTTTTCGCAGAGCACCGGTTCCTCCGTTTGTCCCGGACCCACTGCTGCTTGAGTTTTCAAAGGGATGTCTCATTTGGCAAATCAAGATTCAGCGAAGAGTCTGTCCTTCCTTGTTTGTTCTGCTCATGATTCTGTGACACTCCGTGATGTTTATGGCAATTGCCAGCGGCGCTGGGCTGCAGTCAACCCCATGGAGAAGGAGAGCTGAGCCAACGAATGCTCTGATCCGAACTGAGAGGGGAAGAGAACAGACTGTGTCCAAGGCCGTCCACAACGTCGTCTGTGGCCCAGGAATGCTGCAAACAGACAGGCTTGAGTGAGTCATAAGAGGAGATGGGGCCTTGCGTGATCTTCTCATTTGTGCAAGAACCATGGGCAGGAGGCAGCTACAAAAATCTGAAAGTCAACACAGATGTAGAAATGGAGACCACGGACAATGCTCTTATCCGCCGACCTCCTATGAGCCAGGAACAGTCAACCAAAAGCTGCCTCACACACCTGGGCATGTTTAGTATCTCAGACATACTCCTTTTTGCTGCTTTGAATGGTTTCATGCAAAAAGTTAAGTCTTCATGTATGTGCACATATGTATGAAGTGTTCATGGGTGCTTTTGTGTCCGTACGGTCATGCGTGTGAATGTGGACGTGCACATGCCACAGCATGTGTACAGAAGTCAGTCTTCACCTTGCACCTTGTTTTATTTTTCTGTTGTACATTTCAGGTCAGCCGGTCCAAGGATTCTCCTGTCTTTGCCTCCCATCTTCCCATAACAGCACTGGGGATTATAGATGCTTGTTCTACATGTCTGGCTTTTATTGGATTCTGGGGATTCAAACTTTCAAACTCAGGCTCTCTGGCTTGTATAGCAAGAGCTTTTATCCCCTGAACTATCTCCCTGGCCCAAGGAGTGTGAATCTTCTTCCCAAGCCTTCCTCAATGCCAAAGCACACACTGATCAGCAAACCACACCCCCCTTACCAGAGCTAGAAGCAGCTTTCCTTGCACGTTGCCAATACTGAGAATTAGTAGTGAACAAATTAAGGGCGATGTATGTAACCGCGACAAAAACTCAGCACATTGCTATTTATAAGAGTAAGAAAATGAAGAGGAGACGCTGAAGGCAAAACCTGGATGCCTAGGTGTCAGAGGACATATTAGTCACTTAAAGATGTTTATGGAGCCGCAATGATATGTGGAAATGGCAATCAGGTGATGTTAAGGGAAGGTAGAACGCTGAAGTACACCTACTCTAGGCTTTCAGCATTATAAAGAAACATGCGCGGTAATATTCTCAGGGAACAATAAAGCAAAACATGAATAATAGCAGATGCTTCTACTGCGATTATGGGCGGTTTGATTTTTGCTGTTCGCTACATTCTTCTGTTTACCACAAGTGGTTTCCACTGTGCGCACAGGACTTCGGGAAGTCATGGGACCGTCATGAGAAACGGAAAAGAATGTGTCTGGATGTCACTCGTCCTTGTTGGGAGCAGGAAAGAATCAGGGATCCTTCGTCCCTTTCCGTGTCGTGCAGCCCGTCAGGGACAGAGATGCTGAGCACAGATTCAGGCGGTGGCTCTCTGGGAGCCAGGAGCCTCCCAGTGCTTAGGCAAAGAGCAGGTCCAGCATCAGATCCGCGTAAGGCACAGTGGACGGGAGCAGGGGGCAACTGGCCTTCCTCCCACAGACTCACAGACCAGCTGAAAGATGCAAGGAAGACCCAGCCTCACCTGAGGAGACTCCTGAAAAACGCTCTGACCTCTGTAGGCAGCAGGTAGACTACAGCAGAAAGGAAGACGTCCCTCGGGTAGGCATTTGCTGTCCTTCCTACACGCCTCTAAATCTGACATCTCTGAGGCAGACGTGGCTGTGCCCATCTGAGAACAATGGAGGCCACTACTCAGAGAGGCCAAGATGAAGGTACCCAAGTTCCTTCCTGGACCCTGGCAGCCTACACCCTCACGTCCATGGCCTAGCTGTCCACTCCTCCCTCTGTGTATTTACCACCGACAAAAGCCACTTGCCTCCTCCTGAAGAACCATGCTGCCTCTGACATTTCCTGACTTGTTCCCCACGGGCCTTGTCCTCCCGGTTAAGACACGGCTGACCTTTCACGTCTACCTGTTTCTCTTGCTTCCCTCCCCCAGACTGTCAGCTCCTTAGAATTCTTCCGGTCCCCTGCTGAGTCGCCTGGTGACGTCTTCAATGCCCAACACTTTGGGCCTCGGGATGTTTAAGTAGCTGATTGATTGATCAGGTTAAAGAGGATAATAGTTTTCACGGGCACCTTGGCCTGAACCAGACAGAATCCTGTCGTACCTCCTTTGGGGCCCATTGACCTGGCCAACTAGGACACTAATGTGTGTCACCTGTGGTGCCAGCAGTTGTCCCCTGCGTGCCCGAGCCACTGGCCAATAAACTGAAGTGTGTCGAGACCGCAGGATGCGTGTCCATCATTTCCCACTAGAAGGAGCTGGGCCAGACCGACTCCCATCTGGCCGCAGGGACCCAGTTCCAGTTTCTGATCTGAGATGGAGGCAAATCCCAGCGTCAGACCTCTGTTCTGAACCTGCCAAGAGCCACACCTCCAGCGGATCTTCTGCCCACAATGCAGCACCAAGCCTTCCAGTGTAACCAGAGGCAGCCGGGAGGGGCCTGTTTATTTTACCAGCTGTAAAAGCACCAGGCAATAAAGGGAGCAGTACCTCCTCCCTGGAACAGACAATTCAACAAATGGGGACCTGGGGGAGAAGGCGTGTTGTTTGGGAAGCCATCCTTTAGGTCTGAGCATGCCCTGAAGGTGCTGCTGCATTGAAGTCAGGGACATTACTGCAATCTTCCTAGGCGCTAGAACATAGCCCGCCCTGACCAGGCTCCACCTCTGCCAAGCCCTCCACTCGTGTCCTTGCCCAGTCTCACCAATTTTATGAACTGTGTAATGAACAAATGGACACACACACACACACACACACACACACACACATTATGCACATGAGCGTGTTGTTTCCTTAAAGGTAGAGACTAATTCATTATAAGTCTTGTATCTAACTGGAAACCCAAGAGTCTGGAACTAATGAATATACAAACAGGTGCAAACTGTCAGAGGGGCAGGGGAAAACTCAAGAGGAACTATAGTTACCTCCCACAGACTCAGTCTCCCCAGCAAACCCCCCCCCAAACTCACAACTTCTCAGAGCCAAGGGAAAGCTCAACCTAATCACAGTGTTGGAGAAATAAAGCCATATTGGTAATGTCTCAGAACCTTCGCTGGTCACTGCATGTATTTTTTTATGGACTAATCTTATAGGGCACGTGGCCATATCGATATTGTTACTCTTGTTTTATGGGTAAAGAAAAACCAAAGATCAAGGAGTCAGCCAAGGCTGGGCACACTGAAGTCAGAAGCTGACGGGCGAAAGGTTCATAAACCCTAAAGGGAGGTTGATCTGAGGGTGTTTCTTTTAACCTTAATCCAGGAAAAGTCCCAAAGTCCAACATATAGAGACTCGGAGACAAACGTGAACCCCGCGGTTCCTTGGGATTCAGAACCAGACGCCTCGCAGAAAGTGACTTGCCCCAAGCTGTTGCCGCTGAAGTGCTGGCCAGACGCTTCCATTTTTCAATTTTATTTAATCAAAGCAAAGAATTCACAAGAATCTGCAAGACGTTCATTCATCAGGCAGATTAAATATTTGATGACCCCGCAGTTTAATATTTTATGGCTCAAGCTGAGCAGAGGGACGGGCTCCCCGAGAGGCCCCTGCCCAGCCCCGAGACGTAACAGCAGCTGACCGAGGAAGGTGAAGTCCAAGTCGGAGGGGGCTGTGCTCTAAGACGTGGCCCCCGGCCTCCTGTGGACACAGGCCACACCTCAGGGTCCGCTCCCTAACTCCTTAAGAGGTGGAGACTGCGGGATGTGACGCGGATCGCCCCCTTCTGACGGAAGGGGAGTAGCTTTCTCCTGTCTCTCGTCAGCCACCCAGCTCCAGGTGAAGGGCTTCCTGCCCATCCCTGCCAGCTAGAACACCTGCCGTGACCCCAGTGCATCCCTCGATCCTTCCGCTGGCATATCTCCCAGCCCTCGAGGTCTTCCTGACCCTACGTGGGTCTCCTTGGTAATATGATAGTTGATGGAGAAGAGGAATTTGGGGCTAACAGTCCCTCACAGACACTCTGCATCAGTTTCTAGATGGAATTCTAGCAGTTTCTGTCTCCTCCACTTCTACTCTGAAATTCAGCTCTTGAAATGCTCAACACATCCCCATGCTCCCAAGTATCTTTGTCTCCCTGACACACAGACACACACACAAACCTCTCTTTTTCTCTCACAGATACACACACACACACAAAACCTGTGTCTCTCTCTCACATACAGAGTTGTCTCTGTCTCTATCTCTCTCTCTCTATCTCTCTCTCACGCACGCACACACACGCACACGCACACTAAACCTGGGTCCCTCTTTCACATACACATACGGAGTTGTCTCTGTGTGTCTCTCTCTGTCTCCCTCTCTCTCTCTCTCTCACACACACACACACCTACGTACACACAAAAACCTTTGTCTCTTTATCACATACAGAGTTCTCTCCCTGTCTGTAACAAACACACACACAAACACACACACACTTTTCTATCCTGCCTTCCATAGTATATCTTGAAAATCTGACCAGTACCCAGTCAACCTCCACAAAAAATTTCTCCTAATGTTTAAAAAGATCAGAAGATGGGGCCAAAGCAATCATAATGGGACTTTGCATGCCCTGCGCAATGTCCAGCGCACTGTTGCCCTCATAAAGTCTAGCATCTGTTAAGGGCACCGAGACCCCTGGAGGCAAGGGATTGACAGCCATAGTAGTGATCTTATGCTTAAGGGGAACAAGAGAAAGGGCTTATGGAAATGCCACTGGGTCCTTATATGTCATCGGAGAGGAGGACCCAGAGGAGAGTTAGGCGTACACAATAAAGGACTCTCTGGGAATTGGGAGGGAGGCACTGGGGGAAGGGGAGGGGGAGGAGGGGGGAGGGAG
Organism: Typhlomys cinereus; assembly: GCA_023101885.1. NCBI lineage: Eukaryota > Metazoa > Chordata > Mammalia > Rodentia > Platacanthomyidae > Typhlomys > Typhlomys cinereus. The sequence continues at coordinate 1,031,942 of JALPQD010000486.1, forward strand.
GGAACTGGTAAAAAATTTTAAAATGTATAATTAAATTAAAAAAAAAAAAAGATCAGAAGAGGACACCTCCATCCCAGCAAGCACCATGGATTTCTGCTTTAATTTCTTCTTCCGGCATAGAAGCAATCTCCCCATTGCACCCCTTCTCCTCGCAGTTCCTTTCAGCTCTTACGGGGAAAGATGTCTCGGCTGGGCTGGAGGAGCAGAGACATGCCTCAGCGCCCCCCCCTCGTCCAATCATTTCTCTTGCTCCCCATTCATCACCGGCCTAATGAGGAGGCAGGATGGCGGCAGAAGCGCCCACTTCATCAGTGCACGGATCCTGGAGCCAGAAGCCAGAAGCCAGAAGCCAGAAGCCAGAAGCCTCAGGCCCTTCTCCTGAGAGGCGCTTTAGCCAGAGCGTGGTGCAGGGATAACCCGCCACCCTGTCTCTGCTTTAGCACTCACTTCGCTGGGCCCTTGGGACTCAAAGCCCATGTTGGCAGCCTCGGGCCTCTTGGAGGCGGGACCTGTGTCCATTGGATTCCGTTCTGGAAAGACTGGGAGCGGCGTGTGTGGAAAGCAAAGCTGTTTGCCCATTTTCCCCATTTAAGAATCTGGTGAAATTACGAGCAGAGATTAACTCCGCACTGGGACAATTCGAATTGCAAAGACGGCACTGGGACTGTGAAGGGAGGTGGCAATTTATTTGATGTCTTGGCACCATGGCCCAAGCAATTATCGTAATGAAAAAAAGGGACATGATGAGGAGTCACCAGCACTCTCTCCTCATGCGGGAAACTGTGACTTGCAGGTGACATTTCAATATGATCAGCACTGGACCACCAGGGGAGTAGACTGAGGAACGGGGCCAGAGGAAACAGAAATGACACGGAGAGCAAACGAAGTGACTCATGGGGCAGAACAGCCTGTAGAGTCCTTTGGTACAGACTAGTAGGAGGCGTGTGTGTGTGTGTGTGTGTGTGTGTGTGTGTGTGTGTGTGTGTGCGCGCGCGCGCGCGCACATGCGCGCATCAGAAGGCACTGTGTGTGCCTGTGGAGGCCCAAGGGTGGCATCAGGAACCATCCAGGATTGCTCTACCTCCTTACTGCTTTTCTCTGGGGGTTCCCAGGCTTCGCCTTCTAGGGTTAGAATTCCAGGCTACCACCATCACCACCTAGCATTTCTATGAGGGATCTGAACTCAGTTCTTTTTGCTTACAAGGCAAAGGCTTTAACCACTAAGCTATCTCCCAGCCCTGGAATGAAAGGAGTTTTGTGTATCATTTCTATTTGGGCGAAGAGTTCCATGTTCTAGAGAGGACAAGCAGGAGTCGCCTCAGTAAAGGTTTCTCTAAGGCACTCTCGTAATGAATTTTTAAAATCTTTTCATGTATGTGCACGATGTGTATGTAGGATCCGTGTGTGTACACTTTGTCGAATATGTGACAAATGTGTAACAGAGGTATACATGTGACATGGAGCACACGTGGAAATCACAGGATACCCTTGGGTGTTACCTCTGCCTTCAACCTTGCTTGAGACTGTCTTTCATTGTTGTTTCCTGCCATGAATGCTAAGTTGGCTGACTGGCCAAAGATATTCGGGGTATTCTGTCTCTGCCCCCCATCTTACTGTGAGAACGCTGGGATAGAGATACACGTTACCATGCCCAGCTTCATATGGATTCTGGGAATTCAAACCCGGGTCCTCACACTGAGCTGTCTCTCCAGCCTGGTGATTGTAGACGACAGAGCTCTTTAAGCATGTCACCTTTTCTGGTCCTGTTGGATGGGAGCTGTTAAATTCTCCAGGCAAGGAGATCAATGTGCCCAAGGTCACGGGGCTAATGAGAGAAGCGGCAGGGAAATCAGGTGCTTGTTTTATAACAGTAGCCCTCTCATAATTCAATACGGATAAAAATAACCAAGGCCAGATACCCAGCACCTCCTATGGGCCCTGCATGGAGCTAAGCACTTTACCCCCAAATTAACTCCTATTATGTGAAAGTTAGGATAAGATGTAGTGACTTGTCGAATGGAGAAATCAAAGCTGGGGGGCGGGGAGGGGGTTCTAGGAAGGAATCTGCTATAGGCTAGAGAAGCATTGGGGAGACAGAGACAACATTTTAGCACTGTGTGCCGAGGATCGACTCCTGTGGTTTTCAATCTTGAACAGTCATTAGAATCACCTAGAAGAAAGGTCAGGGAAGGTACGCTAAGCTCCCCCTTCCACAGTATTCATCTCTGTGGATCTAAGAAAATACCCGACTCACCAGCTTCTCCAGCGACGTGCATGCTGCCCACGCACAGACAGCAACTTGGAGAACTTCTGTGCCCCTCCCCAAGCCTGTCCTTGTCTCTCAACAGTCAGTGTGTGACCATCGTGGTAGAAAGGTGGAGAGACAAGCTGGTGTGACCTGTGGCTGCAAGCAGCTCCCTCCCAGCACACAGGCCACACCTCTTAGTAACACACGCACATGACTTTTGAGCCTCTTTGACAATATGCATCAGCTCAGGGATGTGCCGAGCCAGTTTACCGGAAGGCTCGCTCCATGCTCCCGGAAGTGTGCGTGACATTCACTGTCCAGCTGAGCCACTGTATTATCATGAGAAGATGACTTTGCAAAGATGAGGTGCATGCATCCCCCATCTACGTTCATCTCTACGTGTGCATACATTCATAGTATGCTACAGTGTACTGACAGCACGCGCAGGATCAAATGCATGCAGATGCACACTTTTGAAAGAATGATGGGAATTAGAAACAGATATTCCAACATTGCCTTTCTATATTCTAAAGGATGGGTCTTGTGTGTCCCACATTGGAGGATGTTGTCATTTCTAAGAGTCCTCAAAACGGATGGTGCATAGGGAATCACTGGGCTGTAGGCAACTTCCTCCTGTCAGTTAACAAGGCCCTGGAGGAAAGATGCTGCTCCTCCAAGGATCCAAGTATCGAGAAGACTGAAAAGACAGCAGCTACTTCTAAAAACTTATAACCCAAAGGCAGAGAGGGGGAGACTTCCAGAGGCTGTGGAGGGAAGAAGTGGGGGGGGGCATGAATCAAAGAGCAAGCCTGGGTTCATTCTCCTCCAGTAACACTGGATGAGGCCTGCTCACCGTGTGACCTCCGGGAGACCAGCCTCTTTGGCTATCAGACGAGATAGAGCAACCATCTGGCCCGGTTCGCTTAGAACTAAGGGTCTTCCAGGACCGTAGACTTTGAGTGCTAAAACCAAGGCACTCCCAAGTTAACTGGCATCAACGGATCACCCCAGGTGTCAGTCAGGTATCTGCCAGGGTGTGGGTGAGTCTTGAGCGCTATCTGCCCCACTCTGACCTCAGCTGTAAAGTCCTGGACACTGGAGGATTCGTGGAGCTAGATGCTGTTCTCAGAGGTGATGCAATCCTACCAAGACAGAGATAACAATAGTAACAATAAGCCATTTAGTACATTAAATGTCAGTATCAGATAAAAATAGATGTTTGAAAGAAGGCATAATAAAGCAGACTGAAGTGGCCAGGATGGATGCTCGGGAGACAGCAGGAGGCAGAAGGAACACCTTACCCCCCACCTCTCTCCATTCTCTTCCCTCTACTAATTACGGCAGAACTCTGAACTCTGGCTCTGGACAGACTTTCCTCTTAGCGCCCAACGTCCTCTGCCCTTTTAATCCCTGAGTGATGTTGAACTAATTTCTCCAATTCCACAGCCTCGTCCTTCTTTTCTCTGTAAGGGAACCAACTCCACCCGACTTGCCAGGTGTGTTCCATGGAGGAAATGAAATCCTGTGAAACCTGCGTCTGAGAGCATCCGTCTAGAACCTCGTCGGTCTGAACGTGAACCTAGGGTGTTCATGAAAGACAGCGCCCCGCAGCAGGATGAGCTGTTGGGATCCGTGGGGTTATTCAGGACGGAGACCCCAGGCTGAGACCTGGCCCTGCCTGTCACTGCCAAAGGCAGCCAAGGGAATGAGCAAGGAAAGTGAGGGGAAGCCAGCCCTGGCCCTGGGCCAAGCCCCAGGGTTCTCCTAGCGCTGTTCAGATCAAGAAGAGCACTTCCTGCTTCTGGCTGGAACTCAGCACCACAGTCAAGTCATGAAGGCAGCTCCCCAGTTTCCTGGTGCCCACATTCTAAAGACAGAGAGCTGCTTCAAGGCTGTCCCCTCAGGCCACGACAAGCCCCTAGCTAAGCATTCGCTCAGGACCACTTATGACTCTGGAACGGAGCCCTGTGAGGACAAGAAGGCTGGTTTCGGGAACCCCGCAGGGAGAAATGACAGCGGTGTTCATCCAAAGAATTCGGGGAGCAAGTTGACGATGGGGCTCCGGGTGCTTTCCATAGAGGTCATGCTAGCCCAGCACAAAAGTAAGAGAAGTCAAGAGCTGAAATTCCAGCATTAGACATCCACTTCAATCTCACGGGTCCACCAGAAGGGAAAACCACACGACAGGGTTGGGAAGGGAGACAGGAAGGGAGGGAGGGAGAAAGAGGGAACCAAGGATGCAGAGGGACCACCCAGGCATGGACAAAGAGCCCAGGTCTAGCAGGGACACACCTGGCTCAAGGGGAGCATCACCTTCCCCCTGTCCTTTCCCCCTATAGCAGGTGCAGCTGCTCGGCTCTGTCCCACAGGGCAAGCTCAGAATTTAGGGGCCGCATGGGGACAGCACCCCAGTCCTGGAAAGTGCTGCAGCCAGGTGTCCCTCAGCCCACGTCCCCTGCAGGCCAGCAGGAGAGGAAGGACACCCTGCTCTTCCTGGTCGCCACGCCTCCCCTGGCTCTGCTATTCCAAGAACACGGGTCACCACTTGCCGACACTTCACTTGAACGATTCTCCAGTTATAAAAATGGACAACTCAACACCTTCTCAACTTACAGCCCCTCTGGCCGGGTGTGGGTGGCCAGCTTCTCCCCTGGGCATCTGGCAGCCCAAGAACTATAGGTGACTGTTTACCTCTCAGCACTTCGACAACAACACTGGGCTTACACTGAATTCAAAGAAATGGGGCATTCTCTAGTCTCATCTGCTAAATCCACCAATCCATTCTACCAGCAAGCCCACAATGGCGAGGCTTGAAAAACTCAGGACAGCACAATACAGGAAACCTTGATAATGACCAAGAGTACACATTTGCAACACAAAGCATAGGGACCAGAGGTCAGACCCCCCCCCCAGCACCCGAGTAAAAGCTCGCATGGATGGGGGAGGGACTGTATACCATGAATATGCTTTGTCCTTTCAATCTTTCAATTCTCACAGGCAGCCGCAGGGGGTCTGTGCAGGGGGTCTGTGCAGGGGGTCTGTGCAGAGGGTCTGTGCAGGGGGTCTGTGCAGGGGGTCTGTGCAGCGACTACCCACAATCAGGGATTGAACACACAGGTTCTGTGTGGCTAAGCAACTTGTCTGAAGTCAGAGGGTCTGCCTGAGTCTCAAATCTGTGATTCTTCCAGTACAGAAACAAGCCGTTTGTATGTATACAGCTTCCATGAAGAAAAGGACCACCTTTCGTTCTCCAAGTCACAGGCCTTTCTCTCCAGAGCCACCAAAGGCCAGTGATCCAACCACGTTCAGCATGCCTCTCTGAGACCACAGAGAGACCCACAGACAAAGACCCAATCCTCAAGGGCTGCCACCTGAGCAGATGTGTCTTGACTTAGGATGGTTATCATCCAGCAAACCCATCGTAAGGTAAAATCCTGTGAGTGAGAAATATACCTCAAGGTGCCTATCAAACATCAGCGCCTAACCTACGCCATGTTTAGCGTGCTCAGAACCCACACATCCACCGTGCTTGGACAAAAACATCTAACACCTGTTTAAAGGTAACATGTAGAAACATCTCAAGTGATGGACCAAGCGCTAGGCCGGAAATGAAGCGCAGAATGGTGACTGAGGAATGCGCGGTTAATGTGCACTGCTGATCAGAAAGCCCATCAGGCCTGAAGGACGTCGGAAGCATCAAACTAAAATCAGTTTTAAGATGATGTGGAAACTTTGAGGACGACAGGGTCGTCCTCAGCCCACCAGCCCCCAAAACGTCAAAACTCAAAATTGAGTTTGTATTGAGTACAAACTACTTCCATGGTATCCTTAAGTAATATAGATGGATAGGTAGGTAGGTAGATAGAAGATAGATAGATAGATAGATAGATAGATAGATAGATAGATAGATAACAGAGATAGAAATGGATGTAAGTGTGTGTGTGTGTGTGTGTGTGTGTGTGTGTGTGTGTGTGTGTGTATGTATATATAAGTAATCAGGAAATGGAGCCATCAGAAATCAGTTGCTATCTGTCAGAAACAACACACTGACTTTAGATGTTTCTTGACTTTGTTTTTACCTTGAACTCTTTGTAACTCCAGTACCGGTTGAAAAGTCAGGCTCATGGCGGCATGCATCTACTCCCTGTCCCCGTTTCCAAGGTGGGAATGTGGAGGCCTTTGTTTTGGAGACAAGGGATGATCTAAGCAAGAACCGGTTCACACCCTCAGGTGGTGCTGGCCCTGTACCCCATCCCCCACACTGCTGTCTCTCAGGCCCTGTGAACTTGCGCCTTGGATGCCACCATCTTTTGGGTGTTATTAGCAAGGGGAGAACTGACTGGATTTGAGTGACGCAGTGACTGGATTTGAGTGGCCCCGGGAGAGCCCTAAGGAGTTCTTGGAGCTCCTACCTGGAATGAGGACCTGCAAAACAGCGTGTCCGCACCTTCAGTTACTAGGTCACCTTGAGTGGGGCTGCCACACTGTTCTGTGGCCCAGTTTCCCCTCCTGGATGGCACGTTGAGCAAGATGCCCCCTCCCCACGGTGTGCTATTATTACCTGGCACACCAAGGAATGAGGCCACCACACAATGAGGCCACCCCGCCCTCCAAGATTCTTCAAAATTCAGCTCCTTGGGGCAGGACAACAAGACCATGTAGGGCAGCAACCCCGATGCGCCAAGGAACACACAACAGAAGACACCGGGTAACCCAGCAGACACCAAAGCAGGACTGAAAACAAAGACGGGAGGAACCACGTGACCAAAAGAGAGCAAAGAGTGTGTTTCCCATTCTGGGAAAAATGGACTCACAAGACACACACACACATACACACACACACACACACACACACACACACACACACACACTACCACCAGCAGGGACTGTAATTTTAGTAGCCACTCACCCCAGCGAAGCACTTTGCAAGCAGTTATTTTCAGAAATGCTATTAGCCACCGGGTTATTTTTAATGCCCCTTTGTACGACAGGCATTTGTGACACAAACAGCAGCTGAAAGGCAGTCAACTCAGAGCGCTGGCCATGTCCAGGGACCAAGGGCCAGCCCCTTGGGATAGCCCGAGCACCCACAAACAGGAAGGAAGGGGCAAGCATCTTACTAACCCTGACATCTCCAGCCGCCCTGGGGACTGTTGCTCCGCTCGCTGGTGACGGGCTGCAGAGCAGAAGGATGCAACCATCAGCCACTCTGGTCCTGGGTGGCACAGTGCCAGTGACGGGTCCTTAGTGTCTGCTTGCAACTCCAGAGTCAAACTCCACGCAGCTGATAAGGATCCCTCGTGATCTGTGCCCAGCTGTGTTCTCAGACTCCTCTCCTGACACGCCGGCCTTCGGTTCTGTTTTCTGCATGCGTCTCCTCTGTCACAGTAACCCCTCGGCTTGGAGCCCCTAGTCCCCTCTCTCTTCTAGCCCAACTCCCAATGAACTGCATACTCTGAAATCCTTAAATAAAGCAGTCATGACGTCCACCTGCTGCCCAGTGTTCTGGTGTTTGGCAGCAAAGAAGGGCAACTACAGAGAATAGCAATGCATTGTTACCTATATCACATAGGCAAAAGGCGGTGTTATCGCATGTGCCTCAGTAAGGAAATGTACAGGGTTTGACCTGACCAACGTATGCAGCACATTTTAAAATGAAAGAGATGGACCACCCAATTAGCCCTCCTCATCCAATAGCTTATATTTTAGGTCAGCCAGGCATGGATATTTCTATGGAAACTGTTGCTGGTTACTGAGAGCTTAGGATATGCTGAGCATGACTGAAAGCGTTGTTGCAAAGTTCAAAGAATCCTCCAAAGGATCCTGGTTGGTACCCTCACTGTCCACGAGGAACTGAGGCCATGGGGAACTGCCACGCTTTCTTGTAAGTTGGTCTCTATGCAAGGTCCCGGCGGTATAGTCCCTGAGGCACGTGCTCAGGAAAGTTCTGCCCGCATCAACCCCCAGTTCTGTACTTGAAGCCTCAGACAAACTCTTCACCTCCCATAAAGGCCTCCACCTTTCCCTGGGTTCCGATGAAGCATCACTGAATAGACACAAAGCCCTCTAAGAGGTGTCCAGCACACAGCAACAAAGGGGAGGGGCCAGAGAATTGAAAGTAAGATTGATGCAATGCACCCCACACCATGCCAAAGCATTCTGTAAGAATGATCTTCTTTGAGATCTTCTGAAAGCTTACAAAGCAACCAAGCCCACCTAAGGTCAAAGTCAGGAGACGGACATGTGAAGGAGGCAGTTGAAAGGGGGTCTGAGTTCATTAACCTGAATCTTCTGCTATGTGCATCCTGTGTCTGCAAACTCATCCCGTCATCAGACCCTGTTCTTGGTCCCGGGTCGAGGCCTTTAAACACACTCAACAATAGTAGGATCTGGAAGGCTGTCTGAATACAGACTCCGACTGCGGGTCAGGGACCCTCAGGAATCTGGGCCTCTCACCCTTCTCTACTCCACCCTGAAGCACGCCCCATGTTTAGAAAGCAGAATGGAGGTGGCAGGATGCTTGGAACAGCTTCATCAATGGCCGGAGCCAGGAGTCAGGATGGCAACAAGCTGCCCACAGAGACCCAAGGCCCAAAGGTCAGGAATCTGGGCCTGGCTATCAGTGCAGGCGCCATCCTGTGCTGGAAAGAAAGCCCAGCCTGGTAGGCGTCAAGCGTGAGCTGGAGGCTGCGCGGCAGAGAGAATGTGAGTCTGTCTGAGTGGTACGTGCGAGTGAGTTATGTGTGTGGTTCAATTTCAGACACCAGGAAGATTTGTAAAGCTCATCGCCCTCCTAGAGTTGCCTACAAACGCCAAAAGTTTAACGCCATACCAATCAATCAACATAGGTGTGCCGGGAGGAGAGCAGGCCCAGCTGGGAGCCGGGAGCCCAGGGGCTGAGGGAAGAGGGTTATCCCTGCCCACATGGCTCGTGGTCTTAGCCAAGGACACTGCAGGGCGCTGGAGCTGCTGCTGTGCCGACCAAGTTACCATATTTCTCAGGAACCTACTGTATGCCAGAGGACCTCTATGCCCAGTATAGTAACTAATCCTACATCCCAGAGCCTGGGGAACCTCAACTAACAACGAGGGAGGCGTTGAAATGACACCCAAGGAGTGGGGGGGGTGGATGAGGGCGGACCCATTGAAATGCAGGCTCTCCTGCACAGGAAGAACAAGATATGGGAAGGTCCAGCATCATCAAAGTCATAGGGAGCAGAGATCTCACAAAATGACAACAAAGACGCTGAACGGCAAGTATACAACCGAAGTGGAAGTCACTACTGCAGGGGATTCAGGAGACTGACTAGACGCACACTGTACTGGACATGGAGAGGGAGCTTCTGTTCAGCCTAAGGGTCTCTCAGGTTGTACCATAAGCTCCCCAACATCAAGGTCTCAGGCTTCATGGTTCAACCCCCTCCCCAGCCTCAAGTTGGACAGGTGCCTGGGAGATGCTACGGATGGATTGTGCTCAGCACATATATTCCACAGCTGGAGCAGGCTCTCCTGCTGCCACCAAGATGTTGGGGGTTTGGGGAGTGGCTGATAGGGACTGAGTAGGCACACATGCAAAGAGAAAATGGATGGTCTGACTCTCCAGGGGCCCCGTGGCCTCTGTCCATGAGATTGCCCATCTGTTGACGGCTCAGAAGACAACTTTCCCACCCAGATGGAGAGGCCTTGCCGGTCCCATCAGATCAGGATCTATCACATATGGGGGCCTCTAACCCCAGAGGAAGCAGCTGTCCAAGCAGTAGGACACTAGGACCTGGGAAAGTGGTGAGCTCATTTGCGAGGGCTTCTGTCACAGAGAACACACACTGGCAATTTAAGCCCGGCCACGTGCTATTTCTGACTCCAAGAGACCAATGGCTGGAGATCAAGGGATCCCATCCTGAAGGCCCCGTGGCTGCCCGAGGGCAGGATGTGGCCAACTCCTCTTGACCCTTGGTGACCTGAGTAAGAACATGAGCCAAAGCCAAGCACGGTGACACATGCCTATAATCCCAGTACTCAGAGGCAGGAGGATGAGGAGTTCAGGGCCAGGCTTGGCCACCTGATACTCCATCTCAAAACAAAACAGGGCAACCAAACCAAAACAAGCTCATGAGTCAGTCGGCGTCCATGACCACAGCCTGTACCTTCTAGAAACATCTATGACAGTAAGAGAAAGCAGACTCTGTCTTTTGATCGAGAAGGTTCTCCTGATGAGGTCTAGGGACAAGATCATTTCCCAATGTAGACAGCCAGGCTGAGACACCCCCAACAGCGTGGGAAGTTAGGAATCAATGCCACCCAAGTGACCTGAAACCTACAAGGCTCTAAAAAGAAAAAGAAAAGTCAGTGTTTCAGGAATAGAGAAGCCGTAGCTGTCTGGATCAGTTGACCTGCCCGGGAAGGTACGGCTTTCAGATCCAGGATCCCCGCTATTCCTGTGGGTCTGCAGCAGAGCGTGTTAGTCAGCAGCCATTCTGGAAAGCCCCAAGAATCACGTGTCTGCTACAGCAGAAGAAAATTGGCCGCGGGGGCCCGGGTCTAAACCTGACACAGCAGGTGGCAACTCCAGGAAGAAGGGTAAGTCCCAGTACAGTCTGTACCTGGCATGGCAGCCAAGTCAAACAGCCAGCCAGATGCAAACAGTTGGCACCCAGTGTGGTGGTTTCACTAAGTGCAGGGCAGCGACGTGGGGATGAAGATACTGCCGGAACCAAGCACGGACCAGCCCAGCTCAAGTCTTCCCCTCGTGGGTGGCTGGACCCCGTGAGAGGCCATTTTCATGAACAACGCCCTGTAGCAATGAAGCAGACAAGCAGAGGGTCCCGGACAAGGGAGGTCTGCCTGCGAGTGGACAAACACTGACTGCATGCATGACTGAAAGCCAGGAAAGCCCGCCTTCAGACCTGTCGGGAAACACAGAACGAAAGGGCTCACTCCTGTAATCCCGGCACCTGAGGCTGAGGCAGGAGGATGCTCCAAGGTTGGAGGTCAGCTTCGGTACGCTGAGTTTCAGACCGTCTAGGATGGAGAGTGAGTCTCAAAAACAGATCCACAGAAATAACAGCTGCTTGAAAAAAACACTTGGAGAGGGGCTGGAGAGGTGGCTCAGGGGTTAAGCCTCTGCCTTGCATGCGGAAGGTCCTGAGTTCGGATCCTAGACTCCATGTATAGACGCCGGGCGGAAGCGGGGGCCTGCGTTTCCGGTCCTGGTAGGGCGGAGCCTGTGAATCCCGGGGCAGAGTAAACAAGGAGGAGGTGGAGGCGTCCATGGTGGTTCCCGAATTCATCCGTGGTTCTACACACACACACATACACACATGCACACACACACACACACGCACGCACAATTGAATAAATAATAATTAAAAAAAGAAAAAAGCCTGGAGGATACGGCCAAGGAGATTCTGATTAAAATTGGTTGGACCTGACTCCTGGCTCACCTCTCAGTACCCAGAAATGTGCTGAGCACATTTCTCAGATCCACCGCCCAGCAGTCTCTATAGAGCGAGTGCACACACCTGCCCAGCCTTAGTCTAAGAATTCAAGGAGGACATATATAGAAGGCAGCCACAGTGTGCGCCCTCTGTCAGGGCTCGGGAAATGGCTTGCGGCCACAGGACGGTCAGGAAAGCATCTAGTGTCTGTCTACAGTAAAAGTCAATAGCATTTACCTTGAAACGAGGTATGTAAATATTCCAGAAGGAAGAGGGAAGGACTGGAGAGATGGCTCAGGAGTTTAAGCCTGCGGCTGCCTAAGCAGAAGGACCTGAGTTTGGATCCCAGATCCTGGAAAGTGGTAGTGAATTGCACTTACAGCCCTGGAAGGCAGAACCTGGGAAACCCCAGAGAGAGCCAAGAAAAACAAGGGTGGTTCTTGATGTCACCCGTGGACCTCCACAGGCACACGCAGTGCCCTCTGATACACACTTACATGCACAAAAAATAAACAAATAAAGGAAAAGGGAAAAAAAGAAGTAGAAATAATGGCAGGTGTGAGGTAAGGATTCTTACACAAAGGACTGACAGGGAAACCAGGCTGTCAGGTTCTCAACCCAGAATGAGCAGAACTGGGGGGGAGGGGAAGAGGGATGGAAATACAGGAACACTTCCCAGACATGGGCTAGACCAGGGTCTAAAGGGCAGACACCTCCATGACCACTAGGAATAGGTGTCTGTTTCACGCTACAAAAGCAAAGCACCCAAGCAGAAGATGTCATGTGACCTTCAAAATACGAGACGTCGGCTGGTGTCCAACTTATCTGCAAAGCATGCAGTAGGAGCAACAAAATGCAGAGATGGAGTACGGCCCAGCGGTACAGCACTTGCTCAGCCTGGAAAAGGTCCTGGGTTCCATTTCTAGCATCCACCTCCACCCCCCCAAAAAAGGGGAGATATAATAAATCATGTTCAACTGCTAAAGAATGTTAAATAGGTATTGTTTCATAACTATGATTAAAACAAAGACCCAATATCAGTAGATGTCAGAGCAATAAAGCTTTGGCAAAGAACCCTAAATCCCATTAGGTTTAAATAATTGTCAAAGCTGTGACCACAAATCAAAATTAAAGTGAAAGTGAAGACTTCTTTAAGAGAAGATAAAAACGTAATAAAATAAAATATGATGATGTAATAGAGGTTTAGAGTATCAGCCAAGGGCTGGGGAAATGGCTCAGAGGTTTAAGTGCTTGCCATACAAGCAAAAGGACCCGAGTTCAGATACCCAGATTCCACATAAAATACCTGTTGGCTGTTATTTCAGCCCCAGAAGGCAGAGTCTGGGAATCCCCTAAGGAAGCGGGCTAGCCAGACTCTGGGTTTAACTAGGCACCCGGCCCCAAAACAATAAGGTAGAAAAGTGATTGAGATAGATTCCCATTATCAACCTTATACCTCCACATGTACACATATGTGTAAATGAACATCTACACATGCACCCACATGTACAAATATATATATATATATATATATATATACACACACGAGTACTTCCCATATTCATACACCTGAATATGGAAAAAGAATTAAGATAAGACATCACTGCACATAATAAAATATGATGATTGGCATAGCATTTGGAGGTGGAATGCAAAGATAGATAATAACTTATATGGGAAGGAACCAAGAGATGCTGTTTCTCCCTGCTCACTAACCTGCAGAACAGTCTCTCCAACATCTCAGTAGTAATACAGGTAGAGCCAACATTCCAGTTTACCAGACAAAAGCATCACGCGAAATTTTCAAATAGGCAATCACTGAAAGACCACAAAGACAGCCAAGAAACACACAGAAAGAAAAATAATCAAAATGCACTAGCAATTAGAATATGTGAGATATATATATATATATATATATATATATATATATTACATGTAGTATAAAATTAGTGGGGTGATACACAGCAAGTTAATGTATCTATTATATTAAAAAAATCACCCTCAACAGAGTGATAGAATAAGGTTAAAAGTAAAAGAAGGGTCCAAAAGATGTCAACGAAATATCAAAAGAACGGAGAGATGCCCTAGTGCAAGCACTAGAAGCAAGACAAAGTGGTGCTTAGGGGAAGAGATGTTAGATAAAGCAATGCAGAAGTCAGGAGTGAAAACACAAACCTATCTTGTCAGTCCTTCAGAAACTGAGGCAGGAGGATTACGAGTTTCAGGCCAGTCTGGGTCACATAGCAAGACAAATACTCACACACAAAAAAAGTTTGAGCAGTCCTCAGAGGCCGTGTGAAAGCCGACCTTGGAGGAATGTACTTATAATCCCAGCTCTGGGGAGGCAGAGACGGGCAGACTCCTGAGAGCTGATGTCCAGTCAGTACGGCCTACTTGTGGAGCCAGGCCAAGGAGAGACCCTGCCTCAAACAGCTAAAGTAGAAGGAACACGAGGAATAAAAGGTAAATTGAACTCTGGCCTTTACACACATGCACCACGTGTGCACATACAAGTGCACTCACATGAATGCACACACACGCGTACACATATACACAAATGGTTACATAAAAATATAAGAGAGAATACGTGCTGTTTCGTATAGATGGAGTTAATCCAAAATGGGCATCTGGAAGCCAATGACCTGTACATATCGAGGAAGCAGCTGCCCACAAGACAGGAAACTGTCACAAATAAAAGGGGACAGGTGACCAAAACAGTGGCAGGAGGAAAGGTTCTCTACCTATGGCTCCTCTTTACTGAGTTAAGTCCCCCAAGCGCCACATAGCTGTGGATGGCTTAGAAGGATGGTCCTCATGGGGAACTCAATTACCTAGTGGCCTGGAGAGAAGAGGTAAAGGTGCCAAGCTTCTAGTGTATTCCACAGCTGTAGACACTAGGACAGGGAGACAGCAAGGAAAGTAAGGAAGGGGTGGACCCCAGATCTGGGCACCGCATCCCATGGAAACTCGAAGAGAGGAGAAGTCGGCCTCCTGGGGGATCTACAGGGATGAAGTCCACAGGGTCCAGAGAGGACCAGACACCAAAACCTCCCCGTTTCATTATTGCTGGGTGACTCCAGCCAAGTTGCTCAGCCTCTCTGGGTCTCAGAGAACACTGGGACGGGCTGGACCAGAGCCTGCGGTGTGGCAGGGCCGAGCACAGCGCTGAAACCCTGCAGCTCCCTGCCCCCACGCCCAGCTCGGCTCAGTGAACTGCTCCTCTAGGCCCGTGCCCCAGGAGGATGTGCTGTGTCCCCCGCCCCCAGCCCAGCAGAGATCCTTGTCATGAGTCTGTGTCACAGCCCCTCCCTGGGGCTCTCCAGCTGAAGCAGGATGCTGAGTGACTCATTCACTGCAGCCTGTCATCTCAGGGCCGCCTTTCCCTCCCACACAGCCTCCATCTCGGCCTCCCAACCCAGCTCCTCGCTGCTCTCAACTCCCTGAACCTTCAGAGCCCAGCACAGGAAGACGGCAGACCACCCTGCTCAGGCCTGACGATCAAAGAGGACGGGAGGTCTGATGGCCAAAAAATAAGCATGGGGTATGTGTGTGGGGGGAGGGGGTCAGTACGCAGGGGAGTCCCTAGTATGCCCTGCAAAGGCCCCAGGGCCACTGCCACCTGGCAGACCAAGGTCAAGCCGCTGAGTGGATTCCCTGCACCTGTAAGCAAGCCAGGGTCAGGTGCATCCTAGTTGAACAACAGAACGTCCTCCCGTGGGGCAGGGGGCGATTTCCTGCCCGCAAAGATGGAATGGCAACGTGAGCTGTGCTGGGGATTTCTCTGCTGCTCACTGTGTCTCCCCAGGCAGATCACATACTGGAACATTCTGAAGCTACAGGCCAAGTAACTGGTGGGACAGGTGAGAGACCCGGGGAACATAGAAGACACGGAGACAGAGTTTGATGGTCTGCCCAGGGGGACTGGGCCCCACGCCACTTCCAAAGCTTCCTTCCAACCACTCCAGGTTGCTATGAAACGGGGCGGCTGGGCACCTGAGGGGAGACACCATCATGAAGAGAACTTACTGCCTGACACCCCCACTCCTCAGTGGGACCCTAACTGTGGAAGCGCCTTTATCTCTGTCATACTTTGCACCCATGGGAAATCCGCTTCTTTGCTCCTTCATTCGTGGGCACCATGCCAAGGAAGATAAGGAAGGAGTGAGGCCAGCACCAGGCCATCTGTCCCTGTCTGCCTGATCCTGGGGTGTTGCCCTCCCTCCCCCCGCTACCCACCTGCTTCCACAGGCCCACACCCTTCACCCTGAAGTTATCCCAGCTAACCTCTTCTTCCTCCCTGGCTCTTCCCCATGCCAGTTCCTCTGGAGGACTTGGACCCCACCTTCCCCCACAGACTGTCCACTTCATCCTTAGACTTGGAAGAGTGTCTCTCCTTCAGGGAGACAACAGCCTCCACACCCCTGAACGCTCAGAAAAGGATAGAAAAGCCAAGGGCTCTATACCTCACAGAGTTCAAACATGTCCTCTACTGCTTACCCATGCTTTATGATCAGGCATGCCACTTAACATGACCCAGCCTCAGTTTCCCCTCTGGGAAAATGGCAACAAGAACAACCTTTTCCAAGGTCACTATGACGATGAGGTAAGATTGAATGTGTAAACATTCCAAGCATCTCCAATTCAAAGTGAACTGGCGAGGCCTAGGACCACAGGCCTGTAATTGCAGTCACTTGGGAGGCTGAGGCAGGACAGTCTGGGCTACAGAATGAGTTCAAGGTCACCTTGGGTAACTGTTATGATCCTGTCTCAAAAGGAAAAACATGTATGAGCAGGGTTTGGCAATAGAGCTCAGTAGTAGAGTGTTTGTCTAATAAAGCCCTAGGTTCAATCCCTACTTCTACAAATACAGTATAAACTGGAAATTGCTGTAATAAAAATGACACAAACAACAATGGTAGTGAAAAATACCACCAGCCCACAATATGTATTTTCCCATTGATTTTTCAAGTCTCTGTGGTAGTGCCATTCAAAAGCAGGTGATGG
Organism: Typhlomys cinereus; assembly: GCA_023101885.1. Lineage (NCBI taxonomy): Eukaryota > Metazoa > Chordata > Mammalia > Rodentia > Platacanthomyidae > Typhlomys > Typhlomys cinereus. The sequence goes on from JALPQD010000486.1 coordinate 1,048,628, forward strand.
GCTGGGGGATAGTTCAGTGGTTAAAGTGCGTGTCACACAAACAAAAGGACCCGAGTTCAGATCCCTAGATCCCACATAGAATGCCAGGTGGGGATGGCAGCCTGCCTGTAATTCTAGCCTGGAAAAGCAGAGTCTGGGAACCCCCAGAACAGCTGGGCTAAGCAGTTTAGCTCTAGGGGTGAGCTCTGAATTTAGAGACCCAACCTCAAAGCAGTGAAGTAGAAGAGCAATGGAGGAAGATTTCCAATATCAAGCTCAGGCCTCAGTGCATACACACTCTCACACACACACACACACACACACGCACAGACCCCATACACCTGAAATAAATGAGAAATAAAAGAGATAAAACAGGCGGTAAAAAACCTCTTGGCTGAAACACGATAACTATTATCAGTTCTGGGTCCTCTAGATCGGGGAGGAAAGCAGCAGAATGCTTGGCTAGAAAAAAATGCAAAAATAACATTAGTCTTGCAAACAAAAATGAGCCTAAATTGGGTCTTTTTTTTTCATTTTGACATAGGGTCTTACATAGCCCAGTCTGGCCTCTGACTTGCTATAGAGTCAATATGGTTCAAAGAATCACCTGTTCTCCTGTCTGTGCCACCCTGAGTACGCATCCCCATACCCAGGTTATGCGAGGCTGCAGAGAGAACCCAGGATTTATGCATGTGGGCAGGCACACTATCAGCTGAGCTATATCCCCAACCCTGGGCCAATTCTTTAATCATCATCATCATCATCATCATCATCCTGTTGCTTCTTCCTCGCCAAGACCAGGTTGGGAGAATAGGGTCGCATCGTGGCTTCCATTGAAGACACATCTCTACTTGAGGCCTGTCACTCAGCCAACTGGGGCATCCCATGAAGCTACAGGCTCTCCCAAGAAAGCTCCCCAAAAGCCCAGCAGCTCCCTCTTTAAAGAGTCCATCCATTCCCAATGCATTTCATAAAGCTTTGAAGCAGATCCCCTAGTGGCAACTGTCCACAGGCAGTTAGTGGTCCTACTTCTGTATCTAGTGACCATCCAATGGTGACCCAATATACACCTATACCCAGCGTCTATGACACACCCGGCAGTTTGCACAGCCCATGATATGAGTGAATGGGTCTCTGGCCTTGAGACAGGAGGTAGCTCAGTAGGTAGAGAACTTCCCCGCAGGCAGAAATCCTAAGGTGGGGTCCGTGACACTGCATGAAGTTAGGCACGGTGGTGCTCAGCGGTAAACCAAGGGCTCAGAGGGCAGTGGTAAGAAGATGTCAGCAGTTCAAGATCATCCTCAGCTACATGGCAAGTTCCAAGCCAGGCTGGGCTTCTGGAGACCTTGTTTCAAAAGCCAAAAATGGGAGGGAAGGAGTGGAATGTGCAGTCCTCTAAGCCATTTCTGAAGGAACCTACGGGAACAAACTGGTGACTTCCCACGTCAGAACTGCTATAGGCGGTGTGGTCTGTCTGCCAGGAGGGGTCTGCACCCTCTTAGCCTCAGAGACTCAAGTACCAGGAAAGACACCCCATTTAAGTTACCATGACAACCCCGTTCTGTGCTCGGTGTTTTCTCATTTTACAGCTCAGACCCCACAGGAGGGACATGCCATGCGCACAGAGTTCACTTTAAGTCAAAGGTGTAGTGTGGTGCGGGGGGCGGGGGGGTTGGCACAGGTTGCTGGATGGAGGGTCTCTCCACGTAGGGGTATGACTGAATAGCATCATGGGCCAAAATGCAATCCGAGGTCCCTTCTGTTATCTTCCTGCCTGACAAGAATGGGCTGTCCGCTCTAGAAGCTTCCTCTCCACCAGCTACGGTCTGCTCACAGCTAGTGGTATTCTCTATGGTCATGTCTCTGCTGGATAAGGAGAAGGCAAAAGTTGCAGTCCCTGCTGTCCTCCACATGTGGCATCTGTGTGCAGCTGCAGGACCTTAAACCTGGCTCCATCCACTGTCCTGGGGCTCTGGCTACATCCTGCGTCCCAACCACCTGGGGCACTGGAGACCAGGAAATAAGCAACCCAGAGAGTCTCCAGCTAGCTCAGATCCCTGCAGAGCACAGACTCCTACTTCATAGCACAGTGTACACCAAAGAAACAGAACAGAAGACTCAGGTCTTCTGCCTCTAGAAGAATCTACCAGGTTACATCTCACCCTTCTAAATACTGGCAGATCCTATGGTTCCCCATCCCTGAGATAGACAGAAGTCAATATCAAAGCATATTGACCCCTAAACTTTCATGATCTGTTTCTCCAGTTACACAAGCCACGTTTATACCAGGGTTGCAAGCAAGCTCCGGAAGGCCCTGGGCTATGTGCCTCTAAAGCTTCAAAGAGCAAATCGAGGAGACCAGGATCCCAGGAAAACCTACAGCCATCTGTTCATTCATGCCGTTGGTTCATTGATTCAGAGCCCGGAAGAGCTGTCGGCGTGTGCTGGTGGCTGAGTCAGCGGCCTTACACACGTCCCTATCCCCCTCCTCAGGACACTAGCTTGTCCCCACCACGGGCTTACAGGCACTGGGGCAGGTGCTGCTACCCAGCCGGGACCCGAGTAGCCACAGGTAGCCCAAACAGTATGGCGAGAGGAAAATAAACACTGCCCACCTTTGTTCATTAATATAGCCACCATTGAGGAACTGACCAGGTACCACACACCCTAACAGAAAGGGGAAGCTGTAGTAGAAATTGGGGTGGGGGGTGACAGAAGATGGAGGAAAGATGGGTACTTAGCAGAGAGAGGTTGCTTCCTGGCACAGCAAAAAGAAGCTATAGGCGAAGCTGACCAAGAGCGATGAGTGGGATTTCAGGTTCTGCAGACGAAATGAAATGACAAGGAGAGAATAAGCCGCCCACATGTAATAGCGACAGGCCCAAGAACACAGCGGTGGCGCGGGAAGGATTATGGAGATCTCTGAACATCAAGAAAGGAAGTCTGGCCTTTTGGTTTCCTTCAGCTCATTGCGGGGGGGGGGGGGCATCACAGAACGTCATTTGATGAACGTCATTTAACTGAGTAGTCAGGTATAGACCTCCTGGGAAAGGAGCGCCATGAGGCTACTGGGAGATACCTCAGAGTCTCAAGCACCAGGAAAGTGCTTGAGTCTCTGCGAAGTCAATGGAGGCTTCGACCAGACAAGTCACAGTGGACAGGAGAGACATACAGGCCAGGGGCTGGCTGGGGTAGAACTGACAGCCAAGGCGAGGGGAAGCAATGAAGCCTACCCTGTTTGACGGGCTGAGACCCTCTCTTTCTCGGCTTTCTTCCCAAGGAGATACATGGCATCCCCAGTCACTCTCAGGGAAATTTAACCCCTCAAGTTTATGTGGACAGCTAATCGGAGTTTCCTCAGCAGCATCTAAACCTTCCACAGGGAGCCAAGTGGACCGACCGTCAATCAAAACTCAGCCTGTCAATCAAAACTCAGCCATCCTCTTCGTCACTCCTCCCTGACACCTGCGGGTGCAGCTAAAGTCTTCTCTCCGGGACCTTCCAGAATCAAAAGAGGGAGCCTCGTCAGGGTTTCCTACACCCAGAGAGACATCAAGGACACGTCAGGGTGGATGACTTACACGTGCATGCACGTGAGGGAAATGGTGGGCGAGGATGAATGGAGGAGTTAGGGAAAGAGGGTCCCTGAAGCCCCAAGCTTCTCCTCCTTCTGTGACCCTCCCATAGCCCATCTCAGGGCTTCTTTCCAGAATATTCCACTCAGTCCCAACCAATGTTTAGACTGTCAGGCTTCAGCAAGCCAACGTTTATTTCTATAATTCACAAAAAAAAAGAATTAAAATTCTAAAAATGTGGGGCCAGAGAAAAGGATGGGTAGAATGAGGACTTGAGTGTGAATCCCCAGCACCCCCATTCAAAAAGTTCAGAAACAGGGAACCTTAAAACCCCGGGTCTGCGAGCTGGCTCAGCAGGTGAAGGCGACTGTGGACAAAGCAAAAAAACTAGAGTTTGAGTCTTGGAGCCCACATGGTAGAAGGAGAGATCAACTCTCTCTAAATTTATCTTCTAACCTCCACATGCATATTGTGGCACGTTCAAACCTGAGCACACAGGTTCTTTCTCTCCCCCCGCCCCACACATATATGCACAGATACATACATACATATTCAAAACCCTCTAAAAGTTCATCCTGTCTGTGATGCGTGTGTGTGTGTGTGCACGCACACACGCGCGTGCACACACAGAGGTCAGGAGCCATCCATCTTGTTTTAGGAGACAAGGTCTCTCATTGGCCCAGGGCTCGCCACGTGGGCAAGTTTGGCTGAGCCTGAGCAAACCCCAGGGGTCTTCCTGTCTGTGCTTCCCTGGTGCCAGGATGAGAAGCATGCCCCGCCACCCCCAGATCTTCTCACGTGGCTTCTGGACGTCAAACTCAGCCCCCTTGTGTGGGTGACAAGCACTTCACTGACTGAGTTCCCTCCCTGCCATACGTTATTTTTTTAAATCAAAATGTAAATGGCTTTGGAGAGACAGCGTGGCTGGATATGGAGAATCATGTGTAAGTGAAAGCAGATGACATAAATGAAGAAAACACCGTATGATCTGTGTGTGTGCGTATGTATGCGTTCTTCTCTCTCACTCTTACACACACACACACACACACACACACACACACAGAACAGACACACTGAATATAAAACACAGTCTCCCACTGAAGAAGGGGGAAAAGAAATGCCAAATTTAGGTCAAAAGACAAAATAGCAGCTGCGGAGCACACACGGCTACAGAGATCTAAAGGGCAGCATGAAGGTGGCAGCTTTAAGGAAATGGTCTTGCACCTGAGGGGGTTTCTGTTTAGAAAGTCGCTGCTGTGATTCCGGTCCCAGAAGTCTGTCCATCTGGCTCACTGAAAGCCCCATGACCTGAATGGATCCCATCCTGCGGGTCCCGAGCACACACAATCAAACGGGGTCAGAAAAAAGCAGGAGCAAGGGGGGGGGGGATCAAGGACCAAACATTCCTGCACTTGTGCCCTGTGGCCACTAATGGGGCCCATAACTGTGAGCCACCAGGTGTGAAGGAGACAGACCAGGTGTGAATGTGAGAGACCAGGCGTTATGATTTTTGCTCGTTCCTTAAAATGTCGCATCACAGAGTATGCTGGGGAAGAGCCAGGGGGAGACGCCTTGCCCATCACTGCTCACCCTGAATCAGAGCTGGGGGTGGAATCAGGAGGCTGAGCAATGGGCTCAGCTGACTCCGCCCTCCTGAACTTGCGATCAGTGGGGATAAGAACTGTAGACTAGAAGCAGAGCACACCATCGAGGGAGTTACCATGGGGGGCAGGGCCCGTGCTCCTGGTGGCTGAGTGCTCATCAGTTCTATCCTGGGTCATCGAGGTGCCCACATGCTGCCCAAGAGGCAGAAGGCACAGGCCACACCCCAGATCCGAGATCCGGGGGTCCGCCACACAAACACAAACAGTTTCTCTCCCACTGTGGGTGAGATCCTGAATAAGCTATGTGCGCTTTCTGGAGATAGCTCAGCTGTGGTCGGAGTGGCTAGAACATCTGGAGGCGCATCCCTTGACCTACAAATCCTTCCATAAATGTGTCCTACGCAAAAGTCTGTGATGTGAATGGTTTGGATGACAACACAGTCTTTGGCAGTGACAACTGAAAGATCAGAGGACCAACCATACGGGGACAGGTAAGGAACCATCAACTCCCTCCCCTCAAGAAAGGGCTATTCATCCCTTAAAAAAGCAATTTCAAAGCTAGGCACAGAGCACACGCTGGTAGTGCCAGCTTTCGGGAAGCTGGGGCTGAAAGATTCCCAAGAGGTTAAAAGCCAGCTTAGATTATATGGCCTCAAAAATAAAAAATAAATGAAAGTTGCTTTTTATTGATAAAACAGGGAGAAGGATGTTAAATGTACCCAAGACCAAAGAGTTTAGAGAAAAGATCTATATAAAATATATCTAAATATTAGCCAATGTCCTCTAGAAGATTTAAGTGTTGCTCTTATCATTATGCTGTGTGCATCAACCTGTCTACACACACACACACACACACACACACACACACACACACACACACATACACACACCTTCACACCCCCACCCCATATTAGAATCAGAGATGCAAGCCTCCATTTCTGCACGCCACCACTCCTACACCCGGCCACTCCCAGCTTCTGCATCCATATTGGGGATCTGAACTTGGGACCTCATGCTTGAGCAGCAAGCACTCTACCTATTGAGCCATGTTTGCAGTTCCAAGAAAATGTTCACGTCTCACATATCCCTGGGTGAGGCTGATCCAGGAGCACACTTTCAAGAACCACTGATGTGAGCAGTTAAGAGGAGAAAAAGACCCAAACATATGAACTGAACACAAGAGCACAGAAGAAATTTCTCAGCTTTGCCCAGCACCCAAAGGAAAGAAAAATCCAGTTGAATTCAGAACTTAAAAGACCTGGGACAGCTCTCAAAAGGCACACGGTAGAGATATTTTTTTAAAAGTGGGCTTTGGAGTCGGAAAAGGGCACATTTGCAGATCCCCAAATCCCAGCTCTGTCACTGCCTGGCTGAGTGAAGTTTTACCAGCTCCAAAGCGGGGACAGTAAGAACACCTGTGACATCACACAGTGCTTGGGAACGGGCCTGGCAGCTAGTCGGTGCTTAGGAACGTCTGGTATTCTTTATGATAATTCTGCTATCTGCCCCACCTAGAGCTGCCCCCTCCCCATTCCGCAGGAAACAACTCAGCATCTGTGTGCCGCAGGTGACACTTTTTAAAGCAGGTGGCCGCACGAGGCACCAGGTTGGCTCTCTCTCCCGCCCACTGCCTGGGACTAACATATCCTGCACCTGTTGTTTTTTGCAGACCCCCATCTGCCGCCCATACAGGCGGCCTTGCACATGGCTACCCACAAATGCTGGGTAGTGTTGGCTGGTCCAGACAGGTTCTTATCCGGTATGACAGGTGTCCTCCACAAAGGGACAGAGGGAAGACCACGTGACATTTGGGAAGGATAAGAAAAATCAAGCTCTCGTGAGCTCCAAGCAGGGAAACGCATCACTGTCTGCCATTCTGACACACCCAGAGGTAATAACACAACTGGGCCCTCTGGATGGCCGCGGCTAAGACCTGGCGCCCGTCGGCCAACTGGGGCAGCAAAGCGTCCCTGAGACCCCCAGCTCAGACAAGAGGGGGCGGAGGAGCCCTGAAACTGGGACTGTGTGTCAGTTCCAGCTGCTGGTTGCATCCCTGGTACTCTGTGAGCCTGTTTCTTCTCCCGGCTCAGAGGGTTGATAAAAAGGCGGAACAGGTACATCCCACCGGAGCCCCTCTCATTAGCCCCCTGGGGGGGCTCCTGATTCCATGCCTCCTTTCCTGCTTGTTTCTTGGACCGACCACTACATGCTGACTTCCAAAAATAATCATTAGGACACGGGTATGGCTACTTAAACTGCTCCCTCATGCCCCACAGCACTGAGGTGGAAAACCACATTGTTCACTGCTGTCTACAAGGCTCTACAGAAGCAGACCCAGATGACCTCCTGCCTAGCACCTCCCCTCCATCCCTGTACTCCATTTAGAGAGGTGTTCTGTTGTTTTCAAAAAGCAAGTACTTCCCTGCCTCAGGGCCTTTGCACCAGCTGATCCCGCTACTTGACATACCCTTCCTCTAAATGTCCACTGCCCTGGCAGGTATTGCCTTTGAAGAACAGCCTGTCTACCATCCTAAGGAGGTCAGCTAAGCTCTTAAGGAGGTGATGCCTCAAGAACTTCCCTCCCACCTCTGTTGCTCTCTGCCCCAGTTTCTCTCCATATTGCTGTTAAATGTGCAATCAAACACCTCAGGGAAACAAGAAGCTGGTTGCAGCTCATAGTACAGCTGGACGGGGGAGTTCATACCCACATCAGAAACCTGGGAAACCAGCCACGTCACATCCACAGGAATTGCTGGTAGAGGGACACAGCTCCTCTCTCGTCAGAATGGCTGCATGCCAATATGCCTGGACGTATGCCCACTTACCAAACCAGCTCTATCTTACCCACCTGCTTAGGAAATAGTACCATCCACCACGGGCTGGGTCTTTCCTCATCCATTAGACACTCTCCCTTGGTTTGTTCAGGCTTCCCTTAACTACTACTTCTTTGAAGATGTACCCAAAGCCTCAGCATTTAATCGTCAAGTTTTTAAATTTGATTGATTGATGAGACAGGGACAGAGAGTGAGGGGGCCATGTTGCACAAGTGGAGGTCAGAGGACAAGTTGTGGGGGTTTTAGAAGTCAGTTCTCTCCATCTACTAAGTAGACGTCTGGGAAATCGAACTCAGGTCCCCAGGCTTGTGAGCAGGCACTTTACCTGCTGCGCCCTCAACGGTCAACTGACACCTGTATTTCACCACCACACTATCTAACACATGCTTTGCCCAGGGCCTGGAGTCTGGAAAGTATATGTAGCGTGCATGGGGTATGTGAACGAGAGAGTTGTGCAAACTGTCGAGCACTGTGCTAGTAATGTAAGGGACGGTGAAAGTTCTGGAAAAAGCCAGTCGAATCATTCAATGAAAACAGGAAAAGCAGAGGTGGGGCAGGGAGGGGGTTGCTTGGGGGAAATGTGGACCAACTTTAAGGGGTGACTCAGGAGCTAAATCAAGGGGCTCTTCTGCGAGCCGGAAAGGAGGCCGCCCCAGGGGTCATTCATTGTGCCGGAGCCGCCGGGCTCTGCCCAGCCCATACCGCCGCCATGGCAGCTTTGAGCTCATGCTCAGAGCCAGGCAGCGTGCAGCCTCCTAGAGCCTTGGGGAAGGGATCCTGGCCTCGCCAGCGGGTCTGGCTCACCCTCATTTCTGAGTGCTCCCCACCTGTATCTGGCTGCTCCTTGGTGCAGCCCCAAGGCCTGTGCTCCTTGGGGGGGAGGGGGAGGGCGCTGTGACTCACAGATGGCCCGTCGTTCCCAGAGCTGGCGGAGCGCCGCGGCTCCTATCTTTAGCAGTTCCACGGGCTGAAAACTCAATTTACCCGCCCGTGGCGGGCAGCATGTGGGTCCCCCCCGCCCCCCGCCTGCCCAGCACGGCACATCAGATCTTTCTCCGGGGACTGGAGGGCCTGGTAGAGCCAGTACCTGAGCTCCAATAACCTCTGCATCCGGAGCATGCCAGCCTGGCCTTCGGCACTAGCCAGGCCTCACGGGAAGCTGGAGGCAGGTGCCAGAACCCAGCAAGGGGAAGCTGATCATGTCGTGTCCTTGTCATCCGACTGGCTTAGTCCTGGTAGTTACTGGGCACAGATCCACGAGGGGCCACATCAGTGGTCAGGATGCTTATAGAATCTTCTCTCTCTCTCTCTCTCTCTCTCTCTCTCTCTCTCTCTCTCTCTCTCACACACACACACACACACACACACACACACACACACCTCTCCCTGTCTCTGTTCTTCTCTCTCTCTCTCTCTGTCTCTCTCTCATCACATTTCTATCATCAAACGTAGTCATGCAGTGAATGAGCCCCTCTGTGTAGGGGGAGAGGCAAGGAGCAGAATGAGGAGCTGCTGAGCTTGCACGGGTGGGGGGTGTGGACAGCAGGCATGTGAACTCCCTGGTGCAAACTCCAAGAGATGAACAGAGACGGGGGTTCTGCCCCAGGGGCTTGGGCAAGCCAGCTCCTGTGCCACCTGCTGCCTATGCCCAGCATGGATGCCAGCAAGCCACTGGGCTCCTCCGCTGCAGCGCCCACACACCGTGGAACAGCTCCCCCTGGAAATGCAGTGCACTCTCACCCCCGAGGGTGGGCACCTCGATTCCTGAGGTCCTGGACTCCTTCCCAAGGAGGCCGGGTTCCAGCAACGGGGCTGTTGCATAAATGCAGATTTGGGGGAGGTGGGTCTCAGAAAACCACCTGGGCACCAAGGGGGTGCAGGGCGCCTTGAGTGCTATCTGGAAGTCAGATAAGCGTCAGAGCTGCCGGGATCAGAAGGACCCAGAGATGGCCCAGGTTTGGGGCTCGCTGGCTCAGGATACTGGCTGTGGCCTGGCCTTTGCCGATGGCAATGGAACAAGGACACGGTCACCTGAAGGCCGGGGCTCAGCTCCTCCCCACGCTCTGAGTCCTGACCCCCCCTCCCAGACTCTCGGGTCACATCTTCTGCTGCACTCCTCTACTTTCCTTCATTTCCTCATCCAGAATGACTCTCTTGGGCATCACCAACTTGGGCATCGCTCAGGTGGAGAAGGGAAGATAGCAGACAATACTGGTGACCTCAGGGGACAGACAGGGCACCACAAAGGCACAGGTGAAAGTGACAGGTGCCCTGGAGCAAATGAAATGGAAATGGGGGCTGGGAGAGGACAGAGTAGCTTCGGAAGCTCTCTAGCAGCCCACCGTCACCCCCCCCAGGACCCCACAGCACTTGTTTCAAGTACCTGATGCATCCTTATAGCTTCCTGGCCCCACTTCCCAGCCACCTCCTTCAAGTGACCTTCCCTGGCCACCGACATACTTCGTGACTATCCTACAGCTTTCTTGTTTACCATGCCTATATCAAAATATGAGGTCCAAAAAGACAGGAAGCACGTGTCTTGCTCATTGCTGGATCCTGAATCAACTCTAGGGCCCCAAATGCCACAGTCCACTTTTTGTTGGTTTTGGATAAGCCAGGAGACAGCCCCTCTTCCTCCGCGGTACCCAGCCCCTGCCAGCGTGGATGTCCTTTGAAACACATGAAGCAAGTAACACAGGTAACACGTGACTCCGTCACCTTCCTAGGGGATGTTTAAACATCTAAGAGCTCTGGGATGGACTGAAAGCTCACTGGGTAAAGGGAGTGCCGCGCGAGCATAAGGACCTGCGTTCAGATCCCTGGCACCCACATACAAACCGAGCATTATGGTGAGCATCTGTAATCCCGGGGCTAGTGAGGTAGAGACACGGTGGATCCAGTGGGTGGGGCTTGCTGGCCAATCAGTGAGAGCGTCCACCTCAAACATAAGGTAGAGAGCACTAGAGGAAGACAGACAACGTTGACCTTTGGCCTATAGACAGACTCACACACACACACACACATATATACAGGTGAGTACACACATGTGCACATGTAAGTGCATACACACACATCACACAAAAAGGCAAGTACACAGGCAAACACATGTACAGACATGTGCACACAGAACTGTATGCCTAAGTGCATATCCACACACGGACACACGTGTGCATCTCTAAGTTCATATCCACATGTGCTCATATGCATACAGGCAAGAACACTTAGCACACACAGCACGCAGAACTATGCACAAGCGCGCACGCGCACGCACACACACACACACACACCGAGGAGCAGGGGTTCTGTCCGGCTTAGAAGGAAGTTCCTAAGCAGCTGTTCTGTGGCCCAGAGGTGAGCGGAGCTCCGAGCAGACACACTCAGCGGCCTCCCGACTCCTCAAGGACACGAGGCCTGTGGTCTGGGCCCAGCCTGCAGCACTCGGGGACAGATCCAGGGACGGTGGGAAGCCACAGGCACTCTGTTAACGCACGCTCCAAGAAGATGCGTCCCGTCGCTAGGCGCCCGCTGTACACACGGGGTTACTATTAGCAAGTTAATCATGGAAAATGCTGAGGTCTCTCGCTCCCGCCCTGCATCTCTCTGCTCCACGCTACAATTTCATCTTCTGTATCATGTTACCGGACGGGGCTGTTGGCTCCGTCCCCTCCCTTGTCCCGGGCCTTGGTGACCTTTCCGTTCCTCCCAGGCGCACACCACGTCAGCCCTACAGAGCCGCGAGGCGCACTGGCTTTGGCGTGTGCCTGGCCGGGGCCATCACGCCGACATTTTCCATGCCAAAGCTCCAGCTGGCCAAACGCAGGGGGAAGGGAGGGTGAGGGGGATTAAGACAACTTGCTGCCTCACCTCAAGACAGACTAAGGCTCCTACACCCACCTTGACAGCCCATGTCATCCACATACCATCTCTAACCAGCGGTAACAGCCTCTAGCAAAAAAATAAATAAATAGAACTACTCCCCGGCTTGCTTTCAGAGATCCACTCTCTCACCTCCCACTTTCTAGATGGCCAGAGAAGCTCTCCTGCTTGAAGGCCGGAATCATGAAAGGCTTAGTACCTACTGGTCAGTCAGCACTCCCAGGAGAGCGCTGATTCTTAGGTGTGATGGCGAGCTGTGGGCCACTGGCTCCCTTCCCCATTATCCTGTCCAAGGTGCGGCCACTGGGTCCTCGGGCTGAATCACGAGGGCTTTCATTAGGGATAAAGAGAACCATAAATAAACAACACAAGTGATTATAAAACTGGAATTCTGTGGTGATCTCAACAGCCAAGACCGTGTCTGTGGGAAAACATGGAAAAACAACAAAAAAAAAAAAAAAAAATTCTAAGGTTGCAGCTTGGAATCTTCTGATGGCCAAAGTGTTTTCTGCATACTGGGGTCACAGCCTGAAAAGGACCTTATGTGAGGGGATAGGGTGTGAGGTTGGGGCTGGCTCGGGCCCCCCCAGTGTGTGGTCTCCAGAGTGCCACGCCATGCAGCAGATCCTTGAGTGGGATGGGGTCGGTTCCTGAAGACCTTCTCTCAACACCAGCTGCCTCTATCGTGTGACTATTCGTTATACAGCAGAGATGTCATCCGGCCACCCCTAGGGCTGCCTCGTGTCCAACAGTCCCGTGCCCAGGACAGTCACTGCTACCACACACCATACTCAATTCCCTCAGTCCTGGGAGCCAGGCCCACCCCTCACGGACTCCCCCAACCCCCACCTTAAAGCCACAGTCTGGGAGGCAGACAAGAGAGACTTTCTCAGAAAGGCTCCGTCTGTACCATGACAAATGATGTCCAGGGTTGGTTTGAGCCTCATTTTCCCCGACAACCCCAGTCTTTGAAAGACCCTGAAAATCCCAAGAGTTTCGGTCACGGGAAAAATCTTTCCCAACTGCCCAGTGGAGTCAGTTTCCCAAGCCTGAGAGCTTCGCCTCTCGTTCGTTTGCTCACCAATTCTTTAATGAGCATCGTATCTGCTGGTGTTGGGGATTTTAAGCTAAGTCTTGACACATAAGAAGGAAACCAGCGTTCAGAAAGGAGGAGAGGACAGGATCATGGTCAAAGAGAACTGCACACACCTTGGACAGGATAATGGGGTATGGAGGGCTGTGGCATGTCCTCCACAGATAGAATCCAAGAGGTAATAGCCACTCACACATTAACACCTTTCCTGTGACCCTTGTCAGAAGCTTTAAGGAACCTCATGCCGAACCATCTTTAATGAGGGAAACCCCCCGAGTCCCATCTCCCACTCTCTGCTCCCCTCCCCTGTGCCTGCTTCTCATCTATGTGGCCCCCTCCCTCAGCTTCCACACGGGAGTCTGATTCCTGGTGGTGAGTGTGAGGTCAGAAGTCCACATCTTGCTACCGCCAGGGATCCGGGTTCTGACCCGCTCTGCCATGTCCTGAGTGATTTGGAGAAGATGGCGTAGCCTCTCTGATGAGCCTCAGCTTCCTGACCTGTCAAACATGGATCCCTAGGGACCGTGTCTGAGAGCTGCTGGGGCAGACAGGGGAAGGATGTGAGACTCCACCAGAGCCTGGCCCACGGGGGAAACCTGGCAGAGTGAATCTCGACATCATCTCTTGAGACCATCGCCACCTTAACAGATTCCCCCTGTCCAAACCTTCCTCCGGGTAAGGGATGGCTAAGTGGGACTGACACCCCAAAGTACTGCTCAGAGACCAAACCCCAGATTCCTGACCTTGGCCGTGGTTATTGTTGGATGCACTTACACTCCAAATCCTTACTCTAAGAAGTGGCTTCTGGCAACCCTGAGAAGACTTGGGGCTTTCCAGAGGTTCTGACCCGCCATGTAAAAAGACCCTGGCAGATCTGGGGTTCACGCACCTGTCTGAGCTGACTCTACCCAGATGTCTCTCTGTCCCGGATTCCACTTCCTCCACACCCCCCTCTCCACGTGTTCTGTCTTCCCAGTTCGCCTCTCCTCCCCCTCAACACTCTCTCCCACCACCTCCCCACCCCCCACCACCGCATCTGCCCCGAGTCTGTGGTGGTTTCAGAACTGGGTGCCTGTCGTTGGGAGCTGCGTGAAAGGGTGCTAATTTTGAAGGCACTTCAGAAAAGGCAAGCCGAAGCATTTTCTTAGCAGCCCCTCATCCACACCTCCCAGCTGTCGCTCCCAGGGGGTGGGAGTAGGGGTTCTGGAGCCAGTCGTGGGTGAGCAGGTGCATGGGGGGGAGGCTAGAGTGCAGCCTGCTTCTGTCTTTATCCTCAGAAGGGGGCCTCTGGAGGCCAGTGCTCCCGGTCCCCAGGGCCATGGACAGTTGAAGTAACACAGACATATCACATTGCGAATGGACAAAAGTACAAACACAGAGCGCTCCGGAGGCCCCGAATCCAGAGTTCAGCTCTGAAGGCCCCCAAATAAACCAAGGGTTCCACTTGAAGATCAGATGCTACGTGACGCCTAGTCACGTCTCCTGCCTGGAGGGTAAGCTCTCAGGTAGGTGGGATGTTTCATATTTTTCCTTTGGATGATCTTGTCTAGAGAGCAGCTACTGTGACTTAATTTTGTACCAGGTAAGAGCAGATGAAATCAACACTTCCTGGGCCTCCTGTACTTGTTTGGTTTGGTTTAAGAAATAGGCTCGCATGTATCCCAGACAAAAACTATATAGCTGAGGATATCCTTGAAGTTCTGATCCTGCTGCCTATATCTCCCAAGGATTACAGGCGTGTAACTCCACTGCCAATTTATGGAGGGCTGGGGATCGAACCCAGAGCTCCATGCATGCTAGGCAAGCTCCCTACCAGTTGAACCACATCCTACTCCCCCCATAATTTTAACTAGTGTAATCTGACACGCATTTATGGAGGACCAGCTGTGAGACTGGTGTGTGTGGTTTTTACTTGGAATCAGACACTGAGAAGTGAGACCAGATTGAAAGTCCTCTCCAGAGAGGAACACATGCCCAGCCCTGGACATGCTCCCACGGGATGGGACTCGTCACCCCGTGGATGCTCTGACACTCTGCTGCTCCTCCTGATCATTAGAAAGGGCAGTGTCGAAGGGCCAATGGTTGATCAAGAAGCGAAACGGAAGGAAATAAAAAGCCCTGTCGACAGCCTCTAGATGCCCCAACGGCGCTCTCCCATCCTGGGCCCCTGTGGTGTTACCATGGCATCAGCCAAGTCACCCACATGCCCACAAGCTGTACGCTTGTTCCTGGGTTGCGGGGTGGGTGGGGCTCATGACCAAGTCAGGAGAAAAGACTAAAGCAGACGACGCCAGCACCTCCATGTCCCAGCAGGTGTGAGCGCCCCTTGGTGTCCTGTGCATTGCAGGTAAATAGAAGCTGACCTTGGCTATCCGCAGGTGCGAGGCGCGACTAGACGTCGTCCGTCCTTGGCTAGCCTGAACTTCTTCTGACCTGGTCTCCCCTCTTCTCTCTCCCCAGATAACCAGCCTTGCCAAGTTCGGAACACCATGTTTCCCGCTCCATTTGTTGCCGGCGGTTTTGGAAGCAGAGTTCAGTTCTGGTCAGTGTGACAAACTAGAGAACTGCTTGGGGTGGTGGTAGGATGACGGGGGCTTTGGGACAGCATTTCTCTTACCTACAATGCCCTCGACCAGGGGGGAGTGTTCCCAGCCTTGCCTCTGGATACAGCCCATCTCTGAATGTGGTAACCCAGAATGCTATCGTCATAACAGAAAGCTGACTTAGGACAAAGTTGACTCTAAAAACCATAGAGTAGGGCTGGAGAGATGGCTCAGAGGTTAAGACTGCCTCAGAAGCAGACGGTCCTGAGTTTGGATCCCAGGTCCCACATAAAACATCAGGCAGAAACAGTGGGGGCCTGCACTTCCAGACCTGGTGGGCGGAGGCCAGAGTGAAGCAAAAAGGAGGGAGAAGCAATCCAGGACAATTCCCAAAGTCACTCTTTGTCCTTCACAGAGACACACGCACAGTACCCTCTTATATAGACATGCACACATTGCACGCACACCAGGCCTTGATCATCACCCTGACGTGCCTTCCACCGTGGGAGATACCTGTCTTTATTGTAATTCCATGGAGTCAGTATTTCCCAGTATTTGAAATCAAAACTATTTCATTGGATGCAAGTGACCACCGACTTGGAAAGAAGGAAAGTTCTCTGAAGGATTGCTAATACCAAACTACTCCATACAGCTGTGCCCGCCCTTAATGCCTGGAAAATGCCCTGGGATACCATCCAAATGGACGCCGCCCCTTCCAACTAAATCCCCGACATCCTTTCTGCGCATCAGCCACTCCTGGCCCGATACTGACACTCTTGGATTCCGGCCAAATGTGATTGGGCCAGATCAGACTCCACAGAAGCAAAGCTGCCTGGCCCTCCTCCACGGAGTGTGAGCACAGCCCTTGAACCCCAATAGCGGAGGGGAGAGTATGCCAGCGCCCGGAAGGCTACATTGGATCCAGTCGCTCACTCTGAGCTTCTGATGTATCAGGTGAATTGTCCAGGCTCACCTATTCTTAGTCTGCTCGGAGCTAAGCACAGGTGAAGGCTCCTTACTCTATCCCTCTCTCTCTCTTTCCCTTTCTCCTTCTTCTGCTTTTCTGTTCCTTCTCTCTCCTCATGCATTAACCCAAAGTAACAAATAAGGAACAATCATTTAGTCAGTGAGCATCAAACCACGCAAGCTTGTACCATTAAAAAAAAAAAAGTCTCCCCTAGACCAGGCCATTGCCCTCTGGAGGCATTGTGTGCAAATATAGCAAGCTCTGTTAAAGGGAAATAATGCCGCCGCATAGTTCTGGGAGCGTGTCATGCCCCTTTAAGAGGGGGCCCACTGTTCATTTCCATTCTAGGCCACAGCTCTGGTTTCAAGACCCAGGTCTCCTTACGGCCTCGTGCAGTATTAATATGCCCTGGCGCCCTCCCGGCTTTGCGTTGTGAGCTGTAATCATTGGGGCCAACTTCCACGGGCAGGCTGGTTTGGGGCTCCCTCTTGGTCTCTGTGGCCAAGCCATCCACCGCCATCAGCATCCGTAGGGGAACACCCCTGGATGTTGGAAGCAGCCGTGACGTCACCACGTGGAGCACACAGTGCAGGAGTGTTCTACAGCTGTCACGAGGCGGGGGGGGGGGTCCCCAGGGGAATAGAGTCAGAGTCACTTGGGCCCCTCTGCCCCAGGTGTGTGACCCCAGTTCTGCTGAGGAGGTTGCAGCCAACCTGTTCTTTCTCTGTAGCTATAAAAAAGACTCTGTTTCTGAAAGCTCCCATCAACCACTTCTACTTTGGAAAAGACATAGGTGAGGATGGGGTGGGAGGAGAGAAGAGGACACAGGGCAGGAATGTAGAAAAGAGGAAAGTACAGTAAAATGCACCCAAAAGACTTATGTGGGCTCCACACCACAGGCAGGCAGGCACACACACACACACACACACACACACACACACACACACACACCCCTCCCACTGTGATCTACAGGCCTCAGCTCATGGGGTATGCTGAGGAAAGATGGTCGGTCTAGGTTCCCATCCCAGTCCCCCATCACGAGTCACTGACTCAGCACCTCGCTCTCCTCATCTGAAAACTGGGACCAAAAGCAGAGGCCAGTTCTGGCTCACCATGAGTGTCCACTTGCGCCCCCAAAGCCCATACTCCCCAAAGCAAGTGCAGAGGGCGGGACACTGCACAGAGGGTGGAGGCAAAATGTGCCCTCAGAATCTAGCGACTGCCCCAGAAAGCATAATTGACACAAGTATACTCCTAGGTGTACAGCTAAAGAAGTAACAGCAAGTATGTTAACCAACACTGACTGACATGCCACGCTCACAGCAGCTTAAGTGGAACCAAGGCCAGTATTCCTGAGGGGAGGGCAGAGAAGCAACACGCGGTCTCTCCACACCGTGGACAGTGAGCTAGCCAAGGGATGAATGAAGCGCCAAAATGGTGCACCATGGATAAATCCTAATGCTCAGCAAAAGAAGCCAGAGCTAGCTCGTCTAATTTTCAAGACCTCAGGTCTTGTAGCCTAAACAGGACTTTAACGTCCTGGACTTGCATCCTGATCAGGTGACTCCTGCCCAGAGACATGCTTCAAATATCAAAGCTGCTGACCGCAACAATTTGTGGAACAGGAAAGAGGGATTTCCTCCGGTGGAAGACCCCTGAATACCCGGGTGGAAATGGTTGAATGGGTAACACGCCAGCTGTTTAGGCATGAGAACCTGAGTTTGGATTCTCAGCGATTGTGTAAGAAACTGGGAGTGGCAACTTGCATCTGTACCCCAGAGCTACAGTGGGGGCGACACAGACAGCTCTTGGGGGCTTGCAGGCCAGCCAGTCTAGCCTAAAACAGCAAGCTTCGGCCTCAGTAAGAGACCTCGTCTCAACAATAAGGTGTACAGGCCTGGAGAGATGGCTCAGGGGTTGAGACTTTGTCTCACAAGCAGAAGGGCCTGAGTTCTGATTCCCGGTCCCACGTAAAAAGGCCAAGCAGAAACAGCAGCTGCCTGCACTTCTGACGCTGGTGAGTAGAGCCTGGGAAATCCCAGAGCGAAGCAAAAAGGAGATAACAACCATCTGGGATGATTCCCAAAGTCACCTTTGATCCTCCACAGGGACACACAGTGCCCCCTCTCTCTCTCACACACACACACAAATGTACGCATGTGCAAAATAAAAAAAAAATGCGAACAGCAGCAAGACAGGAAGACACTTGACATAGATCTCCAGGCTTCACATGTACATGTTAAACTAATGCACCTGCATGCACCTGCACACGCGCGCGCACACATCCATGACCGCTCCACCTTCAGCTACCCCGTGGCTGGTATGTCTTCAGTCGTGTCAAGGTCTCTCTGGAGTTTTTCTTCATCTTTCCATTAGCAAAATGTATTGTTTTTTTTTTAAAGCTGACTTTAACAAAATCTATCAAAATACAACAGACCATCTCCAAGACACCTTCTGACCCTCAGGCTCTAATGTTATCGTGACTAACCAGCGCCTGGAACTAGTCAAACGTGAGTCCTGTTCAAGTCCTGCCAACAGATGAAATGCACGGGTTCGAGCTTCTCACATCAACCAGGAGTGAATGAGACAGAAAAGACACATTGATTCTGTTCCTATGGTGTTGTGTGTATGTGTGTGTATGTGTGTGTGTGTATGTGGGTGGTGCATGCATACTCGCTCACCTGTGTGCACATGCATGTGCATTCAGTATAGAAAGCTAGCAGTGGATGTTGGGTTATCTCCCTTAGTCATCTTCTGTCTTATTTTTTGAACCTGAACTCATCAGCAAGCTCTAGGGATCCACTTGTTTCTACTCCAACCAAGCTGGGATTACAGGTATTTTATACATGAATGCTGGGGATCCAAACTCTGGTCCCCATGCTTGTACCACAAGCCCTTTACCAATGGAGCCATCTCCCCAACCCCACAGCCACTGTCTTCAAGACTTGTAGCGTGGAGAAGCACAGTAGTAACCAAAGCGTTGCTCTTCCCTCCATCTTGTCGGCTCCGGCCGCATCTGCAGACCTTGGTGTCGTCAACAGTGCATATTATTCTTCAAATCAACTCAAGATTGTCTCACTGTTTTATTTTCAAAATAGCATTGTCCTGGGCAATAATATCTGTGAAATCACAAGCTCTGAAGTGTTACTTCTATTTTTCCACACGCGCATCCAAATACACAACTATAATAAGAAACGCGTCCGCGTCCCACCTCACAGCATCTCGCAGGTGAGCTATAGAATGCAGTAGGAACTTCCTTGGTTTTCCACAGCCATCGCTGAGATCAAAACTGCTTTCGGCCTTTCTAGAAACAACAGGCTGAGAGGTGAGGAGGCTGCCATTTAAGGTGACTCCCCAAAGCTGTGGCCAGGCCCGCAGCTTCAAACTCCGGCGTGCCTGATTCCAAATCCCAAGTCTTTGTTGCTCTTTCAAGCATGCAGCCCATCGGCGGGCTACCGGGTGAATGAAAGTCGAGAGACTGTAAATAATGCTGGCTGACCTTTATCACCTATTCAACTTAATCCTGGCCTAAGAACTTGACAGCAAGATTTTCCATGATAATCTGAACTGTGGAGAGTAATTTGTGTATGCATAAACAGGGCGGGCAGCCAGAGGGCAGACGGGGAGGGACAGCAAAGCGGACTCCTGACCACCTCCCCTGCCCCCCAAACCCTAGGAGCGGGTGCTAATCAACAGTGCCAACAAGACTGAAGTTTATTCCCCCATCCAGGCAGGACTGGGGTCAGGTTGTCCCCATCCAGATGTAACGCAGTGCCCCGGCCAGCCCTCCCCAAACACATAGTTGAATCACGGGGGACTCTGGCTGTGCCTTCGCCCGTGACTCAGCTCATGTCCATCAGGTCTCCAGGGAAAACACAGGCAAGAGCACATGGGTCAGCGATGTCACCATGAACTCGGGGATGCCCAGGCCTTCACACGCACAGAACGCCACACGAGAAAAGCCCTTCCATCCCAGCCTGGAAAAGCCAAGAACCGAGAGGGCCGAGGCCATCCCATGAGACCTCTCGTGGGATGGGAGGGAAAACCAGCGCCAAGAAAGGGGTGGCCAGGCCCCAGGGTACTCAGCAAGGTCAGGGATGGCACGGACTCCTGCACAGTCAGCGGCCACGGGTCCGTGGCTCCGCTCTGCCCACCAAGACCCACTGATGAAATTGTCGATTACAGAGCCATCTCCTAAATTCAGGAATCGATACCATGTAAGTGGAGCGCCCAGTTACTCAGATGCCTTCAACCACAACAACAAAGAAGAATGAGGAGGGAAACTTCCTAGCTCATTATCCCCAGGAAATGGTTTCCAAGAGTAAGTCAATATGCATCAGACATAATCTCCTGCAGGAGCAGCAAAAGGGCGGGAAATGAGAACCCTAGTTCCTTCCCACCTACACGTGTCTGCAGGGAGCAGTGCTCGTTCATTCACTCTTTCTGCTCTTAGGTCAGTGAGGAGAAGAGACTGGCCACACATCGGGGCTCCGTGAGACCTCCTCCATGGACCATGCAGTATGCCAGCTGCGGAAGGAACCCCTGAATACATACATCATTTGATGCCAATGCGAGAAGGCCTTGAGCCCTCCACCAGGTGGCAATTCTCTCAGCAGAAGAATGGGTCTGCAGGTGGGCCACAGGCTGGCAAGCGAGGAGGAGTGTGTGTATGTGTATGTGTTTGTGTATATGTAAAACAGGGCACTTTGTGAGTGTGTGTGCCTGCGGAGGCCCAAGGCAATCATCTTGGATTATCTACCTCCCTATTGCTTTGCTCTGGGGTTTCCCAGGCTCTGCCTTCCAGGGCCAGAATTACAGGCCACCACTGTATCTGCCCAGCATTTTTACATGGGATCTGGGGGTCCGAATTAAAGTCCTTTTGCTTGTGAGGCAAAGGCTTTAGCCCCTGAACTATCTCCTCCCTCCCCACTCAAAGTTTAATCCACCCAGAGTTGGTCTATAATAGAATGCCTCTCAAAAGGTAAAACACAGATTAGCAAAATGTCTTGCTTTCAAACAAATGTTGCTGTGATAAATGACCCAAACAATTTGGGAAAAAAAGGAGTTGATTCAAGTTCAAAGTTTTAGGCTATCATCTATTATGGCAGGAGTTTCTAGTCAGGGACAAGGGAACTGGCCATACCCTATGCACAAGAAAAAGCTTAAACAGGGACATACTTTATAGCTTTCTAATCTGCCAAATTTCTGACCAGTTCTCTCTCCATCTTCTGCACTTAGCCAGGGAATGAACCCACCCACTAACAAGCTGGGTCTTCCCACTTCAATTATATAATCTCCTACAGGTTTGCTCAGAGATGTGCCTTAACTAAATAATTCTTCATAGGTGTGCCTAAAAACTCAGTTCTCCAATGTTAAGTTGACGCTTAAAACCTGCCACAGCAGGTAAAGGTGCTCAGTGATGAGTCCAACAACCCGAATTCAATCCCCAGAACCCATGTGGCTGGAGGAGAGAACCAATTTCTGCAAGTGACCCTCCGACCTCCACGCTTGTTCTGTGCTATGTACACTGCCCCGCCTCAGTACATGAAAATGAGTGAATAAATAACAAATAAATAAATGTGGGGGGAAAAGATAAACTACAAACAAATAATCATTTCATGAGCTGAATATTTTGAAAGCACAAGCAGGACTGGGGTTTCCTGGGTTTGTTTCCCTGATTGGGGAGGAAGAGTTGGTCACAAGATTTCAGCAGTAGGCTCGGACCTCTCTTCTCTAGAGAGAAAGCAAAATAGACATAAAAAAGTGGTTTTTATTATTATTATTTTAAGCAACCTCTATGGTCCATATGAGCTAAAAGTGAAGTCCAAGTAGAAAAATCCAGACTTATGAAAATTTACAGCTGGCAATATGAGCCTTTGGCTCTCAAGCCCAGACAGACTGATGAAGCCACAATTCCCTCTGCTTCTGTTTCCCTGATACCCCAAATCCCTCTCCATCTAGTGCTAGCAACCATGATTAATTCGCTCCATAACATCTGAGGGAGACTTTCTCACCTGTAGGAATAGAAGCTCTCCTGTGATGCCTGACATCACAAGTGTGTTCACAGAGTGCATGCATGCATGCGTTTCTGACGGATGATCACATATGCATTCCACAAACCAGGACTGACCATCCACACCCCACACGTGTGCCTTCTGTGTGCTGTTAGTAGGCCCCTAGTGCCCCGACTAGACCTTGTTGTACATGTGGGGGTCAGGGAAGTCCTTGGCTCCAAGGGGCAGAGAATCCACTGGGAAGACAGACAAGCCAGCACATGTCAGTATGTGTGTGTGTGTGTGTGTGTGTGTGTGTGTGTGTGTGTGTGCCTGCCTGCATGTATGTGCATGCATGTGTGAGTGCATGCGTGTGTGCATGCATGTGAGCATGTGTGCATGTGTGTGTGCACACACACGCATGCGTGTGGCAGATCAGAAGGGCTCCCTAGAAGCTGGACTTGTGGTCTAGCTTCCCATCTGCACTTAATGGGTACATGGCCTTAAAGAAGTCACTTAGCTTTTGCTTCATTTGCAAACACGTGCCAAGAAGAGGAGAATAGTGTCCCAGGAGGTGGGGTAGCCAAGGCTAGAGGCAGGAATCCTGAGGGAAACCCCCTCCAATTCAGGGGCCACCTGCCACCACCCCTCGTCTTCTGTGTGCCAAGCTCTGCCCCACCCCTCCTCTCTGCCACCATCTCCCAAGATCGACCCACCCCTACACAGGGACCACTCTTCCATCTTCCATCCGATAGATGCGTGTGACAGGCAGCGTTTCCCAAGCCCTGCTGAAGATCGATGGCCACTGCTTTGACTCTCTTCATGGACATATCTCAGGAGAGATTGTAAATGTGTGGCTGAGCCCCCCCCCCCACCCCGGCTCACAGCTACAGGCTCTACGAATCCAGTTCTGCTCCTGGTTGCAGGACAAGGGACTCTTCCTTTGGGTTCCTATGCCACTCAGATTGATCCTGCCAGGGCTGGGCCTCTGGGCTAGCGCCCCTGCAGGGGGCACAATGGAGCTGGCAAGATGCCAAACCGGGCCTGCCCACTAAGGTATATCCTGGCTCTTCAGAGGCTAGCACCCCAGTTTCTCCCAGCATGACAGCCTCTCAGCCCCCCACTACCTGGAGACCATGAGACAGAACATGAAGAAAACAAGCAGCTCTAAGCTGTCCCTACTTATGCTATTTGGAATAGCCATGTAGGACGGAGAGACTAGACGTCCTATGCAGGAGAAGAACATGCAGCCAGGAAAAGTGCTGATGGGGCGTGGGGGCGTGGCTCAGGGAGTAAGGACCCATCTCCAGGACCACAGCAGGCCTCAACACATCGGGGTTAGTATTGGTTTTCTCCCGAGTGCAGTCGGTAGCCACGTACACAACCCTGAGGTGAGCCCGGGAAGGACCCCGGGTTTAGACAATGAACATCAAGACAAAAGCAGCTCCTCGCAGAGGAAGAGGCTGGGCATGCCAGCCATGGCGTTCTACCTCACAGCTGACTCCTGTGCAGGGCTGGGTACCGTGCCTGGCAACAGCGTTCGCTGACGCCCACCCCCTCCACAGGTCCCGCCCTTAATTATTTTCATTCCAGACGATCTCCCCAAGGCAGCCCCAAACCCCAGGTGTCGCCCACTCTGCACTCTCCAAGGGTCCACCGGGAAGTGCAGAGTTGACGGAACTGGACCATCAAGTCTCACCCTCTCCTACCCTCCCACCCTCTGAGTCTCCCCGGAGCTGGACTTTTCTGTTCCCCACTTTCTCATGGTCATGTCCTCTTTAAGTCCGTGATAGGAAGTCTCAGCAGATGCCAACTCAAGGAACGAATCTTCCGCTACAGATCACTGACTTGGTAGGACCACACTGCACACAGTACCCAAGCCATCCTCATCCAGCCCCAACCCCCCAAACAACAGGCAAACCCCACAATAGCCTTCCACGATCCAGGACATGTGAACCTAACTAGAAGGACACAGTCTGCTTCCAGTGTCCCGGGACTGCCGTAGAGTTAGACCCACTCAGAGCTCCTTGTCTGTGCGGCCTTAGGGTAGGAATGTACCCAAAGTCACTAACAATCTCTCCCTCTCATGTGCTTTCTCCCCATCTTTCCCATTTCTCCCCTGCCTTTAAAGGAAGAAATAACTCAAAGCAGAACCTCATCTAGGGGACAATCTGTTATTAAGAATATAAGGGCTCCCAAGGGGCCACTAGAATTCCAGCGTCACATCAGCCCAATGTCACTCAAATCATCACAATGGGCCATTCAGATCGTGAGTTGCTGTCGGCTCCGCCACAGCCCCGAACATTCGCTGCGGCTCTCCTTCGGGCTGGTGCTTTAAGCAGGGCTCAGCAGGAAAGGAATGGGTTTCCAAGCCACTTACCGTGACAGATGAGTTTGCATCAATAACAGCAGTACCTTCCCAAGGCGCGGTGCATCTCACACACACACACACACACACACACTCCATACACAGGTCACACCTCGAACCCCCCATGTGCTCACACCCTTGCTCTTGGCCACCAGCCCTGAGGCTAACCTTCTTCACTCTTAGGGGTTGGGATTCTTTGGCCATTGAATCAGCACCATGGCCGCCTTGCCCGTGCGTGGTCCCGTCCATCTCCAGAATCTTCATTCTCCTCCCCTGGACTTCTGAGCCTGCCACATCTGAGTTAAGGTCTGAATGAACTCTACTGCTTGCTTAATTGCTGTGAAGCCTCCGCAAGATCAAGGGAACCTCTTGGAGCCTGTGTCCTCGAGTGAGTCTTGGTGATGCCAGTTCTGAATCCCAGGCCCGTGTGAAGTCAGTCTCAGCTGACCATCAGTCCTGAAGTCTGTTAGCCCTCCGGCACCCCCTAGGAGCCCTGTATTTCCTTAAATCTGACACCTAAAGGGTGACTACCTGACGTGGCAGTGTGGAGGGGAGTGTTAGGAGCCAGCTGTAGGTTCACAAAAGGGATCCGGTATGTTAGGTCCCACCGCAAGCTCCCCTCCAGCTACACGGGGACCTGTCTCCTTGTCCTGTTTCCATTCATCATCTTGCATTTCCTGGTGGGCAAGCCAGCCGAGGACAGGAGCCCTGGGGAAGGACTGGGGACTCTGAGTCCTCCCCTTACATTCACAAGCTCCCTGCCCCAGGGAAGGAATGAGCGCCCTCCGACTCCCTCCCCTCCAGAGCTGCGGGGTCAGGCTCCCCTGCCCCTTCTCACGGCCCATGAGTGCGCACAAGCCGAGGACAGGACTGTGCGTTGCACAGGTGGTCAGAAGCCAGGTCGGGTGGCTTACCCAAGAGTTTGTGGGGCCTCCTGACACCCTAACCGAAGAACACCCCTGTCATTCTAACTTCTCAGTTGGAGACTAGACCCACAGATGGATGAGGAATGATCTAGAAGCACCTGGCTAACGCATTGAGAACATGCCTCAAAACTGAGGCTTAGGTTGCTGAATTCTGTCTCTCAAAGGCGAGGTTCAGGGGACACTCTTGAGGATGGAGTCCCGCTCTAGCAGAGACCCCCCAACTCCCTCTCCAAGTATCCTCACCTTACTCCTGGTTCTCATCATTCTGGAGAAGTGTGGGCCAATGCTTGCCCTAAATTCGTGTGTCCTTTTCAGCCAGTGGGCCCTGGGCCTGGGTATTGCGCCCCCTCTCTGAGTATCTGCACCACCCACCCGCCGGGCTGCTGCATCCGCTGAAGGAAGCCAGCCACGCTCGGCTCGCTGCTGCGTCACCTGCCCTTTGCATTGCTGGGAAGCGCAGCTGCAGCACCTGACGGTACATCTAAAAAAAGCCTCACGAGAGGCCCGCAGACTCCCACCTGGCCTCCCACCGAAAGCGTGTTGTGGAGGAGTTGCTGGTTCTTTTGAATTCCGCCTGAAGGAGATCAACATGTTGTGCAAAAACAACTCCCTCCAGCAAAGCGCTCCCTTACACCTACCTCCATCTGGAGCATCTCTTGCTAGGCACCCCTAAACACACTAACAATTGCTAGTGGAATCATCGTGAGCCACTTCACCCCCTGAGCCACCTCCTGCCAGGCTGTGTGTGCAGCCAGGAGGGCAGAGCAGACCCAGCCGTGCTCCGTCCAGCACAGTCCTGGGTCACAGGGCAGAACTCCAGTGGCACGGAAACAGAATCAGCTGTGGAGGGAACGAGACACGGCTGGGATGCTTTCAAAGGAACTGAAGCTCCTGTCCATGTCTGAACCCCTGTTACTAAGCATCTACTAGGTGCTAAATCTATTGTAAAATCTCACTCCCTGAGGAGCTGGGGAGATGGCTCAATGAGTAAAGTGCTCATTATCCAAGCATGAGGACCTGAGCTTGAGCCCCAATATTCACTTTAAAAGTTGGGGGAGGCGGGGCTGGAGAGGTGGCTCAGGGGTTAAGCCTCCACCTTGCAGGCGCAAGGTCCTGAGTTCTGAGTTCAGATCCCAGATCCCACGTATAGACGCCAGGCTGAAGAGGGGGCGGCCTGCGCTTCTGGACCTGGTAGGGCGGAGCCTGTGAATCCCAGGGCAGAAGGAGGTGGAGGCGTCCATGGTGGTTCTGGAATTCGTCCGTGGTTCTATTCTACACACACACACACACACACACACACACACACGCACACACGCGCACGTGCACGCGCACACACACACATACATGCACAATTGAATAAATAAATAATAAAAAATTTTATAAAAAAAGTTGGGGGAGGCAACAACACAGTCTGTAATCACAGCGCTGGAGATACTGAGACGGGTTGATTCCTGGGGCTTGCTGACCAGCCAGTTTAGCCTTATTGGCAAATTCCAGCTTCTGTGAAAGACCCTGTCTTTAAAATAAAATAAGATGGAGGGCTGAAGAGATGACTCAGGGGTTAAGACTTTGCCTTCAAAAGCAGGACCTGAGTTCTGATCCCAGATCTCACATAAACATGCTAGGAGGAAATGGCAGTGGCCTGCACTTCCCGTTCTGGAAAGTAGAGTGTAGGAAATCCTAGAGAGAAGCAAAGAGGAGGTAGAAACAATCTATGATGACTCCCAAAAAATCCTTTGGGCCTCCAAAGGCACACACAGCCCCTAGTTTGGGGGGACACTCTTCAGGCTAGAATTTCTTGTGGATAATTTTCACAGCGCTCAGCTTCTTGATAACATACTAGATAAAAATAATGCTTCCTAGGCCTTTTGAGCAAAATGATGATATTAATATTCATTGTAGTGTTGGCAAGCGTAAGAAGCAGCCTAGTTACTGGAATTCTTATGCATTTTCTTGACAGGCATCATTGTGCTAGAGACCACAGACATTATTTTAGGAAATAAACTGCATCGCTTTCAATGTTCCTAGAGAAAAAAAATATATAGTTAAGTACATCTCTTAAAAATTTTTAGGACTAATCATAAAGAAAGCAGAATATAATCTATAGTGTTATGAGCCAGCAAAGAAAAAAAAGGAGTGGGTGTGAAACTATCCATTCGGTGTGCGATGGGAATGGGAGGAGGAGGAGAAGAAGCTATGAAGCTTCTAATAAAAGGACAGAAAAAAATATATATATATGGGTTAAATCCGCCTACTCAAAGACAGAGCCTGTCAGACACAGTTTCAAATTAAATGGAATTGGGTCATTTGGTGACCAGAAGACAAAGCAAAGTGTTCCTAAATGGTTTATCACCATAAAGAGAGAAAAGAATAACTAGGCAAACAGTAAGCAAAAGACATGTCTCGTCACTTATTAGCGCACCTGAAGCTAGTTTCAAAGTCTCAAAACAGCACAAGAAGATTAGAAGACTCCACAGTGACAGCGGAGCCTGGTGAGTAATTGCAACCTAGACAAGACTGGAGTGAAGAGACCCACTCTCCAGTGCCCACAACTCCCCAAACCGTTCTCGGGACACAGTCTGCTGTTGGCAATATGACCTTCAGAAGCATTTACAAGGTGGAGACTACATGGTCCCTAACCCAGACTCAACCTATACATCAAAAAAGTGAAGAATGGGTCACGAATCACTGAGAAATATACGAAGGGTCCACTGCTCATCATCCTTGGAAGTGGACTGACTAGAGCACTCACAACCTTGACCAGGTCAAGGCGTCTGCTAGGGTTCCCGTCTGAAAGTCTCCTAGCTGTAGTAAATAGTCACTGGGGGCTAGCCAGTCGTAGATATATTTTCCCTGGTCCCTCCCCGCCATGCTTTTTTCCCCCATGAGTTCCTCCATGTCTTCCTCGCCATCATGACTATACAATCTTTGAAACTATGAACCAACATGTACCTATCGTCCCTTCAGATGTTCCTATCAGCTCTTTGGTCTCAGTAATGAAGAGGAAAAGGGGGAAGTAGCAACATCGGCATCCGAAAAGCTTCCAAACAACTTGTCTACACACACACACACACACACACACACACACACACACACACACACACACCAGGGAAAGCTTGCTACAAAAATGCAGGATGCTCTTGAAATCATAGGACTAGCAGAAATGAGATGAGTCTTCAATCTCGTCCCTCTGCAATGGTCTAAATGACTGAGCACCCCACCCCCAGCAATGTGATACAATGCCAGTTCATCAATAAGACCTGTGCCCTTGTGAAAGAGGCACTGGGTGAGGACACAGCAGGAAGGTGCCATCTGTGAGCCTGGGCGTGTGCTCCCACCGTCTTAGGGCTGATGTCTCCACTTCCAGGATTCTGGGAAATAAGCTGATGTTGATTGTCAGCCACTGAAATCTAAGGCACTTGGTTATCGCATCCCAATGTACTCGTACTTTTCCTACCTCTAAATCAAAACAGAAGTAACTTGAATAAGAGAGATGCACAACCCCTTGCTTTCACAGTGGTCATAGCGACGAGGAGTAACATCTGACCAAATCAAGCAGAATCCTGGGTTCACACCCACCCCTGCTTCCTCAAGACACACGGAGCCACAGAATCTAAAGGTTAGAAAGAGTCTAGGGGAAGCCAAAACTGAAAGCCCGGACTCTTCTGGTTGTCAGAGCTGCCTGGTAAACTTTGTGAAAACGCAGGTCTCAGTTCCCTGCCACTGGGGGAAATCCCATTTCATGGGCCTAGACTGAGCGTGGGGGAAGGGAGGGGGTATATTAAAAAAAAATGCTTGGGAAGACTTGTGGGAAATTTTGGCAGAATGGAGCAGGTCACAGTGACTGTCTCTCTAGATATATAATTAAGCAAAATATGTAAACCGAGACCAGCAGCAAACAAACAAGGAACTGGCTGGCATCTGGCATGTCATTAGCCACTGACTGACATGCGAGGTGGAAGTGGGGGGGGTCAGATTTGACTTGGCCAGAGAGTCTCTTCCTTCTACTCCGTCCTTCCTACCATGTCTCAGCAGTATTACTGCTGGAGGCAAATCCCTATACATTCGGAGAGAGACAGACTTGCGTAGATCCTTATTTTCTCCCCTCTGTACAACTCAAGAGAGAGAAAAGCTGGAGGAAGAAAATGAAGATGACTAGGGACAGTTGATGACAGTAGCTTGAACAAGTAGGGACCCCCCCAACCCCTCCCTCTTATCATAGACTTAGAGCTCCAAGGGCTCAAAGCTTCATGCAGAATATCGTGAAAATGCCAAGGGAAACCACACCATGAAAAATGGCGTGCCCACTTGGCGAACCCTCAGGACAGGGGTCCCATGCAAGGAATTGCACGGCTCTGGGCTGGGGGCTCCATCCCAAAGGCTTCTTCCCAGTATTAGAAACCATCCAAACGGCAGGACGCCAAGGGGAGAGTCACAAGTCAGCCGCCAGAGACTGACCATAAAGTATTTGTTTATAGTATCAGAGAAATTTGGAAGGACAAGACAGAACTGCCCAAATGAAACACAAAATAAAAAAATCATAGCACTTATAAACACATACCATAGAGGAAAATTAAGACACCCAGTGCATGGAAGATAAAGAACTTTACCTAGAGGAAAACAAGACGCCCCCTCTGAATGCTTAATGCTTTATATGAAATTAATAAGAATGCCTAGGATGGAAAACAAAAGTTGGACTGCAAGTGAAAGAAACAAACCAAAGATCGAAATGACACCTTTTCAGATTGCTGAATAAATCAGAAATAAAACATGAACCTAGAAATGAAACTCCTGTATAGGGAGACAACTCTGGGATTTACTGGTTGTGATCCATCTTAATGTCAAAGTCACGCCATGGCCGAGATAAGAAGAAGGGAGGAGGAGGGAGGAGGTGCCTGTTAACTGCTTTATCTTGTGTCTAATACACACTCCAAAGTCTAAAAACTGAAATGAGTGACTAAGAGAAAGCAGTGACTTCTGATATGAAAGGAGGGGGTGACAGGAGGGGAAGAAGGAAGGAGGGAGAGAAGAAGGGAGGGGAGGGAGGAGGGAATGGAGGAGGGAACGGAGAGAACAGAAGGTGAGGAGGGAGAGAAGTGAGGGAAGGAGGAAGGGGAGAGGGAGGAGGAGGGGGAAGAGCGAGGGCAGGAGGGGGAGGGAGGGGAGGCGGAGGGGGAGAAGAAGGAGGAAGAGGCAGAAGAGAGGGAAAGAGGAAGGGGGAAAAGGGAGGGGGAGGAGAAAAGGGGAGGGAGAGGAGGAGGAAGAGGGAAAGGAGAGAAAGGGAGGAAGGAGAGGAGGGAAGAAGGAGGAAGGAAAGAGGGAGGGGAGGAAGGGGAGGAGGGGGAAAAGGATGAGGGAGAGAGAGCAATAAGAACAAGGTGCGTATGAAAAATACCCCAGTGGAATTCATTACTTTGTAAGCTATTTTTATAAACTAATAAAAAGTAGGGACTTTAGCTTTTTAATATCTTCATAACCACAGTGAGATATTTTCAAAATACCTGTTCCAAGGAAGAAATATTTACTCAAATCTCAGAACCTCTTTCAGATGGGCTCTCTTTTCCACTTAGAAAATTAAACAAGTTAACATTCAGTACCAAACTGGGTGCAGAATGTATACCGTTAATCCAGGGAGTCGTCCAACCTTCCAGCTCTGTGTGGATTTGCTTGTGTGTATGAGACTGCACACACACATGTATGTGGGCATGTGTGCATGCACGTTGGAGCATGTATGTGTGCACATGTACCTATGTGTGCATAAACCCACATATGTATGTGCTTGCTTATATGCAACTGCACATATGCACACCTGTGGACACGCATGTGTGTGGGGCACAGACACACATGTGGATGTGTGTGCATCTTGTAGTTGTAACTGTCTTGAATGGTTTTCTCCTAAGGTTCACGATGGCTGTTTCCTAGGCAGTAAGATTTTGAGCAATTTTTAGACTTCATCTTCTCAGTAAATGTTTTCAAAAAACAACTGTCCTCAGAGCTTTAAAAGATGCTCCCCCCAAAACAATCCCAGATGGTTAAGGTGGTCACAGGTACATACGAAGACCAAGGACTTTCCACCATGCTGCTGCCCAGGCCCTGGCAATGGGAAGTCCCTGTACCCCAGGACCACAGCCCACTGCAAGGCGAATCCAGCTGTACAGTCTTGGGGATCCTCCTGCTACACCAGCCTGACACCTAAGGAATGAGCCTACCCTTTACTGAGCTGCTCCAACCAGCGCTAAGGGTCTCTGGTGGTCTCCTTTAAGTCCTCAGAGCAGTACTACAAGGTTATGAGGTTTCCCAATGATTTTGCCCATTTTCTGTGTGGACGAGACGGAGCCCCAGAGAAGAATTTCCCTGAGGCCTTCCAGCCTGCACAAGGCAGATCTGGGCTTCACCGCACATTCTGCTGGAACCCAAGGCCCATGTTTCTAACCAAGATGCTTTGCTAGAAAGCAGAGCACTAGATAAAAACTCCAAATTCAGCTTTCCCGCAACTCTTAAATAGGGGCACCCATTATGGATTCCAGTAACGCGTGTCTAACCCCTCCCACATAATTTGGCCTTCCAATACCAGAAGGCAGAAGTCAACATGGCAGTCACCTGCCCAAAATTCTTTCCCCTCAGGGGATCCCAGGGCACATGGAAAGGGTACTGAAAACAGACTGCTCTTCACCCCACTCCCTATCCCCAACTTGTGAAGACATCATTGTGCAATCAGTGTAAACACAATCACGAAGTTTCCAAGAATATGTTATCCTTTACATTCTGCCTTCAGAAGCACCGACAGTTGGGTTCCTGGGGAAAACCCCCTCTGAGGGTTTCACACCACAGACGTCTCCTGGCTCTCCGGCTTGATGGATGGGTGCAGCGGAATGGGGAAAGTCATCTATATCTGGCACCAAAGTGGATCATACGCGTTCTTCAATTTATCTTCCTAATGATATTTTTTCATCGGCTCGTATTCAAATGAGTTTCTACTCCCCTAACGCGCGCTGACTGACAGCTAAGAGAGGACAAGTAGGATGAAAATGCTAAGTAGATTTTCCACCGAGTGTGAATCTTCTATGCAGGCAGGGATTGCTGAGTTTCTCTAGCTAAGCAGCAGCAGGGGGAGATACAGTGTTGGGGAAGTGGGGGAAGGGGGTCACAATAGGACCTCCCCAGAGTCTCATTTGCATAGACAGATGCATCAGCCTACCCTGCCAGCTATGTGTACTGTCTGCTGATGCCAAGAGCCACAGGCAGCTGGGCAGGGACCCACCCGGGCAGGGACCCACCCCATCCCGGCCCCCAGCCTTGCCTGGAACATTCTTCCAGGACTGCAAGTTTGTCAGCAAAGTCTCGTTCTGAGAACCCCGATTCTGGAGAAATATTCCACTGCCTGGGTTCCGGACCGAGGTCTGCAGCCTCCTCCCAAACGCACACCTGTGTTGGCAAATGGGGCCGTGGTGGATCGGGGCCTGGAAAACATGACCTCGTGCCTGGGACAGACAGACCCAATATAGCTCAGCCCTGACTGAGTCAGGCTGCTGACCTTGTGCCCCTAAATCCCCCCCAGCAATGTCCTTGATATCACCTCATGGCTCTCAACCCCCTCCCTCTTCCTAGGGAGACCAACACCACCACAGCCCAGAAGCTACCTCCATGGGGGTCGGCCTGAAGCCAGACACTGAAGTCACATTGTCTCACTCTCCTCGCATGTGGAGGAAAGTCTGGGGCTGGCTGCGATCACACACTGTCTGTGTAAGTGACAGAGCTCTCTCCATTGCCTCCTCCCTCCTCTTCCTCCTCCTCCTGTTGTCCCCTCTCCAAGCCTTCCAGTCCTCCCTCTTCCACCAGCATCCCAGCTCCCTGGCTCACTGCATGCTAAGCCCCTACTTCCCAGCCCCACAGAGAAGCCCCCAAAGCTCTGGTCTACCCAGAGAGAAAAGGGAAGCGCAAATACCACACTTCCATTAACACAGGACGCAGGAAGTAGGCCATGCTTGGACAGAAGGCGCTTCACGTGGAGATGTTCTCAAAGAATCTATTAAAAAAAAATCTGTTGCAGGCTAGGGGTGACATAGGCCTTTCGACAGGGGCAACCCCAGGTATCTAAAGCCCCAGACACTGCTGTATGAATCAGACAGATCCATTCGAGATCAGCCATGTTCCTGAGGTACTTCCTGGAGGCTGCCTGGTCCCCACGCGGGCCGTTACCAACAGAAGAAAACAGTCACTGACTCACGGAAGCCTGTCAGGCTCCCTCCTGTTCTGAAACATTGTCACAGGGAAACACCCTGACGCCTACTACACGTCAGGGACCCTGTGCTCCGTGCTTTGTGACCAACCAATCTTGCCATGTCCAAGAGTACTGAGGACACAGCACCTTTCCTCCCTCTTCATGAGGCAAGGCACGAAGCGAAGGGCCCAAGGACCACTAGGAGCAGCAACACCCCACCAAGACATCACTGTAGTCTCAGAAACTGCGATCCTACTACCATGCCAAGTGTTTGTTTTACAGAATGCCCATAACTCGACACAGGAATGCAGCCCAGCCCGGGCAGTTGATCAGGGCAGAGGGAAGACACCCCTCTGTCAAAATGGAAGATGTTAATAACAAGGGTGTCCGTCATGAGCCCCCGAGATTCTGTTAAGTCTGTGCAACGATGAACTAAGTGCATGCTGGATTTTTCTCTGGGAAGCTAGTACCTCCAACATGTAGCCACCTGCCCAAGCAACGCTCCCACACAACTGCCCACCTGACCACGAATTATTAAAGAGCAGTATTGGCTTGACTGAATGGCCCAGTCTGATTGATTATATTGTACCCTACCCAATGATTAGTATTATGCCTCGCCTTGGCTCCCTTCAGTCTCCGTCTGTCATCCTCACCATTTGCAGCTTTCCATTCATCCATTCTGCATCCCTCCTCCAAGATGCAGGTGCCTGATGCAGTCACCCACTCTGCCCCACACCAGACAATAATTCACTCCTGCATGTGATACGTGTTTGAAATTATATCAAAAAATAGTATCCCTGCCCCTTGGAATCAACTTTCAAATATATGGGGGGGGGAGACCTGAGGTACATGTATATCACACGTATGTCAATACAGCATGAAGGCATGAGGCTGGAGAGTCCTGCGCCCCAGCTTAGGCAACCACACAACATGAGGAAAATAACCCCTCTTTCCAAGCAGCACCTCCACAGTAGGATTGACAACTGAGAAAATTCCAGGGAGGGCAGGAGCAAGATTTAGGGACATTCAGCTGTGGCCCACACAGAGCAGCTTGCTCACTGCGTATGCTGGAGGATATAAGTGCTGGTTAATTCGGGCATCTCACAGGTCCCTCTGAAGAAGAAGAGGACGCGAAGACAGCAGAGGAACGTGTGTAGTTCAGGGGCTGTACTGCGACCCTCCCCTCCAGCTTCCAAGACCCACAGTGATATGCTTTGCCGCTCTATTTACCATGAGGGCAGCGTAGAGCAAAGGAGAAAGGAATGGGGGCGACAGAACCAGCTCCAGGCAAGTCTTCATGCAGCCAGTCAGCAGGGTAAAGGTTGGGAGAAAACAAGAGTCACTCAGTCTCCCTCAGAGGCTCCTGGCCAACATCAGCTGGGACTACGACTGCCTCTCTCCCAGTCTCTCCAGCTCAGACTTCCTGGGCTTCCTCTGAGGTGGGAGAGCCCACAGCAGACAGAACCTTCCCTCTACTTCTGGAAGCCAGGGGACATCCTTGGGGACCCCGAGGCTCCCTTTGGGATTTCACCATTTCCCCTACCTCCCTTTCCCTTTCTTCTCTTGGATCAATATTTCTGGTTTGACATCTATACAGCTGTCGGCACACTTAACTTAGCTTTGTGACCTCAAGTGAATCCGCAGAATGTAAGAGCTGGAAGAAGCCTGGCAGAACGCTCCGCAACTAGCATCTTGATGGAGACACGCCCCCTCCTCAGCCCACAGGACTGACTGGGACTGGCCAGGATGAGGAGGTGCTCAGAGCACACCGTCAGAAGTGGGCGTGTTTTTAAGGTGAGACACAGATAGCTTTTGGATCTAGGAAGGAAAGATGCTAGGAACAGTGCGAACACGAGCCTCTCTCCCTCCCCGCCCCCAGACTGCATGTCAGCCTTCTACATACAGCAATCTTCATACATGCTGCTCCCAAACTAAGCAAGGCTTTGGGCACTGCCCCCATCCCCAAGCCTTGTCTCCCAGATTTAGGAGACACCTCCTCTCCCCCAACCAAGATTTGAGAATGGGGGCACACAAAGCCAGCCATGGAACAAACTAGAGCACAAAAGGGGACGAAACTAATTCAAATGGGGCTGGTGGAGAGGCCTCAGCAAGAAGGTCACATGATCACATGGTAGGCGAAGAGAGCCAACTTCCAAAAGTTGTCTTTTGACCTCCACGTGTGATATACACATACCTCAGGTCTTCTCCACCCCCCCCCCAGATATTTGAAAGTTGATTCCAAGGGGCAGGGATATTATTTTTTATTTAATTTCAAACACACATCCCATGCAGGAGTGAATTATTGTCTGGTGCAGGGCGCAGAATGGGTGACTGCATCAGACACCTGCGTCTTGGAGGAGGGATGCAGAATGGATGACTTCGTCTTTATCCTTTTCTTCTACCCCTTAAAGAATTTTATGTTCCCATATTCAAATTCACCCGATGTTAGCAATAGAAAGAAGCACAGAGCAGCCCAAAGCACAGTGGGAAAACTCCCTGGATAAGAGTGACTGGAAGAAAAAAATTTAAAATATTTTATTTGAGAGAAAGAAAACCGCAGGTACATGCCACAGCCCTTGGGCCACGGTGCACATGTGGGTCAGAGGATAACATCCAGAAGTTGGCTCTCTCCCCCACCACAAGGTCTCAGGGGATCAAACTCAGGTCACCAGGTTTGCCTTCACCTGTTGAACCAGTCCTTCCTGGAAGGAAATTCCTAAGAGCTTCAAGTGTCTAATGGTCTCCAAACCTTGCCTGATGAAGGATGCTCTTTCAGTTAATATCACCTCCTCTGTCCCAGGATTCCACCGCCCCCCACCAAGAGGTCAAGAAGTGATTCTAATTTAACTAGTCCTAGAGTCAGGGTCGTGTGCTGTATCCTTAATTAAATCTTTCCAATGAATAGGATGGATGTGTGGAGATGCCAGTTAGGGTATACCTAACGAGTGCTATAGCTTTGATTTGTGGAGAACCATCCTTTGCCCAGCATGCAGAGCCCCAGGAGCATCCACAATCCTGCCAGGTCACCCACCAGAATGGTTCCTTTGGGAACCATCCTGGAAGGGTTTCCCAATCCACAGGGGATGCCGTGGTTTCGTGCTTACAGCAGACTCTGAGACCAAAGTGGCAAGGAAAAAGTCAAATATTAGCAGCACAGACTGGCACCTCCACCGTGGGAGAAACTCCTCAGAAAACTGAGTGATTTCCAGATGTTTCTGCCTTCTGCACAGATAAGCAAAAGGGGCTGCCTACAGAAGGCTAGAAACCTTCAGGGGGACCGGAAATGGTGAAAGTTCTGAGTGGAGGCATGTTTGTACGAAGGCAGAGAGGAAGCGTGCTGGAGGGGTCACGCGGGCGACAGCTGCAAATGGACCAACTTGCCCTCCGCTCCTGGAAGCGATGACGTAGTGCAGTGCGTAAACCCATGAGCACTGAGGATACATCCGTGCCTGAGCTAGAATCCTTATTCCGCCATTTCCCAGTGGTGTGGTTTTAATGTCCGGCTCCGGGTCTGCTTCCTGGGTGCAGACATAGAAGGTTCTGGTGACACTATGATACATAATACAGACGCCACAATTAGCTCCACCAAGGTCACAGCCATGAGGATTACTCAGCAGAGGTGCACACTGCCAGAATGCAAGACCCTTCCTGGGCCCCACTACTCACTGCTCCCCACTTCCTTCACAAATTTTAAGCACTGGACTCAACACTCCAGATAATGGAATTTTGACCTTCCTGCTTTGCCACAAATTTCATTAATTTTTTTCTCTTGTCCCATGTCTGAGTCTCCCTCTTCCCTACCCCTTGGAGTAGCTCATGCTATCATTCAGAATACAGGAAGCATGGACTCTAGCCAACACTGGACCCTCACAAACAACGCAGACATTACCATACTGACATCATACAGCAACGTGACTTTCTCAGTATCTTTTATGGAATGAAAACGGAAATTTATTTTTGCCCCTTCCAGGGACAAAATTTTTTATTTCCATTTTTTTATTTATTCAATTGTGCATATGTGCGTGTTGGTGTGTGTGTGTGTGTGTGTGTGTGTGTGTGTGTGTGTGTAGAACCATGGGCTAATTAGGAACCACCATGGACCCCTTCCACCTCCTCCTTTACTCCGCCCCGGAATTCACAAGCTCCACCCTACCAGGACCAGAAACGCAGGCCGCCCGTCCCCACAGGCTGCTCCCCTTCCCCCCCCCCCTGCTATACGTGGGGTCTAGGATCCGAACTCAGGACCTTCCAGTCTGCAAGGCAGAGGCTTAACCCCTGAGCCACCTCTCCAGCCCCTTGATTTGCATTTTTTTTAAAAAGTGTTTTATCAGTATTTTAAATGGCCTTGTGTTGGCTCATGAATAAATGGTCCTTTGGCTTCCTCTTGATGAACCATGCTAGTGGGCTAAATGATGGGATTGTCAGCACCCCCACTCCACGCACATATTGGGCACAGAGGGTGCCTCTCAACAGATCAAACTGGAGAACCACATCATTTCCAAGCAAGGAAAGTTGCATTTGGGAAAGCAGAGGATAGGTCAGGATGCAGCGGTACAGATACCAGTGGATACTAATCCACAGCATCACGCTCAGTACCAGCTTCCTGCCAGGCGACCAAGGAACTGAGAACCCAGATGTTCATGTATAGGGCACACTTCAACGGCCTACTGTGGGTCAAGGTTAGCATCTGAACCATTCAGCACAGAGCCCACCTTGTTACATCTCCAGGATATCTCGCTCCCAGAAAGGGACTTCTGTCCCTTCTATCCCAAGGCTGTTTCCAGGCGATGCCACGTCAGGAAATTGGTCCCAATGACCCCACCTCAAGGGTCAACATCAGCAGCAAAGGTATAACCAGGAACTGAGCCTAAAATGAGCAAAAGTAAAAAAGGCTACTACTCTCCCACGCCCCTGCCTTCCATGTACTTTAAATAATAAGAGCCTCATATTTCACACCGGGACATTTCTAGTGATGAGGTCCAAGCAGGGATCAACTTCTTTTGTTGTTATTCCAATAAGGAGATAGGGACCTACCGTCCAAGGTCACTGTCAACAGACATTAGAAGGCTATGCCTACAGGACTCCTCAGTTGGGCAACACAAGCTCTTCAAAGCAGGCCTAGCAAATTCCTTGGGGCCAAGCCAGGCCAGATTTTCCATAACCATGAACAAGTCTGCTATTTTTCACCCTCTGAAAGCCTGAGCCATGCCACGGGGTAGAGGAGAGAAACAGCCAAGGTTTCCTTCCCTGCTACGGGCCCCAGACGGGAACGTGGTAATTCTTCTCCACCCAAGTAAGCAAGAGGGAAGAGAGATTCCTTATGCCAGTCGAAGGGAAGAAGCCAGAGGACGGGAGCCTGTCCTCCCAAGGCCACCCGCCCTGCAAGGTCACCAGGCCCAGAGACTCTGGCCCAGAAAGAACATGACCGTTGTGGACAGAGCATCCTAGCGTCAACCCCATCATGGCTCTGTGGCCAAGGCAGAGTCTTGACGTCTAGGAGAACGGGAGAACACCGACTAAGCATGAAAGGTGGGGGAACAAAGGGAGCATGTGCGAGGTGGACACTGATTACATCTGCCACTCGCCCATCGCGTGACAATAAGTTCTCCTTGGGCGCAACCGTTCCCAAGGGAGAACTCTGGGGATAGCTTCTTAGTTGACCATGTGGTTGCCACAGGACCGTGCATCCGACGGAGAGTTCCCCACACCCCCATCCAGGCCAGGCTAAAGAGAGACAATATGTTTATACGGTGGCCCAGCAGCTGGGGACAAAAGACACAAGCTTGATTTCCCTCTAATTAGGGCGGGGCCTCTCCACCCCAGCCAGGGTCACCATACGATAAGGTCACAAGTCCCTAGTAAGCTTCTCGGGACTTGATTTGAGCTCAAAGAAAACTCGACAAGAACGAAGGTCATTTCTGGCTATTAGAAGTGAGTATCCAAGATGAAAAACCTGTGAGGCAGGAACAACCACAACAACAAAGCCAGGGCTGGGAGGTGGCGCGGAGGTTAAAGCTTTTGCCTCAAAAGCCAAAGGACTTGAGTTCAGATCCCCAGATCTCATGTAAATTGCTGGGCAGAAATGGCGGTAGCCTGTAATTCAGGTCCAGAAAAGTGGAGCCTGGGAAACCCCACATCAAAGCCACAAGGAGGTAGAAAAATCCAGATGTTACCCTTGGGCCTCTACAGGCCCACAGAGTGAAGTATCACCTTTTTTTTTTAATTTTTTATTATTATTATTATTATTTATTCAACTGTGTGTATGTGCGCGCGCGTGTCTGTGTGTGTGTGTGTGTGTGTGTGTGTCTGTGTATGCGTGGAACCACGGACGAATTCACGAACCACCATGGACGCCTCCACCTCCTTCTGCCCCGGGATTCACAGGCTCCGCCCTACCAGGACCAGAAGCGCAGGCCGCCCCCGCTTCTGCCTGGCGTCTATACGTGGGATCTGGGATCCGAACTCAGGACCTTCCGCCTGCAAGGCGGAGGCTTAACCCCTGAGCCACCTCTCCAGCCCCAAGTATCACCTTTTACACACACACACGCACACACACACACACCCCACTTTTAAAAAGCCAAAACTCAAGATGTGGAAAAATGAAAATCAAAATTGAGAAAGGGCCAACCTTCCTTCTAGCAGGGAGAGAAAAATTATTGACTAAAATGGCATATCAGTATCACCTATTTATCCTTTTACATTTCTCTCTCTGAGCTGGGCTTTTAAAAACACTTGGGCAACTGTTTTAAAAAGAAAAAAAAAAAAAAACCTGCAATAGCTTTGCTTATCTTGAGTCAGAACCCTGTGTGGAGCGTCTTGAGGTGTTCCAATCCCCCAGCCGCCACAGCAGGATTAAGAGTGATGTATGACGCTACAGAAATACATTGTTCTCCACTTGGCACGGAGGGAGCATGGTATCAACGGTCTGAGTGGTGAACAAAACAGACGCAAAGAGAATGATGTAAAGACCTGACCTTGGGCCCCTCAGAGGGGCACCTGTGGGTGCAGTGAAGGGTTTGAGAGGCCAGGAGTCTTGGTTGGTGGTGGGGGGCACTCTGAGAACTGCTAGAATCATCCAGATAAATCCCATAAACTGTCACTCATCATCTTGATGCCACCATGTGAGAATTAGACAAACACTGGTACTCTAAAGAAGTCATAGCAAAATGCAGGTCGCTAAGGGCATTTAAACCCCCTTGAAGGAGGCATGGGTGAGAATCTAGAGTTAACACAGTTTTCAGACACCTAGGCATCTAGGAACTTCGGTTCAGCAGCCCAACCTCTCTTGGTCTATTTCTTCTTTTTTTCGAAAAAGGGTCTTGACGTGAGGGCAATAAAATTCTACTTCAAAAGGTCACATGTTTAAGGTGCTGTGTGGGAAGGGATGATGGGAAAGACAGTTAGGCTGCAATCTAGGTCTCCTTTGTCTTCACATGATTAATGCTGCATCAAGGTGGAAGCCAGAACGCCCAGCAATGAGGATGACTATCTAGTCCTGAGCACTGCCAACTCTAGGGGGCCATCTTCCTTCAATACCCAACAGCCGCTCCGTGATGATGCCCACTTGGAAGCCAGTCTCCCTAGGAAAGTAGAATTCTAGGGGCATTTCTCCAGCTCCAGCCTCCAGCCGGCCGTCACAGGCACAATCAAAGCCTAATGCCTCAACCTCATCTCCTGTGGCCCCTGCCAAGGCGCAGACCAGCATTCGCCGAGGCCATCCAGCACGTGTTGTACTGGATGGTCCTCCAGCCACAGTAGCTTGTTGGTTTGAGACTCCTATTAAAAAACAAAACAAAACAAAACAAAAAACCTCCCTTCATAATGCTGGCAATTAATTCTGGCCAAAAAACAGGAGATGAACGCGACATCTATTGAGTGCAGAGAGCACAAAAGGCAGGTTTCTGAAAGGCAGGGAGAGCTTCTTAAGGAAATCACCTCCACGGTGCTTTGCAGGGAAGTGAGGGAGGGATAGGATGTCTGTGCTTCTTACGTCAATCTTGAACGTGTCAGTCACTGTCAACAGGCAGTTTCATCTTGCTCCAAACCTTTCAGGCCCGCTAGGAATCAAGGCCCACAATTAGCCCTGCAATGTTGGATTTGTGAGTAGGGGGCATTCTCCAGCTGGGAGGGTACAAGCTTTTCCGCCCCAGAGTGCTTCATGGGAATAAAGAATGTGGAAACACCCCACCAGCCAAGGCGACAGAAACAGGGGTGTGATGTCGCCTCTCCTGGGTCCCTGAGGCCGGTGTGTGCTTCCATACTGTTTACACAGCTCGTTTGGGGGGAGGGGTGTCTTGGGTGGTATCGGAACACAAGCCTTACCTTCTTTAGGGTTTTTAGAGAAGATAAAGGGGTGCAGAAAAGCAGTAATGATGCATTATGAGAAGGGAGGGAGGAACTAGATGACTCTGGAGCCCCTTGCCCAGTATTGCCAAATTATTTTGGACCATCTGGACAAATTAAATTCAGACAGCCCAGGAAATGATTCATTTCTTCCCTCTTTATACAGTCCTCTAAGTAAGCAGGCTGGCATCCCAGAAACATTGTGCCAGACAAGAGGCATTTGGGTATACAAATACTAACAATAGGCGTATACATCAAGCAGGCTACTGATGAGGAGTTATAAAGGAATTTATCTTAGGGGCTGGCAAGATGACTCAGCAGGTAAGGCCCCTGCTCATGAATCTGGAGACCTGAGTTCAGTTTCCGAAAGTTCACATGACAGGAGAGAACCAACCTCTGAAAGTTGTCCTTTGATCTCCCACTATGCATCAAGGCGTGCATCTCTCTCTCTCTCTCTCTCTCTCTCTCTCTCAAAGATAAATGTGAACTTGCATACTAATGAGGTGGTTTGCACACTTATTTTTACTAAAGAATAAAATCTGGGTGGAGTATTTGATGCCAAAAAACAAGGAACTTTTTTTAGGCCATGTCTCAGAGCTGGTCAATATTTCTTTTTTTTTTTAATTGTTTATTATCATTATTTATTCAATTGTGTGTGTGTGTGTGCATGTGTGTATGTATGTGTGTAGAACCACAGGCAAATTCGGGAACCACCATGGACCGCCTCCACCTCCTCCTTGTTTATACTCTGCCCCGGGATTCACAGGCTCCGCCCTACCAGGACCAGAAACGCAGGCCACCCCCGCTTCTGCCCGGCGTCTATATGTGAGGTCTAGGATCCGAACTCAGGACCTTCCGCCTGCAAGGCAGAGGCGTAACCCCTGAGCCACCTCTCCAGCCCCCAATATTTCAATCTTATTGGTACTAAGAATGCCACTTCTCATTGATGTGGAGTATAAGAATGGAAGACACATGTTCAGAAGTATTTAATAAACAATTGGAAAGTCTATCTGAATCCTAAGCCAAAAATTCATATACCACCTTTTATAGAACTTTACCACTCAAGGGGGCTGGAGAGGTGGCTCAGGGGTTAAGCCTCTGCCTTGCAGGCAGAAGGTCCTGAGTTCAGATCCTAGACCCCACGTATAGACACTGGGCGGAAGCGGGAGCGGCCTGCGTTTCTGGTCCTGGTAGGGCGGAGTCTGTGAATCCCAGGGCGAAATAAACAAGGAGGAGGTAGAGGCGTCCATGGTGGTTCTCAATTCACCCGTGGTTCTACACACACACACATACATACACACACATACATATACATGCACACTTGAATAAATAATAAAAAAAATTTTAAAATTAATGTTAGAACTTAACCACTCAAACAGCAGTTGCAAAATCAAACGTTCTACCGCAACGTGATTCAAACATGTAGTAATGAAATGCTCACACCAGGAGGATTGACCATGGGAAAATATTAAAAGTCTTTATAATTTAATTGTTTTATTTCAATAAGACCCTAAAACTTTGGGTGTACATTGAAAAACACTGCAATTCGGAATAGGGAATAGTCTCAAATCTGAGTCTAGGCATTCAGACTGCATTTGTTTGTGTTGATAAAAAGTACACATGCCGTGTATACCGAACTAAAGCTGCAGTGGAGTCCCACAAAACAACATGGAAGAGTGCTGAGACTCCTGATTTCTCACTGGCCCATAAAGGGCTCACAACCCCGTTTCAGATCTTATGCGCTAAGGCACAGGCTTTTAGATACAGGGAGAGGCTGACAGTCCTCCTCAGTGAGCCAAGAATAGCCAGTTCTGTCGTCAGCCATACTTGATCAGTGCGATGCTGTTAGAGGATTGGGCAGAGAGGAACAGTCGGCGTCCTGAGCCACTGAGTGCATCAACCAATCCAGGGTTCCCCAGTTGGCATCCAGCACCAAAATGCTGGGTGGGTGTCTTAGGGGACGA
Source organism: Typhlomys cinereus (assembly GCA_023101885.1). NCBI lineage: Eukaryota > Metazoa > Chordata > Mammalia > Rodentia > Platacanthomyidae > Typhlomys > Typhlomys cinereus. The sequence goes on from JALPQD010000486.1 coordinate 1,092,914, forward strand.
AAGGCCATATCTTCTGACCAGTTCTGAGGAAATGGGCTTCCACAGTAACACTGGCATCAACTCACCCCTTGAACCACAGTTCTCAGCGACAGTTAGGCAAGGGGAAAAAATCAAGGGGCTTAGCTAGGAAAGATGCCACAGAGCCCCAGTCCTTACTCCCAGGAGGTGGTCCCCATTGGTTGGGACTACTGTCACATCTAGAGAAGCCCAGATAGCAGTCCTGGGATTCCACATAAGATTTCTGTCCTTCGGGTAGAAGAGGACCACATGGAGGGGGGCGGGAAGAGAGGTGATGGGTGGACCGCAATCTTTTCTAGTCTGGCATTGCTCATGAGTAGCCCAGAGCTACTAGAGAAGAGAGATAAAGACTAGAGAAGTGGTCAGTGGGCACAGTTCCTAAAGAACAGGACATTCCTAACTATGCTAGCTGTCCAGTACAAATTAAATTACTCCATCATCCCCCCATTCTATCTTACGAGGATATTTGATGCTTCAGGGAGAAGGGGCGAGGACGGATCAGGCTGCTTCAGGCTGAATGAGGGCAGACAGAGAACACAGATTTCTCATGAGACTGTCTTTTCTTCAAGTGGCCATGGATAGAGGGAGGCTGATGCACCCACTCCAGTGCTGCCCCAGGAATGTGAGCGAGCTTTCTGCTCCTGTGACATACACCCAAAGAGCTCCCAACTGATGGAGAGGAAAGGCACACGCTGGCTCGTGCTTTCAGAGGTTCTAGTCCATGATCAATTGTTGCTCTGGGCCTGTGGTAAGCCGGCACACCTTCGCAGAGCAAAATCAGTCACCTTTTACTGGGACATGAAAGAAAGACAGAGGAAGAGAAAAAGGCTTTTCTAGGTCACACCTCAAACGTGACCACCTCTCAAGAACTTAACCACCTCCCAAAAGTCCTTCTCTGTGAAATGAACCTTCAACACATAGGTCTTGAGGACACTTATCAGCCAAAACAGAATGTGGAAGGCTAACTAGTCAGACACTTGACAAAGCATGATGGGATATTTCTGTTGCCTAGCAATGCAGGGGAAGGGGAGAGTGTCTGAACCACCCGGTGGTACTAATGAGGTGGGCTAACGGTGTGCCAGGAGCAACCTAAGGCAACAGGAAAGCATGTAGTGACCCGAGCAGCCTGGGGCTTTCTCTTCTAAGTGGCCCTGGCTCTGGACACAGGGGTCAGATTTCCCAGACGCTAAGTAGCTGGCTCTTCAGCCCCCAAGAGTCACACGCTCAAGTAGTCTCTAAAGCCACTGAGGATTTCCCCAGCGGGGAAGATCATAGCAATTGTCCTTTTAGCCCTGTCCAGGAGGCCTGCAGAGAGACATGTCCAGTGCAAGGCCCCCACCTCCATGGCTGTACCCGGTCCCTATTCCACTGTCGTCCTCTAAGACTCCCACAGTGATGTATCGCAAGTCTATCGAGCGAGGGAGCCTTTCTCACCCGCATAGACAGAGCCTCTCCCAAAAGCCCTTCCCCCCATAGCGGGATTTCTTGTCCCTGAGGAAGCCCCCTCAGCCACTGGAATCAAGAGGGGGCATATACCTGGAAAGAGTCTGGGACTCAGGAAAAATTCCTCCTGACAATGTAGCCACACCCAGTTCTGCTTTGTTTTCAATCAGCGCTAACAGGGATCCTGGGATGAGCACTAGTGGAAACTATAACAAAATGTAACTCTCTTTTCCCAATAACTAGCAGAAACTATATCAGAATGTAACTATTTTTCCCCAGTAACTAGAGGAAACTATATCAAAATGTAACTGTTTTTTCCCCAATAAGTTCTACATAGATTAAGAGCCAGCCTTCACTGGAAATGTCGGCCAAGCAATGTCCTTGGGGCATTACACGTATTATCTCGCTTGACGCAGAATAAAGTTATCTCTGGTGGTGCATACGGTCTGCCTTTGGTACCTCCAGATTCTGTACCCATGGATTGGGCCAACTGAGGATTAAAAATAATTGCAGAAAGATGACTCTGGGCTGCCCATGTGCAGGCTTCCTTTTCTGGGCATTATTCCCTATACAACACAGCATAGCAGATATTTACATAGCACTTACAGCACATGAGACCTAAGTAATCTAGAGAGGACTTTAGGCAGATGGAGGGGTGTGCATAGGCTGCATGCAAGTACTATGCCAGTTGATGTCTGGGAGACTTGGGCACCTGCAGTTTCCCCAGGGGAGTGGCTCCTGGAACTGATTCTTGCAAGCTGAGAGATGACTGCAATAAAGTCCAGGAGGTGAGCGCTAGTATGAACACACACAGAGCCCTTGCGTCCCATGCGCCTGTTCTAGTGTAAACATTTCAAATGGATCACCGGTCTTACCACCGTGCAATAAAGTAGGTGTCGTCACCCAGCCCCAGTTACTAGTAATGAAGTGAGGTGACAGAGGCTGCGTGGCTTGCCCAAGGTCGCCCAGCTAATGAGTGACAAGGCCAGGTCTCAGCCATCTCCCCTATACTGCTTAGGATACGTTCCACTTCTGGGTACAAGAACAGAGACTCAGGAAAGTCAACTCACAGTAGAGACTCCACCGGGATGCTGTATGCAAGCAGCCAGGAGGATGGTTTACAGCCTGAGCCAGGTACGATGCATACCCGTAATCCCAGCACTCAGGAAATACAGGCAGGAGGAGGACCAGGAATACAAGGTCATCCTGGCATATGTGTGTGTGAGCTTGAGGCCCTCTCGGGCTACATGAGACCCTATTTCAAAGAAAAAGAAAAGAAGGAAGAGAGAGGGAAGGAAGGGAAGGAAGGGAAGAAAGCAAGCAAGGGAAGGGAGGAGGGAAGAAGGAAGGGAAGGGAAGATGAGAGAAAGAAAGGAAAGGAGGGAGAAAAAGGACCACCCCCGTCGAGGGAAGGGACTGAATGAGACAGGAGGATTGCTGTGAGTTCCAGTCAGCCTGAGCTATATATACACTGAGAACCAGGTCAGCTAGAGCCGATTGTCTGGAAAAGAGCAAATAAAAATAAACAATGACGAGCAAGAGAGACATCATCTTCGGGACAGACCCACTAGCCAAGGCCGGAGACTCCCCGCTGAGCTGGTTGATCCAAGTTTTCAGTAGCTGCCTCACAGGGAGGCCCAGAGGCCTCCAGAGGAAAAGAAAAAAAACGTAAGGCAATGTCCACTTGAGCACACAGAGGAGTTTTCCACTTCTACCAGTGGTGAGCACTGCCAGCGCCTGCGTCAGAGGGAGCTGAAGTTCTTCCTCATGACTTAAATGTTTGCTTTATAATTACAGAACTTGGGATCAGGAAACTACCCCAGAGCCTATAAGGCTCGATATTCACTTTACGGATGAGGAAACTCAAGGCTGGAGCCTCGGGACACGGGGCTAGAAAGCAGCAGTGTCAAGACGGAAAATCCCCAGTGCACAGGCGCTTACAGTGGAGCTCTGAGCTCGAGTCAGTGACGCTTTGTGTCCTCTGGCCACGCCGATTCTGGTCCGTGAACACATGTCCCTGTGTAGGTCTAGGTTCAGACCACAGCCGGAATGCCACACTCTGCCAATTCTGAAGGCTAAGACAGAGTGTCAATGCCCCAACTTCCACTGGGGGTTACGCTTGACTCGTGAATATTCAGATCATTTTTGATCAACCCTCTGAATTTTGTGCTTGCAGCGTCGTTGGAGGTGGCTTCTAAATTTGGATCCGACATCCGAGGCAATCTGTGGCACAAATGTACACTTCCTCGGAGGCAGTTGTCACAAACAGTGAAACTGACACGTGTCGCTTCAGACCTGGTAACACTAAGCTCTGGAGGCAGAGGCACACGGACAAGTAAGACTTTAGCCACGCTGCCCTTCCAAGTTCACGTTGACCACTGGGAACTGTCTATACTCTGCATGTGTGTGTGTGTATGTGTATCTGCGCTTCTATGGGTCTGCGTGTGTTTGTGTGTCTGTCTGTGCATCTATGGGCCTATGTGTGCACACGTGTGCGTATGTAAGTGTGTTATGTCTGTATCTGTGTGTGTGTATATATGCATGTGTATGTCTGTGTTTGTGTGTTTCTATATGGGTACGTGTGTATGTCTGTGTCTACTTGTCTGTGGATCTGTGTGTGCGTATACGCATGAGTATGTCTATGTCTGAATGTGTATATTTACGTGTGTATGTGCATGTGCTTATATGTCTGTATGCATGCATGTATGCATGTGTATGTCTGTGTGTGTTTCTATATGGGTACATGTGTATGTCTATGTCTACTTGTCTGTGGATCTGTGTGTGCGTATACGCATGAATATGTCTATGTCTGAATGTGTATATTTACGTGTGTATGTGCATGTGTTTACATGTCTGTATGCATGCATGTGTGCATGTGTTATGTCTGTGTTTGTGTGTGTCTGTATGGGTCCAGGTGTGTGTCTGTGTCTACTTGTCTGTGGGCCTGCAAGTGTATATGTGTGCACGCATACGTATGTCTGTGTATGCATGTGTGTATGTACATGTATGTATATGTGTGTTTATACATCTGCGAGCGTGTGTGTGTGCATTTGCAGGTAGGTATGAGACAAGAGGGATGCTGTCTTCAACAGCAGGCCAAGGATGAGGACTCCCTGCTGCTTAGCCTTCGGTAGCAACTCCCGGGGTGCAGGCGGCGATGCACGTGCACATGTGCACGAGGAAGCCAGAGGACAACCTCGGCTACTACTCAAGCACCTTTGTTTTGTTTGTTCATTTGTTGGCTTGTCATTTGGAGTCAGGCTCTCTCACCGGCCACTAGGTTAGGTTGGCTGGTCAGCCAGCCTCGGGGACCACCATGCTTTCACGTGTTTTATCGACTGAACAACTTCCCCAGCCCATGTCCACGCTTTCTTTCAACGGAACTCCCACCAGGGTGCGTCTGTCAGTCATCTCACTTGCCAGCGCAGCTCTCCGAGACCTTTTTTGTCTCTAGCTGCCACCATCACCTTACCTGGAGCCTCAGTCACTGCTCGGTCGGGGCGCTAACCTGCGCTTTGCGTGATGAAGCCACCTTGCTCGAAGCTTGGCTCCATCTCTGTCACCTCCTCGTTCCTTCCCATTAGTTGCTTATATCCGGTTTCGTCCCTGTTCCCGGTACTCTGCGCAGAGGGAGGGAGCATGCCAGAAGGAGGGAGGACCCTCTTACCGAGGACATCTTAACGGAAGGCACACGGCGAGGCAGCAGAGTATGGGGGCTCACGGTCGCTGCCCACACACAACTTTCCATCAGCACGTCTCCTCGTCCCTTGCCCAGAACAGATGGGAAAAAAATTACTCCTATGCCCTGAAATTTTCCATTCTTGATCTCAGCCCAAAGGTGACTTTTTTATTTTTAAACTCAAGCAAAAAAAAAAAAAAAAAAAGTTCAACTATTTTTGATTCATGCCCAGGCTGAAGAAACACACTTTGTTCTTGTTAAAGTGAGGTAAGTCTTTTTTTTTTTTTTCAACACATAGTTAGCTCAAACAGTTAGCTTCAAAAGCCCAAAGTTTCCAACCAGCTTAGTGTGCACAGGGTGGTACCTTTGCTGTCCCCGCCAGGCCGGAAACCAGCAGCCAGGGTGAGAGGGAGCTGGGATTCCACTTTCTGTACATGTTGTCCCCGGGCCTGCTGAAGCCTTCAAAGGACAGCACGGAATCGTGAAGCTATTCAGCAGGGCGGATGAGCACAAAGACTCCTTCCGCTGGGGTAACAAGGAAGCCAGGCCTTTGATTGACATTGGTCCTTCCAAGAGTTCTGGCCACTACAGGGAGAAAGGATGGGTCTCTCCTCGCTGTGACCTGCTGTCTCCCTTCCCATCCATCCCTTCCAGCGCTAGACCCAACGCCACCCTCTGTTTCTGCCCTCGCTCCAACCAGACAGTCTAGTGTCGCGGAAGAAGGGAAACAGCACAGTGGCCAGGCGAAAAGAATTATGGGCATAAATCATCCTGATCCCAGCGCCCCTATGCTGTCACCCCAGCTGAATGATAATCTCTCTCTCTCTCTCTCTTTCTCTTTCTCTCTCTTTCTCCTCCCCTCTTCCTACTACATCCCTCTATAATGCAGGCCCATGCAGAGTCCACATGGGGGAATTCCATCACCCATCCATCCATGGAGCCGCACAGCAAACTCACAGCAATACCCCAGGGCCCACGCCAAGGAACTGTAGGCGGCCGTCATGCTTTGCAAACAGAGGCTTATGACATGTGTCCTCTCTGTCCCACAGGTTATGTGAGGGCCAGGAGACATCGCCACATAAAAATGGATTTGTACGTAATGCTCTCACTGCAAATACACAGTACAGAGCCCGAGGCGGTGTGGTAGATTCTGAGAGATGCTGGAAATAAAAGAAGGTGGATCGTATCAGGCAGAAAGCAAGGAGCTCAGAGAAATAGGGACAGGGACCCCCAGGGGTATTCCACAGCAAAGGAGCAACCTGAAAGACTTCCTGTAGGAGGAAGACGTATACGTGGCCCCGTGTGGCTCTCACAGCACTGAACCTAGCAGCGCTCTTGCCCTCGACAGGGAAGGCCACCTGTCTCATCTGTCCCAGTTTTCCCAGCATCCTCCTTGCTCCCTCTGCCTTTTAACAGGTTGAGTGCTAAGTGACAGAAAGAATGAGCCACGCCTAGAGCAAAGAAGGAATACAAATTAATTTGAAGGGTGTGTGGGGAAACACCAGAGGGAAAAAGCACACTGAGAAGGTAGGTATGAGGCACACTGTGGTCCTCCCCCCAAAAATGGAGGTGTAGCAGTCTGTCTGCACTGTTGCTATTAAACTCGCAATCAAATGGCTTATAAGGGAACAAGGGGTTTAATTTGGGTTTACAATAGTCTGGTTACAGTTCCTTGTCCGTTTGGCAGGAGAGTCCACACCAATACCAAGGGCCGAGGGAACTGGCCACCAAATCCATACATGCGCAGGGCGGCTGAGAGAGGGACTAACCCTGCTTACAGACCAGCACGTCTGGCCAAGCATACCAAAGGATGCCAATTCCTTATCCCATTCCCTCCATCTTATCCACCTGCCCAGGGATTAGCCACGCCCTCCGTGGGCTGGATCTTCCCACCAGTCAGGCAACCTCCTGCAGGCTGTTTGGGGCTTATCTGATTCTTTACCAATGTGCCCAGAGCTGGACCTCTCAACCATCATGTGGGCACCTGTGTCTAACTGTGACACAAGGTACGAAGGAAGGGAGGCAGGAGCAGCAAAGCAGGGGTCAGAGGTAGAAGCCTGTACTTCGGGCTATCGGAACTTGGTCTTCTGAGCACAGGAGTTCAGCAGTCCCAGCAGCTCTGGGAAGGGTTGGGAGGTGGAGGGCAACCTGTAGGAAAAAGCTCAGAACCCAGGCTAGGAAAAGGGGCCCAAAAGCTACTAACCTTCAGCGAATCCTGGCCTGGGAGGGCCATCAAAGACCACCACTTTAAGGACTAGCCTCCTAGGAAAAACCGGGCCTTTAAAGTCCCACAGTGCCCCCTGGTTTCTTGCTCTATGGCCAGCACCACCTTCCTGCAAGGTGGTCACCTTCCCCCTTCAAACCTCTAAGCCACAATTCTATTTGCAGATGCCAACTCCGAATAGTGAGCACCCCCTTCTAAGGACCAAGTGACAGGACAGGACAGAGCGTTCACGTGTGAGCTCATTTCCCCTAAGCGTCTCTTTTCAATAATTGCACAGGGTAACACGCTGACGAAATGGTTTAAAAAGATAACCAGAAGAAACCAGCCAGAAAGGTCTAGGAGAGAAGATTGATGGGTTCGACCACAACTATAGCAAGCTCCCAAGCAGATCCTGGGGCTTAAAGCTAGAACTCAGAGGGGCAGAGGGCTGGCCTACTATGTGCAAGACCTTGGGTTCCACCTTCAGCAACAATAGAGTTCCCAGCACTGGGGACAGGGAACCCATGTGGAGAGCCTTGGTAAAGGGGAGGCCTTTCGCCAGCCTGCTGTGTGACCTTGGACAACTGTGCCTCCGTGAGTCACTTTTCCCTAAGAAGGTAGGTGTGAGAATTAAACGGGTTCTTATTTGGAAGGACACTTGGTGCCTGCCGGGGATTAGTGATTAGGAGCTGGTGGCTAGGACCGGTGCGAGGCTAGAGACTGCTGTCCCACCAGGTGGGATGTCCCCCTAGAGAGTAGCTAGGTACCCCCCACTCCCATGCACTTCCTTTGCAATTCCTGGATCACCATAGACCCTCGGACACGTGACAGCAAGGTTTTGGATCTGCAGGGACACTCTATTCCCTAAAATCTAATACACAGATAAAATCAGGCAGCGGCTGTAGGGTAATACCAAGAAAACATTTAAGTAAAACAGCAAAAGGAAGGTCTTGGAAACGACTGCTTTAGGACAGTGTCCCTTGGGCTCACACCTGTAAATCTCTGGGAAAGGTCCCCTTCCCCTCAGCCAAGAGCCTGGGCCCAGGGAAGATGGACCAGGGTTTCGTACCACCCTGGTCTCCCTGGGACCTTGCTCAGAGCAGCCACCTTTAGTGTCCTAACAGAAGCACTTCTCGCCATGCACGAATGCTGTGGGAAGCATTTGAAAATAGGGTTTCCAGTTACCACTGGCACGCCAGGACCGTCCTGCTGCTCTGCAGCTGTCCCGAGGAAGCCAGTGACGTCATGCATAAGCCCAACCATGCCGAGTTCCAAGGCTGGGCTGGGCAGAAAGTCCCCTGCAGGTTGAGACACCAGTACACACACACACACACACACACACACACACACACACACACACACACACCATCTCCGGTAATGGAGGAGGTTCCTTCCAGAGGTGGGAGGTAGGCGCTATTCAAGAGCACTGCTTTCCTGCCAGGGTGGAATGAATTCTGTTGTCACAAGCTGGACTCAGGCCAGAAAAGGGTCAAAAGCCATTCCAATGACCAGGATAATGTCACTTGACTGCTCCTAAAAATTTACTATGTGTCCAGCTTTGTCCACGGTCCAGGCATGGCCAGAGGATACTCATTCCCCACATTCTCACTGAACTCATTTCAGGGCATGAGAATGAAATGGTCTCACATTCCTCTGCCACAGGGAAAACACGGGAAATGAGAGGGAAAAGAAAGACAAATGGAATAAAGGGAGAAGAGAGAGGAAAAGGAAGTTGGAGGGGGAGCCAGGGCTAGTGGCTGGCCCAGGACTCGCTCTGCCTGAACTCCCATGCCTCTCTCTCTCTTTGGATTCCTTTTCTCCTCCTCTTCCTCTTTCTCCTCCTCTTCCTCTTTCTCCTCCTCTTCTTTCTTTTGCTCTTCCTCCTCCTCATCCTCTATTCCATTTTTTCTTACTCCTCCTTTCCCCTTCCCCTTCTCCTCCCTGCCTCCTGCTTCTATGCCCCCCTCCAGTACCCCAGGGAGCTCAACCCAAAACCACGCTGGTGGGTCCTGTACTCCACAAGAGCTGCCCAAGGAGACGCGCACAGGATGCTTGCAGGGTGGTGAACAGACGAGGCCTGAGCCCCAGACCAGAGTTCAAGCTCACAGCAAAGCACATTCCCCAAGGGCTGCGATCAGATTAATTGGAATTTGCAGACCATGTGTGCCCAGCTAAGATGCGTATCTGTCACCATGTTAACCTCTTCAAAATCAGAATCCCACCACCCTTCACATTCCTAGAACAGGAGGGGTGGTCAAACCAAACCACCCGGGGCAGGCCCTCTGGCTGGTGGCCAGCCTTCCACGTGTCTGAGAATCCAGGAGCAAACAGGGATATGTGGGCCAGGAAGGGGGGAGGAATAATTCACAATCATGAAGGTAAATATTCCCTTTATTCATCCGAGGAGCTAATTAACTGAGAAATGAGTCCTTCCCATAAGGTACATGAGGGGTGAGGGTTGGGGGGGGTTAGTCGCTAGAATAAAGAACATGAAGAAGGAAGGGACATATGACCATTTTAGACTACCTAGAGCAAACCCTTTGGTCAGGTTACACAACAAGAAACAGAATCCAAGAGGGTACAACATCACCCAAGGATGAACAGTAGTCAAACGCTCAGGTCTGCATTAGCCCTGCGTGGGACCACCATCTGCTTTCCTTCTGTGTCCTTACAACCCGTCTACCTTTCAAAAATACTGTCTCTGATGTCCACTCAGTCACATGCTAAGGCAGGCACTCCTTATTAAACTCAGTAGGTCACACACACACACACACACAAATACACACAAGAAGGGAAACTTGTTGGAAAGAAGGTTTTCAGTAGGAAAAGTTGGGTGATATAGGGTGAAAGCAATAAAAAATTCATTGCACCCATGTATGAAACTACCAAAGGATAAAAATGAAATAATTATTAATAATGATAATAATCCCTTGACCTAGCCCTAATTCAGAATTCCTATCATAATGTTTCTGATAAAAATAACCTATGAAAGTATATGCCAATTTCCAAAAATATTTTCAATTTATTATGCTTCTCATATCTGGAAGTTCCAGTTGTTTTTCTTCAATTCTCCGTGGATTTTTAAAATTAGTTTAGTGTTTTCTCATTTTTTTTTCAAATGTTTTAGGGGTATGAGATACCCGCAGCGGTCTCATAGCTGAAAACTCTCTCTCTGTGCTTCTGCTGATGTCACTCACAGTGGCTTTCTTCCTCACTAGCAGTTCACCTGCACGGCTGCTGATAAATCACCATGAAACCGCTTAAGGGAACAAGGGGTTTATTCTCTTGCAATAGTCCAGTTACAGTTCTTAATCCAGTGGGCGGCAGCACATGCACCATCACCAAAGGGCCGAAGGAACTGGCCGTGACTTACCCACGTAACGGCCGAGAGAGGGACAATGCTTACTTGCCAGACCAGCGTGTCTGGCCAACTATACACAAGGATGCCTCCTTTCTCAAACAGTCTCCCTCCATTTGATTCACCTGTCTGGGGACTAGTCCTACCCACCTCGGGCTGGGCCTTCCCCATCCACTAAACATTCCCCTGCAAGTTTCCTCTGGGCTTAACCCAACCACCAATTCTCCACAAATGTGCCCAAAGTTCAAATCTTCAGCCATCAAGTTGACACCTGTGTCCAACTAGGACATCGGCTTTATAAGTTGAAAGTGAAATCTCCCGTCGGCATGGTCAGATTGTACCTAGAGGAGTTTTTCAAGTCTTCGCCTATGAGTACACCCTGACAGAGAGAACTTGAATTTGAACCCCACAAGATACTCTGGAATACTGTGCACTACAAACTATGTCCTGTTGATTTCACAACTTGGCGCTGCCTGGACATGCCCCCTTCCCCAGGAAGTATACATTCAAAAGAGAGATATGGTCTCATATTCTCACATGACACACCAGCCCCAAGCCAAAGCCAAGCACAGGTAATCATGTCTCAATCATGCCTGAGGCCTCCCATGAACATCTGCTGAAGTACCTATTTGGGGGTACAGCCTCCCTTGGAGGGGACGGCCTGCTGTGGAAACCTGGCCAAGGCCTGAGGTCTAGCTCTCTGAATGGAATAAAGACCATACTTTCCATCCTGACTTGAAGTCAGACACTCACTCCACCTGACTTTTCAGGTTAATTCAAAGCATCTCTGAGGGCCTCTGAGACCATTTCCTGGACCTGATTTAAAACCACAGATACTTCTTTCTCTGGCCTCAGGAGCCCATAGTTCTCCAAGCCTTCAGAACTTTGAAAATCTGTAGCCTTTATAGGAGAAAGAAACACCAACAGGGTGGTTTAATGACCTAAGGCCAACGGTAGCAGCTGCGAGCGCAGACCTGCAGGCAATCAGCGGATCTGACCAAGAGCGTCAGAAATGTTATGGAGGAGGAAGAGCGAAGAAGAAACCTGAACACAAAAGCCAGAGAGGCGAGGGAAGAATCTACAGACTGCAGAGAATGTCGTGTTTCCTGGGTTGCTCAAGCACCTAATCTCTGGGTCCCCGTGTTCCCCCCTGGGAGATGCGGAGATTGACTACCGCAGACCCCGCTCTCATCAGAACTGGAGAAGCTCTAAGCCCCGGTTGGGAAGCTCATAGGAATCCATCCTGAGAATGTCATTCAATTTAGAGTTTAAGGTAAATTGGTTTTGATGAAAATTTTTGCTTTGTTTTGCTTTGAGACAGGGTCTTACCACACAGCTGGCGTGGAATGTGCTATGTCACCAAGTCTGGCTTCAGACTTGAAACAAGCTACCTGCCTCTCTAGGCCTGCTGATAGCCAGGTCCTCCAGACAAAGGGACCAGAATTTGGAAGCACAAAATAATTGCCAGGTGGATGTGGCATCCCGTCTGTAATTCTAGCATTGGACAGAGGAGGCGGGGGACCCCCAGAGCAAGCTGGTTAACAGGATTAGCTATATTGACGAACCCTGGGTTTGACCAAAAGACCCTGCATCAAGGCAGAAGAGTAATCAAGAAGACTCTAAACATCATCCACATGCATATGCACACACATATTCACCCCCACACAGGAGAACTAACATACAAGTACACCATACACACACGATATTGAAAAAGTATAAAAGTTTCTGAAGTCTTTGCATACCTGATATTTTAGATGTTATATGTGCATGCATGCACATGCACACATATGTGTATACAGGTATGCATATGAGTGAGTTGCAGCGACGTAAATGTAGATGCCAGTGGACATTCTTAGACACTGACCCTTGTTTGAGACTTGTCTGCTCAATGCTGCCCATGCCAGACTCTCTGGCCCTTGAACTCCTAGTTCAAGGTGTGTTGAAATGACAGATGCATGCACTACTGCATTTGGTTTTCATGTGTCTCTTGGAGAGCTAAGCTCAGATCATCAGGCTAACACAGCAAGTGCTTTAACCCACTGAGCCATCCCCTCAGGGGGCTCCAGCCCCTCAGGGGGCTTTGCCTGCACAAGTGAGGCTTGCTTCATGGTGGCCATACTTTCAGGAGCCACCACGATATACTCAGGGTGTCACCAGCCACTGACGGCTGCAGAAGCTAGGGTGGAGACCATGTCACCCCTCCCTCTGCTGCCTCGTCCTAGGCCTAGCAAAGTTCAGCTTGTCCCTCCCAACAAATGATGACCAGAACTCTGTGTTTGTTGCCCAGCTTCCTGGGAGACAAGCAGTGGCAGAGCGAAAGGATTACTTTGGGTAAATATTTCTCCAAACCTCATTCTTGCTACTGCTCTCAGTACTCAGACTCAGAGGGCCAGCTCCCCTAACAGCTCCATCACCCTAATCCAAGGGAGCCTGAGATGGCACAGAGCAAAATACCTCATTCAAGGCGAACCCCAGAATCACTCACTGGTGGCAAAGGATGAGAAGTTAAAAGGGGCAGAGAAAGCGTGAGCTGGCTTTCAGGGTACTAGCAATTTTCTTTTCCGGGGCAAGGCTGCTGCACTGAGCTGGGTATAACCTGAAAACACTTAATCCTTGGATCAGCAAGCTGGCACTGTGCTGCCACCTTGGAAGCCGCAGTGGGCATCCAATCTGGCCTCATCCAAGGCAGGATTCACAGCTGCCCCTTTGGGGACAGACAGAAACCTATTCCTTGCTTGCTTTCTTCAGGTTAACTCGTAGGTCATTAGCAGTCAAATGGGGGTTACCTAACACATGGCCGAGGTAGCAGAGTTAGTGTTAGCCGAAGGGGCTGATTCTTGTCCTGGCTGCACACAGACCACGGGGAGCTCTGTAAGTACCCAAGGGTCCCTGCCACATCCAGATGCCCTTCAGCGTTATCCAGCCTTTTGCCTCAATGTCCCCCTGCAACCCTGCGGCAGGGCTGAGTGAAGGAGCTCTCCTGCACCTCCATCTCACAGTGTCTCTGAGCCCTGTGCACGTCCCCAGGGGTCCAATCCTTGGCTCCGGGTGAGAACTGAAAGCTTCCATTTCTAACAAGCTTTCCAGAGAAACCGCTACTACTGGGCTAGAAAAAGAACCAGAACTCGGCGAACCAGCAGGGGAGAACAGGGGCCTCTCCTCCTCCCAGCTGTGGCCAGGGGAGAACGCTTCCTGGCTAGAGCGGCCCTCCTCAGTCTCCGTGCACTCATCCTGGGACGTGGTGGGAACACTGCTGCTGGTCCTCTCACTACACCGTGAGCAGCGGAACCCTGGACCAAGATGAACATGCCCGACTCCCAGGTCTGTGTGTGTGCTGGTTAGATATGGGTGTCAACTTGGTAACTGAAGGCTGAACTTGAGGCCCATCTGTGAGGAATCAGTAATTGAGGCAAGCCTCTGGGGGACTCCTAACGGGTGGGTGGGATCACTGCCTGGCCAGGTGGATGAAATGGAGGGAGCCGGTTCTATAGTTTGGCGTACTTTCAGACACACTTCGGAAGACTTATAGTCTGGCGAGTGACGCTGCCCCTCTCCCAGCGACCCCTATGGGTGTGTTGCGGCCAGTTAGTTTGTGATGTGGCCTGGACTCATCTGCCAAGCAGGACTGTAAGCTGTAACTGCGAATCAAAAGCAATAACATTCCCTGATCTTCCAAGTCGTCTGGGGCCCGTAGTCACATCCACAACACGCAGACAGATGCCACAGAATTCTTCCCATAGTATCATTGCAAACAGGCCTTGGGCCAGGCAGCCCGCCCTTCCCTACCGGAATCTATCTCCTGGATTCCACACGGATGCCCTTGCTCAGAGTCGCAGGAGATGGTATAGATAGATCCCCTCAGAGGTGTCTTGAGTCTACCTCCATTTCTGGTTCTCCCTTCCCCCTAATCAAAGTAAAACACCCTATCATAGTAATGTCAACTTGACGGTTGAGGGTTTGAGCTCTGGGCACATTTGTGGAGAATTAATGATTGAGTTGGGCCCAGAGCAAACCTGCAGGAGATTGTCTAGCTGATGGGGAAGGCCTAGATTATGATGGATGGGACTAGGCCCTGAACAGATGAATAAAATACTGAGAGTTGGTTGAGGAAGTTGGCATCCTTTTGTACACTTGGCCAGACATGCTGTTCTGGCAAGTAAGGATCGTCCCTCTCTCAGCCATCACATAGAGATGGTGTGGCCAGTTCCCTTGGCCTTGGTGTTGGCGTGAACTCTCCTGTCAAGCTGGACTGAGAACTGTAACCAGATAATCATAAGAGACAATAAGCCCCTTGTTCCCTTAAGCTGTTTGGTGGTCATTCATCAGCAACCATGCAGCTGAACTGAACACACCCCCTCCATCCTCTCATTCTTCTGATGCGCTGAGATGTGTTGCCTAAGTGGTCAATTGTGCCATATCTGCTCTGTGATGCTCAGAGCCCGGCTGGTCATAGTGACGGGGACACAAGAAATAGTCAGCAATGTGGGAGAGGACACCACAGGCCCCAAGGGGATGTGAGGCAAACAGCTGGAATGAGAGGTCTGTCACATTCAGAGTCTCAGAATTGCCAGTCCTCTGCCTGCTAAGGGTCTTAGCCCCCCCTGCAGGTTAGATGCCGATGACCTCATACAATCTAAAAGAACGCTTTGCATTCACAGGGCACTGGGTTTAAGGGGTCTACAAGTGTGCTCTCATGAAACCCCACCAGGACCCCATAAAACACTTAGCATTATGGCACCCTCACTTCACCAAGAAGAACAGAGACTTGGAGACATGAATTGGCATGCTTCACAGGAAGTCACAGGCCAAAGACCCCACACCCAAGTGCCACATGGTCCTGTCTCAGTCGCGGCCAGGAGGGACTGGACTATGCCTTCCCCAGAGATCCAGATTTCCAGGAAAGATGGTAGGTACATAGGGCTGCCTGTGTCTCCAGACATACTCATGTCATTCACAGGCTGTTAAATAACCACCCAGCTTCATTGCTCTCACGATACGAGATATTCTAAATTATATAAAAAGAGTTCATATGTAAAACCGCATGTCTTCCAACCTCATGATACCACATTCTGTAGATGGGGAAAATAAAGGGACAAAGAGGCTAAGGAACTTTCCTAAGAATCTCAAGGCAGTAAATCTAGTGCATAGATCTGTCAGCTCCCAAGTCATTCCTAAGACCGCCTTGCATTAGTCACGGGCTACATGCACGTACCTGTACGTTAAGAGAAGAGTTTAAGGCCACGGGGTATTTTCTGTTCCCAGGCCAGCACTGAATCCTTGTAGCTAGGCCCTTGACAAATCCCACTGCTGACCCGGGTACCTCTCATCTCACTTGTAGCATGGCAAGCCAGCTCTGCAGAGCAAGCCTCCATCGGGACCAGAGCTGTGTTAAATGACTTGACTAGAAGTCAGCAACTTAGGACGGTGCCACCAGACACCCACAGCAGAGATGACGCCCCGTGGTCCTTAGGGGCACCTCTTCAGAAAGGGGGCTCAATCTGGGCTTTCTCTTTGTTGGATAATGTTTATCTCCAAGGCGCTCCCCTGTCAACATTAAGAGTCCTCCTCACATTTCTGGCAATGGACTTCTGCTAAGCATCCCCCAGTAAAATCAAAATACCCCCACAGAGTCCCGAGGCTCGGGCGCTCAGGATTCTGGTCCTGGTTCTGTCTGTGATCACATCCGTGACTGAGGAAATCCACAACTCCAGGCTCAGTGCTGCCTGTGGAAATGATGAGGTCAGCCAGGCCTAACACTAAAGCCTTCTCCCAGCTCAGAAGTCCTGTGGATGTCAAAACGGGGGTCACCAGGTGGAGATCAAAGATCAGAAAGCTCCAGAGAAGAATCAAGGGGCAGGTGAGGACTGGCCAGGCAGCCCGAGGTGATTCCTCAGGCTGCTGGTGCTGTGGCTAGGGGAGAGGAGAAGGGACAGTCCTCGGCCTGTCTGCAGAGACTAGAGAGGGACAGAGAGTGTCTGATCCTGGCGCTCCCGCTCTGGGGGATCTGGGGGCTCTGGCTTGCTTCACTGAGACTCAAAGACACATCCCCAGGGTCTTCCCCGGCCTTCTTATCTGCACAGCCTTCCTCGTCCTTCCTTTACTCTGGTCTGATAGGGCCTAGAAGTGCATTCCACATACATGTATTCACATACACTAATCTCACCCCACTGTGACGTGACCCAGAGCCAGAGCCTGGGGCTGAGAGATTCTCAACTCTAGACTTGTCACTAGTGACCTGATCTCAGTTGTTGACTGGACGAGCCATCTCGGTCCCCAGCCATCCTTTCTCTGTGCCAAAATCAAGCTCTGGGGATCTCTGTCTCTGAGTTTCTCTCTCTCTCTCTCTCTCTTGCCTATCTAAACTGGGAGTCACTGAAGCAGAAATGGTAGAAGAGAAGGAGAGGGGAAATTTCTACAGGGGTAAGTCAGAGGCATTTGCTAAAGCAAAGTGAGAGTAGAGAAAAGACCAGAGATCAAGTCGGCCCAAGGATCCCATGGCAGATAGGAGTCGAGAGCGTGCATGGTGATGGTGGCCAGGTGGGGGACGGGAGCCAGCAGCATGACAGACAGCCTCAGAATGCCAGGCCAAGGAGTCTGAGTGATATCCCTCAGCTCAGTTGTCAATAAAAGTTGTTCGGTAATCATCCGTCATTGATTAACCAGACTCTGTCAGCACAGTGCTAAAGCAGTCCTAAAGACACAGAACTGAATGCGTGTGGCCATGTTCCAATAAAACTTTATTTACGGACACAGAAATGTTAATTTCCCATGCTCATGTGTCAAAAAATAGTGCGTCTTCTTTAGGCTTCTGCAACCACTTAAAGATATATAAACCATTCTTAGCTCGTGGGCCGTAGAAAGAGGCAGCCAGACTATCTCTACCACAGGGTCCTGGGTATGTGAAGACTGGAGGTAGAGTAGACTGAAACAGTTGTTATTCCAGAAGTGAAGACACACACACACACACACACACACACACACACACACACACACACACACGCATGCATGCATGCACACACCAGAGGCAGAAACCCCAGAAAAAGAAATGAAGCAGAGGGAATGATTTTCATCTTCCATTTGGGGAAGCTGAGCAGGTATCCCAAGACCATTTTCCCTAAAAATTATAAGCCACCAGCCTCCTCTGAATGGCAGTTAAATGTGACCAAGCGCGCCACGTTTGCCTGTGAATAACATGCAAACATGTTAGCAAAACAAATCAACGCAAATCTGCTTCCCTCCCTCTCCATCCCTGCCTAAAGTTTCCCTAAGACAAACCCGGCCACTAATGTGACTGCGCAGATCCAAGAGCGTGGCCTTCCACGCCACAGAGGCACATGAAAGTCTCTAAGGTATAAAATGCTGTTGTTGCCTGACTTTAACATATTGCATCAAATAAATACATGATTACATGCTAGGCAAGGATGCAGCACTGTGATAGAGCACTAGCCTAGCATATGAGGTCCTTAGTCCAGTTCCCACTTTTACACACACACACACACACCAAAAACAACTCCAATCTAGTGACCCTCCTCCAAGCCATATCTTAGGGAAGCAGGGTACAGTTGACCTGCCCTAGGTTCCCTTTCATGCCCCTGGCAGGCAGGTATCTCCAGGCCACTGTGCACACACTGGGAAGCGCCTCACTCCTTCTCAAGAGACATCTGCTTCGCAAACTAAGCGAAAGTCCAAGCAGTCAAGGGCACAGAATAAAGCTCCAGCCTGGCCCTGCAGCTGGACCACTGTTTTGGATTCCTTGAGACGGCAGAATACCTGCTATGTAAAACCGATGTGCTCTCATCCTCGGTTAGGTATTCTCTGGTCACATCATACATGTCTTAATAAGTCTTGAACCAGGGTCCCACGTTGGCACTTTTGCACTGAACCCTGCAAATTGTGCATTCAATCCCTTTCAAAGTCAAACGGCTCAGGTCACGTGGCTCGGTCAGTCGCTCTGTCAGGGTTAACCCAGGCAACAGGACGCCAGCACCTGCCTGCCAGTCACGACACCGTGAGCAATTATATCTAAGTGCCTAAGTGCCCGCTTGATTCCAGACCTCTAAAAAGCAATGTCAGGACAGATGCCGGAATCTGTTTGACACCCAAATCTGGACTTCTAGCCCAGGTGGAACGAAGATGCCGTGGCCCACGCCAATCTAGACCTCAAGGCCAACTCTCGTCTTCCTTGTAGACCCTGGAGATCAACCTTCCGCACACACCCACCTCCACTAAATCCAGACCTGTGGCCTCCACTGAACCCAGAAACACTATGTGAGGTGTGGCCTCTAGGGGACACCTGCCCAGCCCCGCCCTGATGATGAGCAATCTCAAATGGCATCTGGGTTCCAGGAGGGGGGAGGGTCAGATCAGGGGCCAATGCTGCAAGCTGCCAATCATCTCTGATCTCCAAACCAGAAAGCCTGCCGCAGCAGAGTGGAAACCTCTGATAATACTCAGCTAACTAGGAGATATGCCCTCCGGCCACAGCTCTGAAGTTTGATAGCTCCTATGTTCCAAGGGGTATGAAGACGAGAAATTTCTCCTGCCAGGTCAAAGGAAATGCATCTCCCGCCCAGATCCACCAGGGCAGAGAAAGTAAGACTTACTTCCAGGGTCACTGATGTCGTTACTGCCATGGAGCCCAGGGGGCGGGCCCTGGAGCTAGTCGGCCTGAGTTTAACACTCGGCTCTGATGGGCTCCCGCGGATTGTCCTAAACAAAGTGTCTTAACCTCCCGGTACCTCATTTCCTCCTCTATAAAACAGATATACACATTCCTGCCTTGTAAGGCTCTTATGAGACATTAAAAAAGTCAATACACATGGATAAGAGCTGAACAACTGCTAGATGAGTATCACCCATTGTAAACACTATTGAGGGCCTTGGAGACTATGCCCTCCCAGGAAGCGGTCTAAGGCCTTGGCATGCCCTAAATCATCCCTCTGAAGTCCCTGGGACAGGCAAACGGCACCGCTCTTGCCCAACCATGTGTAATGAGACACCTCCTCCTACCAGGAGGGCCACAAAGGCATTTCCCAAATGGGTGTCCTCTGGATGTAGAGGGAGGGACCGGGCCCACAGGAGGGTGTTTGGATCCCTATTCACTTCCATACGAGGCGTTCAGCCTACCTGGACAAGCGAGTGACTGTGTAGACAAGGATGAATTCTTGTCACGTCGGACAAGTCAGCCGGGGAGGCCCCAAGTTCCCCTGCCCTTCATCTCCACTCACACCTACCACCAGTGCCAAAACGGAGGCAGAAATGGCTTCAGCAAGATGAGGTCACTCGAGTACCTACCCTCTGCCCCTCCTCTTTGACCAACACCACCACGAGCTTTTCACCACCTACCACCAATATTACCCTTGAGCCCAGGAGTCTCACGACTCCTAGCACCTCTGGGTCAAGTTCACAAGCAAGACCATTCTGGAAACTACTGAAAACCCAGGGCCTGGCCTGCAGGGTTCTGCCGAGCTCCTCCGGGGCCCTGACCTTTGCTTCTGCTCCCTGGCCTTGCAGACTGAGCTCCCCCACACACCCCCCATCAGCCCCGCCCTGGCCCGACCACGGCAGATCCCACAAGGAGCAGCTCAAGTTCATCAGAAATGAGGTCAACGGCTCGCTGGCCCAGTTGCGTAGAAAGATGGATGGAGGCACCCGCGGCCACCGGAATCCAGGGCCTGGCAGACGCATGCCGGACACTGCCTCGTGGGGATCGTTTCACACACAGACACTGGTTCAGAGGCAGGAAGTGGTTCCGGGTCCTGCTGGGAGCTCAAGAGCATCTCGGCCCCCCGAGAAAAGAAGACTCTGATCCGGGATAAACATGCATTTGGCCTTCAGAGCCCAGACTGCTGACATTTGCTAATATCACGAATTGATATTGCTAAACACAATGATGACCGGCTTCTGAGGAGCCCTGCAGAGGGAAAAGGATGCGTCCTGTTACCGTGAACTACGCTACTCCCCACTGCAGCTGGATGATCCCCAATGCCTTCCTCCTCCCCCCAAGGCTTCAGTATCACCTCCTTGGCTTGCGGCAAAGCGGACAGAGATGATGGTGGCTACTTAATGGCTTTGGGGCTTCCCCAGAGACAGTGTCCTTGTCACCCACTTTCAGAACCAGCCTTGTTGCAGGTCAGCAGCGGCAGTCCTGGTCTCTACCTTCAAGTCCTGCCACCCAGGGAGGAAATACCGAGAAAGGCTTTCAAGGAAGGAAAGTGACCCTATACATATCAAAGATGAGCTGCTTTTTTTTTTAAATACATGGAATTTTATCTACAAGTGAGCTTGGGGAGATGTCTCCGTCAGCAAAGCACAAGTGCTGAGTTTGAATTCCCAGAACCCAGGTAAAATCAGGCGGTGGAGCATGTATCTGTCATCTCAGTGCTCCTCTGGAAAGGTGGGAAGAAGAGATGGTGGAATCTCTGGAAAGTCACAGGACTGGCTGCCCGGTGCGAAGAGCAGCAAACAACAAAGAGACCCCCATCTAAACAAGGTGGAAGCAAAGGCTGGAGCCCCAAGGTTGTCCTCTGACCTCCACGCGTGCACCGTGGCATGCGTGTGCTGCCACCCACAGACACTTCAAGAAAATAAAAATGAAAGTTCACCCAGGAATAGATTGATGGTGCCCAGTGAGGGACCCCTGTGTCCTCCTGGTCCCAATGTCCAGTGCCTCATCATCCTTCACCAGGGCTCTCACGACCTGCTGATCGCGTCAAAGACTTGGTTTAGTTACAGAAACTCATAAAGCAGGACTTGTGTACCCTGGAAGGGAATAACTCAGGTTCAGAAAAATGCTACCAGTTCACAGAGCTGAGTTCTGGGGCCTGAGGCAGACGGGCCCTCAACACCCACGGGTCACCCCTAGTCACCACCACCACCACCGTCAGACCTGCGGATGAGAGTCTGAGCCTGCGAGTGGCCCCGGGACTCACACTAACTACAGAACGCGTATGTTTCAGTTACGCTAAAATGGTACTCCGTACACACAGTAGGGCCTCAAAGGTGCTCATTAACCTGCCTTACACATGCCCTCCCTTCATGCCATCTGTTCCATCGGTGTTTGTTTAATGTGCACACACATGCACTCTCACTCACACGCACACACACGCGCGCACACACACACACACACACGCACACACCAAGGCTGAGCTCATCGGTCTACCTTCTAAGACTTCCATGCTTCCTGACTCGCTAGCCGAAGAGCTTCCGGTCCCATTCGGGTTTGCTTGATTGTTTGCTTTGGTTTCCGGCCTCCGAGTGCGGCAGTCCTTAGCCCAGGAGGTAGGATCCACCGTGCGGATGTATTCTATGTCGCCATCGGGCCGCAAGCCCCGTGAGGATGACTAGGTGTCACGCCCGCTGCTGCCGTCCAGTGCCAAGTGAGAGAACCATTATTAATAGGTGATGATGCTCCCTCTAGAGAAACCTTCCAGAAGTCCCTGCGGAAGCACGCTGCTCACAGCACGTGAGCCCGAGAAGGCCTTCGTTGTGTATCGAAAACAGGAGGCAAACGGAAGGTCTAACCCAGACGACGCATCCATCCACACACATTTTCTAACCTCTCCGAATAGTGGGGCACCCCAATTTTCATCCAATATCCTCCAAAAGCAATACGGAATACTTTCTACTTCTGGATCTGGTGGGAGCCTGTAAATTCTGCAGTCATCTCTAGGGAGACCACTCATCTCGATTATGACGTAGAATCACAGGGTCGCTGTTCTACTGTGCTGTCCCCTCCTGTCCTTGACTCCGGAGCTGATGGGCCAAAAACACTGAGAAGCAGGCTTTGCTGCACATTATATAGCCTACCCTGGGGCCCCACGTGAACTGTGTTCTGGGATCCCGCGTGGACCACCCTCTACCATCCCATTCATGGGAACAGATGAGATACATAGCAGTATCAGATACATAGTTTCAGATACATAGCAGCTTCCGTTCCACACCAGGCATAAAGCAGAAATGGCAAGAATAAATTAAATGACTCAAGTCCTCGTCAGTAGCTGCTAACTGTTATTGTTTATTAAAAAGCTAATAATCCATTCGATTTTTTTAATTAAGCAAGAAACTTCAATGTAATAAATTAGAATAATTAAGCCTAATATTAATGGGGCAGAATCACGAGGAAAGTAAGTTCTACAATCTACACTGGTCCCCCCACGGCATGCTAATATGAACCAATAGGTAGAATTTTTTTATGTACATGTCACGAGAGAAGGGACTGGCCAAGGTGTGGACACACAACTCTGCTTAGTTTTATGGACACATCAAGGAAGGGAGACAGATTTCTTCGGTCAGCCCTCACTCTGACTCCCAGTTTTGTTGTCATTTCTTCTATTTTTATCGTTGACTCTGGTGTCACCAGAATTTCTCTAGCGCTCTCCACCCTGTGCAATAAAATGATGGCCTCGCACGTTCCAAACAGTCTCGCCCAGAGCTTCCAAACAAAGCGCCATTCGAACTTATTTTTTCTGGACGGTAGCCCTCTGCCACGTGAGATGCTTGGAGACTCAACACCGTCACACCCTCCACTGGGCAGGAAGCCTCCTCGGAGGCCCTCGCAAGACAGGCTGGTGTAAACAGGCAGCGGGGAGCAGACATGAACCATCCGCACCTCTCTCCGAGCATCGTAAATGGGGAAGCAAAACTCATTACACAAGCTAACCTCTCTCCCACATTCTGAAATGTCCAAACACACTTCGTCCGGCGGCATGCACTTCTATGGCTTTGTGTGGCTGGGAGAGATCAGAGGAAAGGGAGAAAGGAGGCTTCTCTCTGAGAACAAAGCATCCATCGGCCCTGCTGGATAAAGAGCTCTCAGCACATCCTTTTGCTACACATGGATTATGAGCTCCTGTATCATAGACGGCACCACTGAGCAGGCCCTTGACAGTAACTCAAGATTCTGCAAAGGCTGGCCTCCCTGGCACTTCCTAACCTGCACCCACCAAGGTGTCCACCATCCACATTAACACTTGTCATTTCACTGCCTTTCCTATGCATGTGCCATTCGGCAAAGAAACAAACATCTGTCCGTGCTGCGTATGGGCAGTTGATTTGGAGATGCAAGAAAGAGTCCCATAGAAATATAAATAATGCCGGCACCATTCTATTTGAAACAAGTGCTTTTCGGAATCATGACATTTCAGATCCTTGTTATAATGAATGGAAGAAAGACAGAGAAGAAGAGAAGAAGAAGGAAGGAAGGAAGGAAGGAAGGAAGGAGGAAGGAAGAAAAATGAAGGAAGGAAGAGAAGGAAGGAAGGAAGGAGGAAGGAGGGAAGGAGGAAGGAGGAAGGAGGAAGGAAGGAAGAGAAAGGAAGGAAGGAAGGAAGGAAGGAAGGAAGGAAGGAAGGAAGGAAGGAAGGAAGGAAGGAAGGAAGGAAGGAAGGAAGGCCGGCCTAGATCCTACCCTGGAAGATTCTAATTCCATGAGTCTTGTATTTTTAAAAAGCAGCCACAGGATTAAGAAGTAACAACAGGGCCAGAAGTACAGCTCAATGGGCAAGACACCTACTCAAAAGCTTAGCAAAATGAGTCTGATCCCTGGAAGAACATGCAGTGGAAGGAGAGAACTTGCAAAAGCTGTGCTCTGACCTCCACTCATGAGCCAAGCAATGCATTCTTCTCTTTTTCTCTCTCTCTCTTCATGCATTCTTCTCTCTTTCTTTCTCTTTCTCCATGCATTATTCTTTTTCTCCTCTCTCTCCTCTCCCTTCTCTTTCTCTCTTCATGCATTTTCTTTCTTTCTCTTCTATCTTCTCTTTCTCTGTTTCCTGCATTTCCTTTCTCTCCTCTATCTCTCTTCTCTCTGTGTCCTCTCTCTCTTCTATCTCTCTCCTCTCCTCACTTTCTCTCCCCCTTCCTTCCTCCTTTGTTTAATAAACATTTTAAAGTAACAATATAAAACACTATATTAAGTAATGAAGCAGCCATTCATATTGGCCAAGGTCAAAGGCCTCCATGAAGATCAGAAACCAGAGGGACCTTCAGCAGCTAAGAGGAAGCAGGGTAGAGCCTGAGTAGGGAGGTGGGACTCAAGCAAAAGTTCATACATTTGTGGGGGGAGAGGAAACTACGCAGAAAATTCTGGATAGGTCAGAAGGATGCCCTGGATCTGGACAAGGAAGGAGCTCAAAACCAAAATAAGGAGCGTCAAGAAAGACAGGTGGTGTGTGCTTGCGGTGGAGATAGATGACTCATGGAAAGGAAGGGACAGGGCAGGAGACAGTTCAGACACACACGCCCAGAGCTCCAGTTGGCTGAGACGCAAGGAGGCTTCAGGTTCTGGAGAGTGTAATATTCCCCTCTGCCTTTAGCACAGATCAATGAAGTCAGCAAGGCAGACAACGTTACACTCTTTCTACCAAGGAAACTGGGCCATAAAGTAGCCAAGTGGCGGGTGGGAAAGTAGGGAAACCAGAACAGCCAAGCAGCTGAGCTCGGCTATGACAAATCAATGCACTGCACATGTTTACTGTGCACCTACTGTGAGTAAGGCACAGGATAATGCAAAAGTTAAACGGCTGTACCCAAGGAAATTGCCCTTTGATTTGGAGGCTGGCAGTATGGGACAATCAGTCTCTATAGCAACGATGCACGTGTGGCACTGTTACACAAAAACAGCCTTGGATGACACAGAAGCAAACACACAGTTATGTGTTCCAATAAAACTTTATTTGTTGTAACAATCAGAGGGCCACATGTGACCGACAGGCTGTAATTTGCTGATCTCTGATTTAGCGGATAATACACATCTGGGAATGGCTACGTATAAAGGAAGAGATGGGTAATGAATGAAATGACTTTGGAACCCTGAAGGAAGAGAGGTTCAGTGCAGCCCAAGATGACTGGGGTGGGTACGCGGGGGAAGGCAAGTCTCTGAGCTTTCCCAGGGCCCAGCTAAGACGAAAGACTGAATTAAAATCTGCTGAGGATCCCTGTTCTCCGACGTTCTGTGATTTGGATGACACGGGATCTTCCAACTGCACGAGCTTCGGATGCCGCCCTCCCTTCCAGGAACCTGTGAATATCGATCACTTGAAGGAATAGAGAGACTAAATGGTTTTCTCTCTCTCTCACACACACACACACACACACAAGTGTGCGCACATGCACACACAGTAAGCATCCTTTCATTGCTGTGTGTTAATCCAACCATAACTTATTCGCCTAAAGACCATCATCTCTATCTTCCATGGGACTTCTGCCTACCTGAATAGGACCCACCTGCTTCCCCACCCAACGCCAGACAAATATTCTACTTGACCAAGTGGCGGGCTTGAGAACATGGAGAAACAAGGGTGGCCGCGATCTCATCGGCTCCTGCCGTGACAGTGCCAAACATGGAAACAGAAAGAGTCACACGGCCCAACAGCAATACCTCCAACGGTGCCAGCAGGCAGAAAGGGGGGCACAGGCAGAAAGCGGGGCGCAGGCAGAAGGTGGGGCGCAGGCAGAAGGCGGGGCACAGACAAACAAACACATAAAGGCAGGCTGTGCAATACAAGATGTGTCCAGCCTCCAATCAAGGTCAATGCCAAAGGCTTAGTCCGCCTCTTTCTCCGGGGGCTCAGGGTCTCTGAGCCAAGATGGCTCGTGGTATAAGAGGGTTGGACAAGGCCACATGTGAGGACAAACGCCAGCAGGGGAGAAAGAGGAAAAGGGACTGTAGACGGTCGTAGGATAGAGGCAGGTCACTGTACCCAGATCCAAAGCCTGTAACCACCTCACACAGGCTTGACCTCCCCCTCCAGGAAGCCCTCCTGCTCTCTGCTTATTGGCGGGGACCTGCCTCAATTCCCAGCAGATGGAGCGATGCTTCTGCCATCAGCACTGGGCCGGCTGTACCAGTCACTGGAAAGTGATTAGAAAACTTAAATGTTCAGGACCCTAGCCTGAACCCCAGAAGCTGCACATTGTGACAGTGAGACCCAGCAGTGCTGCGTTCTAGAGAAGTTCTCCAGATGTTCCAAAGCAGGCTGGGGCTTGGGGTGCTCCAAGCTAGACTCTGGGGCCCATACTCCTGGATCCCCGGGGACAGTCAGTAGATAGCAGAGCCTAGTTCTCATGAGTACGTCCATATCCCCCCCTCCCACCCCACCTTGCCAGGGGCAGGGGGGTTACAAAGTCAACGTGCTATACTAAAGCCCGTAGCATGTAATGAGCAAGAGTACTTGGACCCGGGTTAGACCATCACAGAGGCGAGGAAGAAGATGGGGCCCAGGAGCTTCGTGGTCCGTCAGGGCTCTGCCTATGACAAACTGCTCTCTGTGTTCCTTCCACCTCCGGCACACACCTCCCCAACACTGGGAGTTCACCGCCTCCTTATTGACTCAGTAAATATTGACTGACCGTGGGTGCCGGACCCACAGATGTTCACGGACACCAGCAAACCAGAACGACAACATCCTTGCGCCAAGCGCTGACATTCGCACTGACGGAAAGACCCAATAAACCATGATCAGATCCGTGTACACAAACTACGCAGAGACGCCAGACAGGGCAAAGCACACGCATGCCAGTAGGAAAATGGAATTGTGACACCCTTGTTTGAATGCTAGCAAAAACAAATTAGCGGAAAGAAGAAAAACCCAAATCAAGAAACACTCTATGAAAGACAACAGACGCGCCTCTTGGCAAACCAGAGATATTAACCATAAGAAGGTATCAGATACAGCAAAACACAAGGATGTATATGTATGAATCGATTACTTATTATGCTAACTTTTATAATGAATAAAAATTCTAAAAGAGACAAGCCTGATGATCGAGTGTTCTACCCAAAGCTCCAATTTCTAGCCCTGCAGAAAGCCAAGTGCAGGGCTGGAGAGGTGGCTCAGGGGTTAAGCCTCTGCCTTGCAGGCAGAAGGTCCTGAGTTCAGATTCTAGACCCCACGTATAGACGCCAGGCAGAAGCGGGGGCGGCCTGCGCTTCTAGTCCTGGTAGGGCGGAGCCTGTGAATCCCGGGGCAGAGTAAACAAGGAGGAAGTGGAGGCGTCCATGGTGGTTCACGAATTCGTCCATGGTTCTACACACACATACACACACGCGCGCGCACATACACACGCACATGCGCACAGTTGAATAAATAATAATAATAATAAAAAAATTTAGAAAGCCTTATAATCTAGAACTAAACCGTCCACTGTCTAGGTCTGAGATCTTTAACTCCTGAGTTCTAGAGATTTCGACCACATCTCCCCCTGACAGGTACCGGCTAACCTTATGTACAGTGAGAGACTGTGATTTGCCTTCCCCCCACCCCCCAACACACACCCTCTACCATTCCATTCTTCCTAGTCTCATGCCACAAAATCAGCTTGACATCAAATTTAACCATGTACGGTAATTGCCATTTGGAAGTACAACATGGGGTCATGACGGTAGTGGTGATAAGTCCTAGGGGCGCCCACCCCCAAATGAATCATCAGGATTGCAAATGGCAGTCGTTACTATTAATATAATATACCTTGCATTGGGTTTCTATTTACAGGGTATTTTTACACGCATGATCCTGGGTGACTGTCATAAGAACCCAGTGAAAGTGGCAGGGAAAGGCGTCGTTTCTTTCTACAGATGAGAAAAGCCAGTTGAGGGGCCATTTGACTTCAGTGCTAGTGCTGAGCCCTGAGCACGGGTCAGGAGACGCTTGTCTTGCTGCTGTGTTGCCATCTTGCTGCCACGGAGACTCAACACCTCTCATTCTGTCTCTGTGGGACTCTGACCAGGTTAATTCACTAGGGTTGGGGGGGCGGGGGTGTCCGCACTTAGAGGAAAACGTACTGACAAGGCGTCTGAGATGTTCTGGGTCCACTCCATGCAACAGGGACCCTTGAGAGCAAAGTCCCTGATGGAGTGGGGAGAGGGGGCGAAAGCGCCCCAACATTTGCTTCCCTGCAGCTCAAAATTGAACAGCTGAGTCAGCCCAGCTGAGCTCACTGCAGCATCAGATGTCTCTAAAATAGTTAAATGAAGGGAAACGACTGTGTGAAGAAAAAGCCCATTGTGGACACTCATGTCCTGAACCAACAACAAGAGAAACGAAGGATAGGGGCTGGAGAGGTGGCTCAGGGGTTAAGCCTCTGCCTTGCAGGCAGAAGGTCCTGGGTTCGGATCCTAGACCCCACGTATAGACACCAGGTGGAAGTGGGGCGGCCTGCGCTTCTGGTCCTGATAGGGCGGAGCCTGTGAATCCAGGGGCAGAGTAAACAAGGAGGAGGTGGAGGCGTCCATGGTGGTTCCCAAATTCGCCCGTGGTTCTACACACACACACATATATACACACACGTGCACACATGCTTACATGCACAATTGAATAAATAATAAAAAAAGAGAAACGAAGGCTGACTGAAGTCAGGGAGGGGGTCAGCTCCCCTGCAGGTACGAGGTCCCAAGCCATTCTGTCCCACCGCCCCCACCTCGTGGGACATGCTGGTCAAGGAGCCTTTCCATCAGGAGCGGCGCCGTCCCTCTCCGGCACTCAGCTGCTCTTCGCCAAGGGCGCAAGACACTTCCATTCCTGCCACCCACGAGGCCAGAGGACGTGGTGCAGCCGGCCTCTGCGTTCCCATTCCTACACGACCCGCTTCTCCCATGCCCACCATGCTCAGAGCCTGGCCAGGCAGACCCAGTGTGGGTGACTACCGAGTGCTAGGCTGGTGGTAGTTAAATCCCAGCCTTCCATAGGATAACTGTCTCCCCGTCATCGGGACCCACAGCTCGAAATGGGATTAAAAGCGCTGAGGACACAGCGAGGTCACTAGAGGAGACACTGGAAACTGGCAAATGCTTAAACAGCAGGGCGCACCACGTGCCCAGAGTCAAGGCTGGCGGTCAGACATGGCAGTGCCTCCATCCCTCTAGCAGAAGGATTGTAAAGCTGCATCCTGCCCGCGGGGATGCGGTCAGAGCAGCCAGCTCTTAAATTCCCCCCACCCACACTTGCACACCGTAGCTTCCCTCTCTTTCCCCCTCTGCCAGACAAGGACCCCTTGATGAGGGTCTGGGCAGAACTAAGTCCCGGGCAGCACTTCCTACCTCCTCCACTGGAGGCACGAAGAGCATCCTGACAGAAGCATGCGTGATGGTAGGAATAATCAATGTCATAAAGGTGGAACCTACCTTGTCACCATGTTACATTCCTGAAGATGGGGGCAAGGGGGGTAATGTGGTATGATTGGGTGGGTGGGTCACCTGGCATAGTTAAGCAATTGCTACAGAGGTCCCAAAATACAGTCGTAAATTCAAACCCAAGAGACATGGCTGACCAAGTCTCCTCATATTTCTTCACACCAGTAAGGAAATCAAAATGAGGCCCATGGATTGGGGAGATGGGTCAGTGGGTAAGAACGCATGCTGCACAAGCATAAGGGCCTGAGTTCAAATCTCCAGCCATATATATATACATATACATATATATGCATATACATACACATATACATATATATGCATATATACATACATATATACATATATATATAAAGTGGCCACACGCACCTATAAACGCAGCTCTGACGGCAGTGGGCTGCTGAGACTTGCTTGCAGCCTGGCTGCAGGTTGAGTGACAAACCCTGTCTCAAGAGAATAAATATGGAAAGAGTGATGGAGCAGAACACCCAAGACATCCTCCACTGGCCTCCAAGGACACGCGTACGCACACGGGTGAACATCAAGTCCAACGATTTCCCTTCCACATTTAGTCTCTCAGGGGATTGGATGGGTCTATGACACACACACCCAGTGCATTTCTGATTCTCAAACTCAAGTTAGCTTTTCTGATCAGAGTTGTAATGTCCTCATAACATAGGTGGGTCATGCAGGGCGGGGTCTGATGAGAGGCCAATAAACCCATCAGGGGAAATAGAAAGCAAGAGGAAAGATATGAGAACTCATAACAGAAACAGAAACCGGTTTCTCCTCGTTTTGGCAGATCTGGGGATTGAACCCAGACCTCAAACATGAGAGTCAAGTGTTTAACCACTGAGTTACACCTCTGACCCCAGAAATGGCCTTCGAACATTGGAAGAGATGATCGCCCGTAGTCAAGAGGAATAAATACAAAATGAACCACTGAGAAAGGGCATCTCATCTATGAGATTGGCAAACATCAGAGAGACAAGAACCCCCCAAGTCGTCAGGTGTGGGGAGAAGAAGGTCTTACTTGTTACCCCCCCCACACACACAGACGGGGACACCTCTCTGGAGTTCTATTAGGTAATATCTATCAATGGACACAGCATGTCGCTTTCAATGCAGGCCGCTGTGGCTCTAGAAGTCCACCCAACACTTACTCTCGTTCCCGTGCAAAAAGACTCACGGGCAAGATTATTCACTGGCGAACTGCAGCAGATGGACAACAGCTAGATGCCCAACAGCACAGACCGCACGGAGCACATCAGACAGACGAGAGGTCTAAGTCAAGAGCTGGCCGTGCGCCACCCCAGGGTGCAGGAGGGTCCACAGGCACTCAGCATTGAAGGTCCCCCCAGGTCGGACGCTGCGGCCAAGTCTTAGCCTGAAGACGCTCCAGGAACACGACTCGATATTTGACCAGGCGTGAATCTGTGTTCTGCGCACCGTGCTGGCGTTCTGCTTATTTGAAGCACGTGGGGCATCAGCCGTAGAGCAAATGACACGGCAACAGCTGTGTTTTTGTCTTCACCCATCTTGACGCCACGGCCGGTAAACACAAGTTCCAAAAAAACCAACAAACTGTCTCCAGGAGCACACTCCCAAAGGCCACACACACACACACACACACACACACACACACACACACACACATACACACACATCTTTCCTGGGATGAAAGGTTCTGCCCCCCTTTCTCCACCTCTTTTCACAAAGCAGTTGGGTAGTAGCTCACTGATAGAGTAGCTTGCCTAGTACACTACAGGTCCTGGGTTCAATCCCCAACGCGGCCAGAAAACAAAAACTCAGCCACCACCTCCCTGGAGAGGAATCTTGCAGAATCTAGGAGAACTTACTATAGACATCCACCTTTCTACTTAGATACGCCCTCAGCACACAGGAGAAGGCACCAGGCCGGAAGGCAGCAAGCCCCGGGCTATCACAGAACTGCTGCATCGAAACGACTGAACTTAGGACCACGGGGATCCGCTGCACCTGGCCCAAAGGGAGCCCGAGTGCTTAAAGCAAGAGCAGTGCAGGGATAATGATCATACGAGAAACCTCAGTTGCAGAGAGATGTTTACAGAATCCCACTTGCCACAAGACCCTCCCCATTCTGCCCTTCTTTATCTCCTATCTCTGCTCTTCGATTTCATTTCCTACTGCTTGTCTTGGTTCTCGCCCCCCACCCAAGTAGACAGAGTGCCCAGTCAGATACCATTCTGCCCCAGGGCTTTTGCACTGACCCTTCGGCCTTAGTGCTCTTTCCTCAGAAACTGTTAATATTTCCCTTCTGCATCTCCTTTGACCTGGGGTCAAATGTCACCCTCTGGGTGAATCCCGCCCTTGAGTCCTCTATGAAAACTACAAAAGAGGGGGGTTGTCTCTTCTCTTCCTCCTTTACTTCTCTAATGCATGGGCTGATGCTTGGAGCTATTTTACGCCCGTGGAGAGTCAGCTCTGTAAGAGCGGAGGTTTCTCTCTCTCGTTCCTGTATACATCCCAGCAACGACTGCAAAGCAGACATTCAGCAAATCTCTCCTAGTGAATGAAAACTGCTGACATACACTGAGCCTGGAGAAATAATTAGAAGAGGCTACCAGAAGCGCGGCTTGGTAGAGACGCATGTGGTAAAAGAGAGCCACTGAAAAGGAAAAAGGCAGGCTGCCATGTTTTGATCATTAGATCAGTTGCAGGGCTGCGTGCTGACTTCCTTATAACTTTGGAAGAGGCATGAAGGACATATACAGAAAGCAAAAGGGCTGGGGCGATGGCTCAGGGGTTAAAGCCTTGGCTCGCAAGCAGAAGGACCTCAGTTCGAATCCCCAGATCCCGCGTAAAAATGCCTAACAAATATGGTAGCAGCCTGCAATTCTGGCCTTGGAAGGTGGAGCCTGGGAAAACCCAGCACAAATCAATAATGTGGAAGGGCAATTCAAGGTGATTTCCAATGGCACCCTTGAGACTCCACTTGTACACACACATACACTAAGAGTGGATAAAAAGAAAGGAAGGATGTAAATTACATTTACAAAAATGTAAAAAGTATGGGGGAGGGCTGCAAGGGAAGAAAGAAGGACAGGCCGTGGTTGGCTGTCCCTGGCTTCTTTCCTCCCTCTAGCATCTCAGTGTGACATCCTAAGGAGAGAAAATAAAAACAACCCGGGTCTTGAATGCAGCCAGCATTCAAGAAAGCCCAGCTGTTGCGCATAAGTGAAATCACAGAATACATACTTGCTGATCCCAAAACCAACATCCCTAGGCTAGCCTCCCACCATCCTGGAGATGGGTACAAAGAATGGGCAGGACGGACAGGTTGCTGGAGCTTGTCAGGTCTACAGAAGGCAGGGAGAGGGCAGCAAAAGATATGGCCCCTGATGGACATCCTCATGAAATGACCTTGGGCAAGGTCGCCCTGACCTTTCCAGACCCCGGGTTCTTTCTCTGTAAGAGTCAGAATAAAACTCTCACCTGGACGTTGTGACACATGCCTGTAATCCCCAGTGCTTGGTAGACAGAGTCAGGAGGATTGACAAGTCAAGCTCACCCCGTCTACACAATGAGTTCCAGGCCAGTGCAGGCTGCAGAGTGAAATCCTGTCTCTAAGCAAACAAACAAACAAACAAACAAACAGGAGCTGAGAGATGAATCATTGGGGAAAGTGTTTTCTATGCACGCACGAGGACCTGAGTTCAGATTCCCAGCACCCACGCGAAAAGCTCGACCAAAAGGCATGCGCGTGTAACCCCAAGGCGGGTGCTGGCAAGATACGGCCTAGCTGAAACGGCAAGCTCAGGGGGTGCTAAAAGACCCTACTGCAGTTAAAAAAACCTGAAGATGGAAAACAAGAGAAGATACCTGAAGGTGACCTTTGGCCTCTTTACATATGCACAATGAGAGCACTGCCACACACATGTGCACACACATGCATGTAACACACACGCGTGCATGTGCCCATGTGCACAGGACAGATGATGATGGATGGATGGATGGATGGATGGATGGATAGATAGATACATAGATAGATAGATAGATAGATAGATAGATAGATAGATAGATAGATAGATAGATAAAAAGATAGATGATAGACAGTAGACAGAAGATAGATGATAAATAAGACAGACAGATAGATAGATAAAAAGATAGATGATAGACAGTAGACAGAAGATAGATGATAAATAAGACAGACAGACAGTATGACAGACTGACAGATAGAGAGACATATAGACAGATAAAAAGAGATGATAGATAGAAGATAGATAGATAGATGGATAGATAAAAAGATAGATGACAGACAGTAGACAGAAGATAGATGATAAATAAGACAGACAGATAGTATGACGGACTGACAGACAGAGAGACATATAGACAGATAAAAAGATAGATGACAGATAGAAGATAGATAGATAGATAGATAAAAAGATAGATGATAGACAGTAGACAGAAGATAGATGATAGACAGACAGACAGACAGACAGATAGATAGATAGATAGATTAAAAGATAGATGATAGAAAATAGATGATAGATAGATAGATAGATAGATAGATAGATAGATAGATAGATAGATAGATAGATGACAGTAGACAGAAGATAGATGATAGATAAATGGATAGATAGATAAAAAGATAGATGATAGAAGATGATAGATAGATAGATAGATAGATAAATAGATGGATAGATAGATAGATAGATAGATAGATAGATAGATAGATAGATAGATAGCTAATCTGTCTGTCTTGCCCAGTATGTAGGCGTATGTGACAGTGCTCTGTGCCATTGTAGCAATAGTAGTAGGAAGAGAATCTGAGCCTGGACACAGTCCCACAAAGCAACGCTCAAACTCCACTCTACACACAACCTGATCACTGGTTTCTCTCAAAGGGAACCATGTATTTTGTTATTTGACCTTCGGCCACCTGGCTGACCATTGCTACAACTAATAATTTATAGATCCAAGCTCGGTCTAGAGTTTCCTTCAGACACACGACCAACCCATGTCTCTGTCCCTCCTGCCCGTCTCCCGTCACGCTGTACTGGATCAGACCTGCAGGCCAAGGTTGAAAGAGAAGTGAGGTTGGGTACTATCTTGGTCTCGATTCGAATGGCATCTGCGGTCATTTGCATCCTGGTATCCTCTCTGCTGTAAATGAGGGTACTGAGACCAATGGAAAGGCATGGAGAAGAAGGCAGAGGGAGAGAAGGAGGGGGAAGGCAGAGCAGATGAAAAGGAAGGAGGGAGTGACTGAAATTCCTGTAGTTCTCACAACTGCCCTTGTAGGTATTGGAATACACTGAGACATTATTACAGCGCACACGAGACGGGATCCATGCCACCTAAGAGCTGAGCTCCAAGGGCACCAAGCAAGGGGCAGCCTTCCACCATCCCCCCCCCAAGGCTGGAAGGGACCTTCCTACTGGTGTGGTACACATGAGCCACCAGTGCCGACGGTAAAATCTGGGGGCAGACATTCTGTGAGTTCCCCCTCTGCCCCGGCCCTGGGGGAGCCTCCGGCTCTTCAGGTTCTTATCGATTTCATGACTGGTGCAGACAGATGTGCTCAGAGACAAGGCCCACTACCGTAGCCCAAGGCATCATGTGACTCCACTCAGGGGGGCAGCCACACTGGAAGCAGTCGCCAAAGCTGGGGGAGGAGGGATGGGGGAGCGACCATTCTTGGGGTGGGGGAGGTCTCTCTGAGGGTGCCAAAAATGTACTGGAATCAGACAACGGTGGTTACAACACTGTATAAATTCTGTAACAAGTGGGGGTATCTTTATGTATGTGCGGGGTATGTGTTTGCATGTGGGATGATGTACACGCGTCTGTGTATGTGTAGGTGCATGCATATGAGTGTGCGTGAATGTGTGTGTGCGCGTGTGCCTGTAGCGGTCATACATCATCCTCTGCTGCTCCTCTACCTTACGGTTGTTTACCTGGAGCTCCAGTTAAGCCCAGAGCACGCCATTAGGGCTAGTCTGCTTTCTCCGAGGCTCCCTCGACTGAGGACCAGTCGCCTCATGTGCCTGGCATTTTTACATGGGATACGAACTCAGGTCCTTTTGCTTGCAAGGCAAAAGCTTTAACCTCTAATCCATCTCCCCATTCCACAGGTGATACCTTAACAGAGCTATAATTTGGTTTGTTTGTTTGTTTTTTGATGGCAAGTGTGAAGGGAAACAACTGGAAAATGCTTTCCTGACCCACATCTTACCACGGTCACCCCTCACTGGATCATGGCATCTGCCACAGTCCTTGACCGTCCTACAGTGTGGGACCAGTACTCCATGTATCAAGCTGCCTGTGCCGGGCCCAGGCCTGGGAACTTCTCCCAACATCCCTCTGGTCCACCTCTAGGAATGTTCATTCACCCTGCAGGGGAGTTAGCGATGCTTTGCCCGGGCTGGGGCAAGGAGAGCAAACCAGAAAGATGCTTCCCCCCAGAGAAATTGGAACTGGGGGTGGGGGAGAGGGCAAGCCCGGGAGGTGGCATCATCATCATCAACTTCGCTCCTCTAAGCCCTGGTGAAGGAAAAGCATGGCTCTGGGCTGCAGGCCCGGCCAACTTCAGAGAAAAACAAATCAGGCATAAAAACTGCTAGAGGTTCCATTAGCAAGACAGAGCAAAAAATAGGATTCCCACATCCCCTGTTGCCCTCCGGGCCTCTCATACCACTAAAAATAAAGCAACAGGCAGCAGTATTTGCGAGGGCAGAGTTTCTCAGGCGTCACTGCGGGGCGTGTTCCCAGTCTCCGGGTCTCCTGCTTCCACCAGCTCAGTAACAAGGGCAGCAGGGAGCTGGGACCGACAGGGACGTGGGCACTGCAGTGGGCACAGTGAGGCTGGGATGAACCTCCTTGGGGGGTCCCGCTCACCGATGTGCCTAGGGGTTAGAGTTCAAATGCAGGACAAGGGCCAAATCTGAGCATGCGTGTCAGGGCAGGAGGGAAGGAAGGGGGCACACACTGCCTCTCTGGTGTGTATCCAGATAAAGTCAAAGTCAAAAATAAAACAGTGCAAGTCCCTAACTGAGACGCCCCCTCCCCCGGGCTTCCCTGCCCCGCACTGGGGTCTTAGCAAAATGGAGGCCTCCTGGGGTAAGTAAGAAGAGGACTACGACAACAACAGAGCATTGAGTTCCCTGAGTTCGAACCCCACCTCTGCCAACCTACAAACCAGGGGTGAACTCGGACAAAGCACTTAACCTTAGTTCTCTCACTTGTAAAATGAAGACAGTGAACTTCAGACCCCAGAAGAAGGAACCTAGCAAAGTATGCAGCCATCACCACTGTCTCCCTGGCCTCCGTGTCCAGCCAGCAGTCTTCCCGGGCCACTCCATGCACGGCAGCTGTTCACCCCCTCTGATCCCTGGAAGGAAGACGGACACCTCTGTCTAGGTAAGAAGCAAAGTGATAGAGGGATGGGTGGGGAGAGTGATGGAGGGTTGGGTGGGGAGAGAGTGATAGAGGGATGGGTGGGGAGAGTGATAGAGGGTTGAGTGGGGAGAGTGATAGAGGGAAGGGTGGCACTCGTGGGGAGAGTGCAAACATGGGGACCTGCGTTCAATCCAGAAGCCATATGCAAAAGCAGATGCAGTGCTGTGTGCTTGGAATCCCAGCACTGGGTGAATTCCCAGGGAAGAACATCTCAAGCTGTCCTTCAAAAGCAGCGATTTGGACTTGTTATGTGAGCATGAAGACTTGAGAGCAGAAGAGGGGGGGGGAGAGAGAGAGAAGAGACAGAGAAGACAGAGGGGGAAGGAAAGGAGGGAAGGAGGAAGAGAGGGAGGGAGGAAGGGAAGGGAAGGAGGGAAGGAGGAAGAGAGGGAAGGAGGGAGGGAGGGAGGGAGGGAGGGAGGGAGGGAGGGAAGGAGGAAGGAAGGAAGGAAGGAAGGAAGGAAGGAAGGAAGGAAGGAAGGAAGGAAGGAAGGAAGGAAGGAAGGAAGGAAGGAAGGAAGGAAGGGCAATACATGCTTGTAATCCTCAAAGACAAGTGGATTCCCTGGGGATTGCCAGCAGTCGGATTGGCCACTTGGTGAGTTGCAAGCGAGTAAGAGACCCTGACTCATAAAAACCAGGTAGATGGGGTTTGAAGAACAACCCCTGAGTTTCTGGCCTCTGGCCTCCACACATGCATGCACGTTTCACCGACACAGTTAAGTGCTGGGGACAGGATGTGAACCAAGAGCTGTTCAGCACTAAGTCAGTGTCATAGACCGCTACCCTGACCACGGCAGCCTTCGCGGAACCTCCCGATGGACCCAAGATGCCTTCCTTATCAATGACAATGAGGGAAGGGAAAGAAAGGGGGCTGGGCTAGAGAGCAGTCACTTCAAACCAAACCATCGACAGGCGCAGAGCTCGCCAGCCTTTAAAAGATGCCAAAATCTCTTCCTCCAGGCCTGTGACGCCAACCTACATCAGAGCACAGAACTTCTCAAAGCTCGTAGACAGGAAGTGTGGAAACTAGAAATTAACCTTCCCCTAAGCATCCGGGCCTCACCTGGACACTGGGTCCTGACCCTACGCGCTACCCCACACCTGTCCTTTGGCAGTGGCCCGGATGTCCGCCATATGCCACAAGTCCATAAAAGTTCTGGGCGTGCTTGAGGTGTGGCTTCAAGAACACCGAGTTCCATAAACCAGCCCTGGGGCTCGGGATTCAGAACAGCCGTAAACTGCCCTCGAACAGCAGCATCCCGGTTGGCTCCTTCAGGCAGCCCCCACCTCGTGCCCCGTGGAGAGGAGGAAGGGCTATAGCCAAGGGGGTTCAGGACTGTAAGGTCCTCTATGGCCAGCTGCCAAGAAGGGTCTCCTCGCTGCATGCGAGAGTGGAGAGGACACCAGG
This sequence comes from Typhlomys cinereus, assembly GCA_023101885.1. Taxonomy (NCBI): domain Eukaryota; kingdom Metazoa; phylum Chordata; class Mammalia; order Rodentia; family Platacanthomyidae; genus Typhlomys; species Typhlomys cinereus. The sequence goes on from JALPQD010000486.1 coordinate 1,131,592, forward strand.
CAAGAACTGGCACTGTGCCTGCAGTCGGAAGGAGCTGTGAAAGGTCCCTTTGTCTTTCCCAAACCTACGCGTGCACACGCCCTCTGGCAGGTTGGACTTGATACTCACGTTACACGTGAGGAAACTGAGGCTGTAAGAACTTACACAACTAGGAAGTAGCTGCAATCCAAGCCAGGGCTCTAAACACTGGCTGAGAATCTCATACTCTGTCTTGGAGGTACCTGGGGTATGGGCCATCAGGATGCTAGACAGAGGACCCTCCCCAGAACACACACACGCACGCACGCACGCACGCACGCGCAGCCTCTGCCCAGGACACAAGGCATGCATACGTCCCAGGCAGCCTGTGTCTAAGACTGGGACAGTTCCCAAGGGTATGTTACAATTCACCTGCACATTGCTGATAACTTTACAACCAAACAGGTTCAGAGATCTTCCCAGCCTCTACTCAGGACCCCTGCAACGCAGGACATGCAATCTTGGCAGACAGTCCCTGTCCAAACCTGGGATGATCCCCAAGGCATCTCCAAGGAGACCAGTCCAGAGCGGACTCTGGCCAACTGACAGGTGTGGGGACTGAGTACCTACTTTTCCACTGTCTGGAAAACTTTTCTGTGGTCTAGGCCAGGCTCAGAGCTCAGGTGGGCACACCCATGATGGTAATACGCAGATCACCTTCACCAAGTGCTTCCTAAGTACTGAACCTTCTCAACACACCAGCCACCACGTCAGACAAACGTGATGAGGAAGGTACCACTTACAGAGAACTGAGACTGGAGGAAGACACACAGGGGCCGGAGTGACCACTCAGAGTTCATCTTTTGAGCAAGAGGACTTCCCACATTCCCAGAAACCATGTATAAAGGCCAGATGTGACACACACCTGTGATTCCAGCACTGGGGAGAAAGATACAGGTGCGTCCCCCAGGTTTGTTGGTCAGTTGGCCTAGTGCACAAGGTGGATCCAGGTCAAGGAGAGACCTTGTCTCAAAACACTAGGTGAAGAGGAACTAAGAAGGTAGCTAAGGTCATCCTGTGGCCTCCACGAGTCTGCATACATACAGCCTCACAACTGCCCTTGTAGGTACAAGAATACGCCGAGACAGTATTACAGAGCACGCACACACACTATGCAACCTGACCAAAGTCATACAGCTATAAACCTCTAGGCTGGGATCTGAACCCACACTCCTCCTGACCACTCAACATCGCTCTGCCCCCAGGAGCCTGAAAGCCATCGGAGGCAGGTAAGCTGCCACCCTGCCAATGGGCCCACGTGCCGGACATCTTCCGTCCACTCTCATGGTCTTGGCCCATCTTTCTCCTCAGTCTGTTGCTGTCTACAACACAAATCTCCAACCTCCTTGACCCACTGCCTTAGTCCCTTTACAGGTCACAAATGACACTGCAGGAAGGACAAGCTGGCTCTAGGTATGGGGTCCCCCAAACCTGTCTGAGTCTCAACCTGCTTGTTCACAAGGATGGAGCAGTTAGATACACATACCTCTCCTAAAAAACAACCAGGCCTTAAGAAGCAACCCCCAGCAATCCTCAGGAGGTACTTACCCTGCCCTGAGAAAATCATGTCTACACCCAGCCTCCAAACCCTTTCCAGGCTCTGCAGTTGAAGGAAGTCGATATACAACAATAGGCTATGGTTTGGAGCTTAAATCGCTCCCAAATATCCATGTGTCAGAGTCTTGATCCCGAGGGAGGTACCATTGGAAGGTAGTATGGTGTCGTCATAGCCAGGCACAGGTGTCAACTTGACAGTTGAGGGTTTGAGCTCTGGGCACATTTGTAGAGAATTAATGGTTGAGTTAAGCCCAGAGCAAACCAGAAGGAGATTGTCTACCTGATGGGGAAGGCTCAGCCCATGGTGGGTGGGATTAGGCCCTGGAATAAAATACAGAGAGCTGGTTGAGGAAGTTGGCATCCTCGTGTACACTTGGCTAGACACGCTGGTCATCCCTCTCTTACATAGAGATGGTGTGGCCAGTTCCCTCGGCCCTGGTGTTGGTGCGTGCTCTCCCGTCAAGTTGGACTGAGAATTGTAACCAGACTATCGTAAGAAAATAAACCCCTTGTTCCCTTAAGCCGTTTGATGGCGATTTCTCAGCAACCCTGCAGGTGAACTGCAACAGGTCTTTAGGAAGTAAGGTCTTGTAAGCGATTCTGAAGGGTCCCAACCTCCTGTCTTGCTTCCTGGACACGAGGTGATGGGTTTGCTCAACACAAGCTCCTCCTGTTGTGTACTTTAACACAGACTCAAAACAATGGGGCCAATTGATCACAGCCTGAAAGCGCTGAAGCTGTGATCCAAGATAAACCTTCTCTTTCTTAATCGATTAGCTTGGGTTCTTGTTTTAGTGACAGGAAACACGGTGTTGCCCCACCTCTAGGTCTCCTCCAGTAACAGGGAGTCCTCCTTCCCATCTGGGGGTCATATTACCCAACCCACAAACTCTTGCCAGTGTCCTCTCAAACCCCATGTCCACAAGCACCCTGACCAGCCACAGGGGTCTCCGAGGAAGGTGACACCTGGGGACCCTCCAAGCTGTGTCTCACTGGGTCCACTGCCTCAACCCCGTGACTTCCTTTCACTTCCACGAAACATTCTGCCTTGGGTTAAAGTCCAACTCACCCAACCAGCCAGGTCAGTGGTGACATGTTTAGGTGCCCTGTTGTCAGATACATAGAAAGACTTATCTACCGGCAAGGGCAAAATGAGACGAAGGGGAACTGTGAATTAAAGGAGGAGTTCAATGTCTGAAATGCGTGTGGGTGGGAAGAGGTCCCTGAGGAATCCAACTTGGATCGGTGAGAACTTAGCGGGGGAAGATAGGAAGACGGGGGGCACCAGTCTTCTGTCCTCTTCTTCAGGCACCACTCCCCTGCTACCACTGGAGGGGCTTCTTGACCCCTCCAGTCTCTTTGACCTTTTACGAAGTCATTCATCTCTGCCCACTGCGCTGTGCTCTACCCTCATCCACATGATGAAGGTTAATCTTGACAGTCAACTCGATGTGTCAAGAGAAACACAGGCGTTTAATGAGGTGCATCTGTGGGTGTGGCCATGGACACGTTCCCGGAGAGGATTAAAGAAGCAGGGAAGATCTGTCATCTCTAAGCCATGCCCTGGCGTAGACGAGAAGGGAAAGAAACAGTTCTCTCTCTTCTCCTTCTCCCTCTCCTTCCTCTTCTCCCTCTTCCTCTCTTCTTCCTGGCTGTCATGAAGTGAGCTTCAAGCTGCTCTGTTACACCACGTCTCCACCATGATGGCCTGATACCTCGGAAACCATGAGCCAACATGAAAATCTTCCCTTTTTAGTCGCAGGTGTTCTGTCTCGACAGCAAACGTCCACTAATACGTGGCAGATGGAGCTATACGGACATGGTTCGCTTGGTGATCCTGACTTGAACAGAGTCCCCTGGATGATGCAGGGGCCCCCATGTGCTCACAGAGAGTGCTTGCAAGTGGGAGACACCCGCAATGCCCCATCCATTCCTCTCCTGCACCAGGCCCACGGGTAAGGACCCTGAACAACTATCCCCAACTTCCATTTCCCCCCTTTCCTTATGGATGTCGCCTTCCACTTGAGATCTTTAAAGTTCTAAAGACACAGGCCATTAGAACATTCTTCAGACCTGTGTGAAGAACAAAGGTGCTTTATTTCAAGGTGATTAATAAAAGAACAACATGTGCAGGAGTTGGAGCAGTCATTCTGAAGCCCAGAGACAAACCCTCGGGAAGCAGCCAACTGCGAAGAAAGCATATTGGAGGAAGAGAAAGAAATGGAAACCCTGGAGATAAGAGGCACGTTCAGGATCCCTGAAACAGTGAGGCCCCCGTTTGTTTGCTGACCTGGTTTAGGGAATGTGGCAGCAGACACAGAGTCTGGGAAAGAGGAGATTCTTCCTGGTCCCATCTACTCCCCTGACCCCGCTGACCCTACACACAGGCCCACCCAGCCCAACCGCGACCTCCCACAGTGACAGATTCTGGGCACCAGACGTAGCACCCAACACCAGGCCTCACTCCACAAACACAGGCCTGACCAGGACAGACGCCTCTCCTGAGATCTCCAGGTACCTCGTGGCTGGCTAGTCACAGTCCACTGACTTCTCTTCCCCCATTTTCTTCCCTCCTTCCCCCTGCAGCAAGAAGGTGATGCAGGAACCATTTTCCACACACCTGGGGCAAGCGCGGGGGTGGGGGGGGAACCTCCAACCCAAGGATGGCAAAGGAGGAGGCGAATACCCTGCATAAACCTTCGTTTTCTTTTCCCTTCCAAAAGCTCCAGCTCCCGATCCCTCCAATGGTGCCCACATCCATATCCCATGATGCCCACATCCACATCCCATGATGCCCACATCCACATCCCATGATACCTGCATCTGCATCCCATGATGCCCACATCTGCATCCCATGGCGCCCGCATCTGCATCCCATGGCGCCTACATCTGCATCTCATTAGCTGTCGAGCACAGGACGTGTCATGGAGCCCTTGTCCCCAAGAACTGGGTACTGCACATGAGCAAACTCCACAGGCCTGGGGGCCTGCGGTTGGGAGGGGGGCTCAGGGGGCCTCCACTGAAACAGCCAAAGTCCAAAGACCCTTGAGATCCCGTCATCCTTCATGGAGTGCTTCAAACATGGTGGGAGAACAGGAGCCTCCTTTCTTTGCTGCCTAGAATGAGCCTCCACCTCTTTACCACGCCTTGATACGGGTCCCACTGCCTCCCTGTCTCCCACTAAAAAAAAAACCTGAAGACTGCTTTCTAGGCCATTTGCTCCCAGAAGATAATAATCTAGGGATGACTCATCTGCCCCACCCCTGCATTGTTCACAGGCATACAATAAGGGCTCAATAATTGCTTATCGTGCAATCAAGCTGCAAATGATCTGCAACCCTTGCTTGCACAGTGAGGTTCTGGGCTTTTCTGTGCCTGGCCTTTTGAGCAAACTGTGCCTTAACGTCTCAGCTCCTGAGTTCCTGTCCTTCAAGGGGTATTGTGCGACGCTTACCAGCCCACAGGCAAAGTGGCTAATGCCCACTGTCCCAGCTACGCTGATCCCCGGAGCTGGCCAGCTCTGCCTGCTTCTGAATGGACGGCGCCTCCTTTTCTGGCACACCCAGAGCTTCCTAAAAGAACCTCAACCTTCTCTGGTTCCGAAACAATCTTTCTGTTAAAATCAGATGTTGGGGGAGGGAGGTGTCAGTGAAACAGGAAGCCCATTGAGACATTTGGACTAATTGCTGCAGGTCGCCAGGGGTCTTCAGGAGGAGGCTGCAGTCTGGTTCATGGATGTGCTCACAGGGGTTAATTAGCAGTAAAATTCCACAGTTCACCTCTGACCTCCCTCTCCAGTGTGCAGCAACACTCAACAAGCCCCTGTTGTCCAACAGATGTGTTCACGCGTGCCAAACTGACCTCCTCCGTGCAGTGGGCCACAGTTGGGCTCAGCAAGGTATGAGGAAGAACTTGGCCTTTCTCGGGATGGCCGGTGGCTAGCTGGACAGAGGACGCTCCATCTGACGAACGGGATGGGGAAGCAAAAGGACAGATCTGTGGTTTTATTAAACACAGGTGAAGTCTGTCTGCTGGTGGGAAAGGTTGTCCAGCCCTCACTCCACAAGGACATGTACAAAATGCCCTTTCTTCTGGGCAAGTCGAGCGCGAGATGCTTCTAGAACATTCTGCCAAGCCGCAGGCAAATGGGGGATGGGGCAGGCGGTTTTGCAGGTCCACCCCTCAGGTTATCTGTGCTTTGGTAATGCTCCAGCCCAGGCCGGCATCTCCCGTCTACTTGAAGTCTGAGATCTGCTGGTGGTGGTCTGAAAGGCTTGACTTCAGCCTTCAGAGATAATTAAAGCCCCTTATGGTTCAAGAAGCCACAGACTGCAAGGAGACTGGGTGACTGGCATAGGCAGCTGGTGTGAGGTTCAAGTGGGTCTGCCCAGCAGTGTCTGTTGAATGAGTATTTGTTCTTTGATTCTCCCAACAACCTTCGCCAGCCCCTGACGGCATTAGGCCACATGCTCAGCAATGGGAACTCAGGGATAAAGACGAAGTGCAGCCTCTCTGCCCATGGACCAGAGGGTGCCAACACCAGACCCTGCCAGGAGCTTACAATCTAGCCAGAGAGCTGAGCACAGAGAGTAATGCGGGGGGGGGAAGGGGGGTGCAGGGGCTAGCCTCATCCGCACCTACACAATGTCTATGCTATGAGGTGGCCTCGAAGTGTAGTCTGTACCTGTCGACTTCTACTACATGTCATTATTGTACCATCACGTTAGACAATACCAGCTGCTGTCTGATGAGTATTTCTTTATGCTGTGTGGAATTCCACGGTCTTCATCCTCCAGCTGTGGGAAGTTGGAGTGCAGGACCACTCAGTTCAGTGGTAAAAGAAACCAGAGCTGACGGTTGGTCCCTGTGTGCCCAATCCCAAGCCGTTCCCTCCTCATCAAGCAGAGGAAAGGAGACCTGTCCGTTCCTCACCCAGCCCCATCCACACCAGCGTGCAGGCATGACGAGACTGGCACTCTTTAGACTCTATTCACCGCCTAGCCCAAGTGTGGGACAAGAGAGCAGAGAGGAAAACTATCTCCTTAACTCAGACGGTGGCAGAATGAGCAGAAGATGACAAAGAGGCAGGTGGGAAAGAAAGTCTTCCTGGAGCTCAGTGTCCAGAAACAAGTTTTGGGTTCCTCAGAACACATAATCCCCAACAAAGGGGACAGAGTTTGAGGACAAATACCAGATGCTGGGCAAACCTTGAAACAGGTGGCTGACCCGGCTCTGCGTGTGTCACAGTAGATGGGTTGCTAAGTAGGGCGCTGCCAACCGAGACCCAAGCCACCAGGACGGGAGCTTGGATCTTCTCTGCCTGTACAGCCCAAGGACGCCTCTGCTCCCACCCTTTCTTCTGGGGGCGATAAAAAGATGCAGCCCCAGAAACGCACATGAGCCACCCAGCCCTCCTCCTTCTGGTCATCAGACCTGGGAGCGTCCTGATAGACATGAGGCAGCTCAAAGGAGCCCCTCTGCCTTCTGGAACCTTCCACCCATCCTGTCTCCTTTGCTGCTGTCTTCATTTGCTTGAGGCTCTGGAAGGTGGATAGCATAGGAACAGAATATTTAAAAGTAAAATCAGGATCTTCGCAAAACACAGGGATGGTCGGAATCACGGGAGACCCTCAGAATCGCTTTGTGGAGTCCTCATCTCCCAGATGGGCAAACTGAGCCCCCACATCCCCCTACCACTTAAAGCGAGGTGTCCAAAACTCCTCTTCTTGGCTCAATGGTAAAGAGCTTGCCATGGGGCTGAGGAGATGGCACAGAGGTTAAAGCCGTTATCTCACAAGCAAAAGGACCTGAGTTCAAATCCCCAGATCCCACATAAAAATACTGGACGGATAGGGCACCTTTGTGTAATTCTGATCCTAGAAGGTAAAGCCTGGAAAACCCCAGAGCAAAGTGATAAGGAGGCAGAATAATCTAAGGTGATTGTTGATGTCACCTTGGGCCTCCACAGGCAAACATACTCAAGTGACCTCTTATATTCTACTTGTGTGACAAACATTTTAGAAAAAAAACTACAGCCATATTTTATCTTGGTAAGGGTACAGTCCCTAAAATTTGGTAGGCACAATCAATGTTTAGGAGAAAGAGTAAAAAGGTGCAGAATCAAATGGTTCATGCCCAGCCTGCCTCAAAACAGTAAACTTGGTGGGTAAAAGCACAATATGAGGCCTCAGTTCATATCCCTAGAAGTCACATAAAAGCTGAATGCACGTCTGTAACCCCCGAATTCCAACAAGGGATGGGAGGCAGAGAAAGACAGATCCAAAACTCAAGGGATAGCCTGCCTGGCGTACGCAGGAGAAAAACAACAGATACCTTGTCTCAGACAAGGAAGACAGTGGGGACCGGCGCCCAGGCATTTCCACGACCACAGCACAGGAGGCAGGCCGGACGCCATCAGGCACTGCGGTAGAGAAATGAGCCACTGTGTCTAGCCGGGTGTGGTGAGCGAGGGACCAGCCAGCAGAGCTGAAGGAAAGCAAGGGAAGGAAGGAACGTCTCCCACCTAGAAGCACCAAAGCAGCCTGGACAACAAGCTGCCTGTGCTCAGGTCAGCGCCGGTTCTCCACAAAGGAATGATGTCAGCCAGCCCGAGCCCCGTCCCGCTACTGCTGCTGAGGAACGAACTGCCTCAATACACAGAGGCCTAACACAATCATTTCACTTTGTTCTTGAACTTTTTTTAGAGCGTGCATGCATGTGTGTGTGCGTGTGCATGTGCGTGTGTGTGTGTGTGTGTGTGTGTGTGTGTGTGTGTGTGTGTATGTCCTAAAGGACACTTCAGTGCGTGTGCCTATGGCGGCCCAAGAATGACTTCAGGAATCATCCTGGATGGCTCTACCTCACTGCTTTGCTCTGGGGTTTCCCAGGCTCCACCTTCCAGAGCTGGAACTGCAGACAGTCACCCGGGGCCACAGCAGACATTCCCAAGTGCCCTCTTGTACTCATGTACTCTTATCTGCCCAGTCTTTTTTTTTTTTTTAAGCATCTAGGGATGTCCAAACTCAGAGCGTTTAGCTTGTGAAGAAATGTCTTTAGCCTATAGGCCATCTTCTCGGGCCTGTTTTTGAATTTTTAAGAACTCTTAGGCCAACTGATTTAACTCTGATCTTTGTGGGAGTGGAGGGGAGGGCAATTGAAGGATCCAGTTCTCATATTCCGTCTCTCTCCTCTCTCTTTCCTTCTCCCTCCATCTCTCCATAACCACGCACTCTCTCCCATCTCCCTCTCCTTGGCACACATAGTATCCCCTCCTCCAGGGCCTCTCTAGTAGCAGGCACTACCCACACTTGGTAACTTCAGAGCCTAAATGGCCGCTAGCTTCGCCAAGAGCATGACCCAAGAGTTTAAGAAGACTCAAGACTTCTTCCCACACAGTCTTACAAACCACTGTGCCCCTTCCATCACACCCTGCCAGTCACCAGCAAGTCACAGAACCAGCCCTCTTCAAAGGGCCCAAGGCCAGAGCTCGACGATCAGGAGCTGGGACTCCTGGCAAGGACCCCTTGCCTGGGCTGTTATCCACTCACCAACACCCGGGGCACCGATGCGCTCCAAGACTGTCCAAAGCGGAAGAGAAGACCCCAGCAGGTCTGTCCACACAGGGCTCTCTGTGTGAGTCTCCCAATATCCACCGCGTCCGAGGGCCAATCCTCACTCAGGCCAGAGGGCAGAGAGAGGGCTGTCTGGGCAGGTGAGAGACCATCTCTAATAGGGGGCATTCCCAGCAAGCCAAAGCCATGGGCAATGTGGCCGGTTGGAAGGGAAGGAGCAAGCCATCCCGGGCCACTTCCACTTCAACTTCTACTGCATCTGCACTTTCCTGAACCAGGCCAAGTGATCACCAGGTCTCCAGCCACAGGGATGTTGCTCAGGCCTGATGTGGCCCTGCAGTCTGGATCAGCAGAGTGATAGTAATGGATCAGCCCTGGGCCCTCAAGCTGCCCAACGTCTTGGCGCCGGGGAGAGGCAGCGTTCTCTGGCTTGACCTCCTCCCTGGCCACACACAGCCTGCCTGCCCTGGGGCCAGCCCGGCTACCTGCCGGCTTCCCACGCCGACTGAGAACAGCAGGGCTGACAGCAGAGAAGTCTCTTCTCGGTCCTCAGCGTCCAGTTCCCACGTCACCCCGAGGGACGCACCTGGCTGGCACAGGGGCATGCGCCCTTCTCCAAGGCTGTGCAGTAGCACTGAGAGCCTCCTATGTCTCAGCAGTACCACAGTAGTGAGAAGAAAGGGAAGCAGTCCACTGGGGGTCTGGGTGGGCCTGGGGGGAGGTGGAGACCACCTTCCCAAAACCAATGTTTCAATGGCTTCGTCTTTGATCAATTCTGTGGGACTCTGCTTGTGTGTATATGCATGACATAAGGCTATATGTGTGTATGGGTGCCAGATATCCACCTCAGGGGTCTTCCACCTTGTGTTTTCTAAGACGGGGGTCTCTCACTGAATCTGGAGGCGGTTGATTCAGCCAGACTACCTCTGTCTCTCCACTGCTGCAATTAGGGGGTCACTGACCACCCCATCCTGTAATTTGCATGGGTGCTGGGGAATCTGAATTCAGGCCTCCTGCTCATGTAACAAACACTTTTCAGCTCCCAAGTCTCCCTCCCCTGTTCCTGAATTCCAAGTTCTTGGTGGTCCTCTTTTCTCATTTTGACAGCGAGGATTACAGGTGGGAGGCTGGCCCAAACCACACTGACCCAGCCAGATGCTCAGCAAAGATACATGTACGTGTATACAGTGCTGGAATTACACAGGTCCAGAGGTGAATGCGACCACTAGGATTGCCATTGAGGAAATGTCTCACATGGCCACGCATACCCAGGATATGAGAGTGGCTGACTGGCCAAATCCTCTACACCTGGGGTTTAGCACACGCAAGGCCATAATACTCATTGATCTAGGAAGGGATCCACGTTGAGATACGAGAATGTATTTCCAGACCAGAGAGAATTACAGAAGGCAGGGAAGGATCATTCCAAGACCAGAGAAGACCACGCCCCCAGAGGTCTCCCCTACAGTCTCTTCAGTCTCACTTTGACCAATGTAGCTTCTATTTTAACAGGTTGGGAAGCTCAGATCTATTTAATTCTCTTTTGTGGGATTTCAGTCTGAGTTTAAGAAAGAAGCAAGTACACAGGAAGACATCCCACACCAGAACCCTCAGCTCCATGACTTAAGGGTTAAGCTTTGACTGACAGGCAGCCAAGCTCTCCTGTGTGTGTGCTTGTATGCACACGTGAGTACACCTCTCTCATGCCTTTAAAAACATTCTCAAGTTCTATTCCTATGAATTCCATGAATGCATCAATTTTAAAGTGATTTTTCTCTCCCAAAAAGACTGACAAATACTCAGAAAAACACCCCTGTATTTATTCTGTACCTTCATCTGTAACTCAACTCAACGTGTGTCACACGGTTCATAAAATACAATCATGTATCTCAGGATATGAATCTCACGCCAGCCCAGAAGTTCCACAGCAAGTAACCGAAATACACACACCTGCCTACTAGGTGCCAAAGAAAAGAAAACATCCTTTTTCCAAGAAGAAAGTCTAGGATTTATACAGTTTAGGAGACCCATGCTGGACAGATCAAAGACCACACACACACACACACACACACACACACACACACACACACACAGCGCTCAGAGCCCACCAACACCAGTAAACAGTTCACTATTGAAAAGAACGTGGAGTTGTTCCCTGTGATGGCTTATAGATCTGTGTACAATTCTATGAAACTATATTTCTAAGCATCTCCATCAAAGGATGTGTTGAGATTCAAATCACCTAATCCCCATACAGCACTCACAGCGATGCATGGGGCGAGTTCTCACTCAAGGAAGGTTGTGACTAAATCTTGTCCCCATAACAAGGCAGTAACTCTGGCTCACACAAGAAGACTTCCCGGGTCAAACAGCAGGAAATCTGGAGATAAATGGGAGACCTGAGGAGGAAGCAGAACAGGGTGCAAGAGAATGTTCTAGAATCAACCGCCGGGCTCCAAAGCATGTTGAGCGAGAAGAGGGTCTTGTTTTAAATGAATTCTTTCAAGCTAAGAAGGTAGCAGCTGGCCTGGCACGCATAAGACCCTGAGTTCCATACACAGCTGTGCAAAACAAAACCATGTGTCCTAGAGCTAAGCAGGTGTGCACAGGTGAATTCTTTCAGAGGTAGAGGGAAGGACCGGCGAACAGACAGCCGGGGGGGGGAGGAAGCAGAAAGAACAGTGACATCGCACTTGCTGGCTTCCGTTTTCACCATCGGCATCGTCGCAAAGCCTTGCCCCGGTATTGAAACAGACTCGCCTCTGCAGATGGAAGTTTTGGTTTCATTGCAATCTGTGTAGGGAGGACACAAATAGAAACTTTCGTGGTTTTATTAGTTTCCATGCAACTCAGGAGAGACTTGCACGATAGCATTTCAGCTGCAGACTAGAAGGCAAGATCAATGAAAAACACGGGGCTCTCTCGCACAGCCTGTCGCCGGATAAGAAAAGATTCCCAGAGCTTGAAGAAGAAAAAATACTTCTGTCGTGTCTGACTCCTGCCCATAAACCCAGTGTTCTGTTCTGCACTTGTGATCCCTGCTGCCTAAATGTTTACTTAATCCTGTTAGAAATACTTGGGAAGATATTGGCACCTCCCAAAAAAGTGCTCAACTCTAGCACGGGAGAATCTAGGTGCAGAAGTAAGGGGGTTCGCTTGCCTTTGATTTGCTCCTGCTTGTTTGTGCCCGGGTGGCACAATCTCCAACTGACCTCAGAACCCCCCTACCCCCACCGCAGGCAATCTGGTGATCCCGGGATCCGTAAACTGTTTACATCATGTATCTATGACAAATTCAAGTTTAAGACTCAGTTCTGGTAACGTAATCAAGTGGTCATTATGTAAGCTAAGAGAGCTATTTCCAGTAAGTTCTGGTGTGCTGGCTACTTAGAGCCGGGGGGGGGGGGGGAAGGCCGTGTTTGGGGATCACCCCTCCCGACGTCCACTCCTTTGCCACTACTGAGCCAGCGGTAACCTAACCCTAGCTTCTGGCAGCTGGAAGGCTCCGTGGGCCAGAACAGAAACCAATGATCTGCCTGTGGGATGAGTGAAAGGGACGCTTCAAAAGAGTTGATTCCTATGGCTTTCACTCTAATCAGAAGCCTAAAATTTCTTTTTTCTTTTAAGGCCCAACCTCAACAAAGCCAGCCAAGCATCTCAGTCTATTTATAGTCCTCAATCTAAGATGACTTTAACCTCTCCCACACCAAAAATCAAAATAGGGACTTCAGTGGTTGTATGGCCCTGTCATTAGAAGTAATAGCATAGTCTCACATACACACACCAAAAAAAAAAAACTCTTCCTCAAACTTTTGGGAAATGACAAATCTGATGGTCTTTCAAATGTCCTCCACATGTTAATTCTCAAATGTGTCCCCTTCATCAAAGGCAACATTCAAGTTGGGGGGAACACGTCGATCAAATTCTACTCTTGTGATTTATAGTAGAACAAAGACTGTTCGCTGGATTCACTACCCTGGGTAGCAGAATCTTTGGCTCTTTAAAGATAAAGATGATAGCTTTGAAACTGACTCAAGATATGGCTTTATTCTCAAAATCATTAAAAATCAAAGAATCCCTCTTATGCCTGGGGAACCTGAGGCAGGGACAAAGATTTGCCCAAAGAACACTGCCAGAGGTCAAGGTCAAAGTCTAGGAATCTCTAAGGCCCCTCGGAGAGCAGAGCAGCCTGGGATACAGCAGGGCACTGCCTGCCATGCACAAGACTCTGGATTGGGTGCCCAGAACAACAACAAAAGCAATAAATAAATAAATAAATAAATAAATAAATAGGGCTGATGAAATGGCTGAGTGGGCAAAGGCGTCTTCACACAAACCTGGAGATCTGAGTTCAATTCCCAGAAATGCACATGGTAAAAGAACAAAACTGACTTCTAAAAGATCTAGGAGCCACATGTGAACCAAAACATGCATGTGTATATCTCCATCTAGCTATCGCTCTCTCTCTCTCTCTCTCTCTCTCTCTCTCTCTCTCTCTCTTTCTCTCTCTCTCTCTCTCAAATAAAACACTTAAAAATCAAAAGAATAGGTACAAAGATCAATAAAAGAGTCTCAGGGTAGGAAGAGACCCCTGTTCTATGGCTATTGGTGTGAATCCCACCCAACCAACAAGACCAGCCTGGCAGCCCTCCATGAAGAACCACGGTCAAAGTGGGAGGGTCGCGTTAAAAAGTCAGCAGCTCAGTGGGAAACTGGCACCCAGACAATGGTGGTCACATCCAACAGACATGGGGAGGGATGTTCTCCCTTTTGAAAACGCAAGTCCCTTTATCTATTGACCGTTTGTTTTCTCAGTACTGGGGATCAGAACCAGTGCCTTTGCAGGCCGGGCAGGAGTACAACCTTGAACTCACACTTCTCTTTCCTCTTAGTGTGGGATCATAGGCATCACCTTCATGCCCTGCAAAACTTTTTATTGCGAACTGTAAACACTTGCAACATAAAGTCTACCGTCTTGAGCATTTTTGGTATATAGTTCAGTGGTAATAAATATATTCACATTTTTATGTTACCCATTTCCAGAACCTTCTCATCTCACACAACTGAAACTCCGTGTCTACTAAATGGCCCCACAGCAGTCTGAGGAACCACCAGGGTTCTTTCTGTTTCTTTAAGTCTGGCCACTCTAAGCACGTCAGCAGCATGGCGTTTGTCCCCTCAAGTCTGGGTAGTATTACCTGGCGTGGCAACCTCAAGTCCTGCCATGTTGTGCCACACATGGGTGCTATTAGTATGGACACTAATAGCACAATGCTCTGCACCTACCTTTGGTCTCCTTGCACCATCTGATGGCTACTGGGGGGGCTTCTACTTTGTGACGCGGCTCTGCACACAAGCCCCTATTCTTAAGCTGTTAGACATAACCAGAAGTGTACAATAATTCAGTTACTGGATATTTGTGTGAGCCTGTGTGTGTGGGTGTGTGTGTGTGTGTGTGTGTGTCATGTGTGTGTGTGTGTGTGTGTGTTGTATGTGAAGGTGTGAACATGTCCACCTACAGGGTATCATCCTTTGTTACTCTTCACCTTAGTTCCTTCAAACAGGGCCTCTCGCTAAACTGGAAACTCACAATACTGACTAGACGGATTGACCAGAGAGTTATGGGGATCTAGCTGTCTCTGTTTATCTCCCCCCCAATGTTGGGATTACAAACTACAAGCATGTGCAGTCATGACTTTTTGATATGGGTGCTTGGGATTCGAACTCAAGTCTTAATGTTCACAGAGTAAGCCCTCTTACCCACTGAGCTATCTTCTTAGTCTCCCCATTTCAAAGTCTCTATCTATCTATCTATTTATCTATCTGTATCTCTCTCTTTTTTATTTTTTTGTTTGTTATTTATTCAATTGTGCATGTGTGTATGTATGTGTATGTGTGTGTGTGTGTGTGTGTGTGTGTGTGTGTGTGTGTGTGTGTGTAGAACCACGGGCGAATTCGGGAACCACCATGGACCGCCTCTACCTCCTCCTTGTTTACTCTGCCCCGGGATTCAGAGGCTCCGCCCTACCAGGACCAGAAGCGCAGGCCGCCCCACTTCCACCTGGTGTCTATACGTGGGGTCTAGGATCCGAACTCAGGACCTTCTGCCTACAAGGCAGAGGCTTAACCCCTGAGCCACCTCTCCAGTCCTTCTCTCTCTCTCTTTTTAACTCTCCATGATGTCTTCCAAGGGTTCCTATTTCTCTCCATCCTTTCCAACACTTGTGAACCTTCCAGATTTTTTTTTATAGTAGCCATCCTAGCAGGTGTGAATTTATCTTTTTTGTTTTTTAATGCCTCTACCCGGCCTACATTTGCTACAACGAACATACAGCGCACTCAGGATTAAGGACAAAAATGTAAAACACTGAAGTCAAAAAATAAACCTTGTGAGGAAAATAGGTTGCAAACGAGCCTTAGAGATGGATTTCTTTTTTAAGAGCAAGGCAAACCGTTGTGTTTCTCTTGTGGGCTCAGTTAGAAATATCGTCCCAGCCCACCCCAAGAATCCATCACTTGGGCACTGTGGCTGCCACGATCTGCAGAAGTGGCTGTCGTTTAAGGACCGCTAACACAGTTTCTCTCGGCACAAAGGAGGAAGTGCGAGGTTGTAGCGGCTGCCTGCTCCTATTGTTCAAAAGAAGCCTCAGCAGTCAGTTATGATGCTTGCTTTTTCCTGATCTTTCTCCATGGGTTGGGACTTTCCTCTCTAAGTGTATGGCGAACATCACTAGACACGCACCCTTTTCCCTGCCAAGGCCAAAAAGTCCCAAAGCCACAGAAAGGCAATGTGGACACAGTGATGTATGCCTAAGGTGGGGCAAAACCGATGACCCTGCAGATCCCAGGGCTCCTGATGTTTGGGTCCTGTCAACAGGACAGAGCTTGTCTGGGAACACTGTGTAGTTCCCAAGGTGAAGTTACAGTGCCTTCGGGTCTTTCTCATTGTTCTGCTTCTTGGAGGTGAGGTGACCGGACTTATAAGACCAGAGCAAAGAGGCTGACTACAAAATCCACCCCATCATACATTTATCCAACCTCCAGTTCCCCAGAGAGAAGTACCATTTCCCTGGCCTGTCTCTGGTCCCTAGACGCACATGCACACACACACACACACACACACACACACACACACACACACACACGCACACACACGTACTATCCATCTCCTCCTGCATGTTCTGGTTTCTCAGCTCTTTTCTCTTTTAATCGTTTTTAATATTGGCTCATGTATAAAGAAATGGCTTTTGGGGCTAGAGAGATGGCTCAGGAGTTAAAACTCTGCCTTGAAAGAAAAAGGACCTGAGTTCAGATCCTGGATCCTATGTAAAACTGCCAAGCAGAAATGGCAGCAGTCTATACCTGCACTTCTGACCATGGAAGTCAGAGCCTGAAAACCCCAGAATGAAACAGAAAGTGGGTAGAAGCAATCCAGAATGATTCCCAAAGTCACCCTTGGGCTCCACAGGCACACGTGCGCATACACACACATACACACGCACACTATATATATATATATATATATATATATACACACATTCATACACATAAAGAAATGGATTTCACTGTGATATCTTTGTGCATTCATGTCATTATCCTTTGCTCTTACTCCCACACACACACACATGCTTCTTTCTATCCAGCTCCATCCCTCCCCCTGGTTGGTTTCCTTCCTTCTACTGAACTGTTAGTTCCTCCTTCCTTTGTGACTTATCTGTTCAGTATCTATTCTGCTGCCCTCTCTTGGCTACCCTCCTTCCTCCCCTCAGACTTCTTTCTTCCCTTTCACGGGTCCTAGTCTACTTTGAAATATATATATACATATACACACACATATATATAATTTAATATATAATTTAAGTGTAGGTTCCTCATACGAGAGAGAACATGTAATATTTGTCTTTCTGAACCTAGTTCATTCTGCTTAGCATAAATATCTCCAATTCTTTTCTCATTTATTTCTGCACAGTTGAACTGTGTTGGGGGGGGCAACAGTGTATAGAAGCCCAAGAGAAGAGATGAGATAATCTGTGCTTCTGAGCAGCAGTTCTACGCACGTGAGACCCAAAGAAATTCAAGATTGCTGCCTCTTCTCTCATCAGACCAACACCTAGAAAGTAGAATCTCATTCTGGTTTCTTAGCAAAGGGTTTATATTTGGGGAGGGGCAAAGGTATGGTCCCCAAATCACATCTGTCCTCGGCGGAACCCAGGGCTAACCTGGAAAGGAAACCAAACTCGAAATATGGGGCAGGAGCCATTGATAAAGCGATGACTCTAGGGCCGAACGTAGGTAGAGTGTTTGCATGGCTGGTTCAATCCACGCTTACCTCTGAACTTGTTATGCCAAGTGAATCTCACAAATAGAGATTCACCAGAGTCGAACCTCAAAAGCCACTGTCCGCTCCTGAGTGTCCTGGGCCCAACCTCACTTCTGGACAAGAAGGGAAGAGCACTTCCATTTGTGTGTCAGGAAGACAAGGGAGAGAGAACAATAGATGGACCAGGCAATGAGTAAAGACGCCATTTAGACTCCCAACTGAAATCCCTGTTTGGGCACCCCAGAAGTCAGCATGTGCAGATGAAGACTCGTGATGGGTAAATAGTTTCAAGCAGTGAAAAGCAATTCTGGACAGAATAGTGCAGAATTTTTTTTGTCTTTAAAATTCATATGCAAGGCCAGGCAGATTGCTCAGATTTGACCACCTGAGTCCAATCCCTACACTGAAAAGATAGAGCTGACTTCCAAAAAGCTATGCTCGATGCACATACACCCTCTTCTCTGCTGCTCTCCTTGTTCCCTCCCCCTTCTCGGTCCCTCTTTGTCTTTCAAATGAATGAATAAAACATGTCTTAAAACTCTTATGCTAAAGATACCGTAGGCCCTGACCTCAACAGGAGCCAGACAGACACAGAGTTCCCTTGAAGTCGCAAATCTCGGTTTTGTTCATTACTTTCCTTGACATGAGGTCTCACCACGGAGCTTTGAGATTTGTACTCATGATCGTCCTGCCTCAATCTCAGGACTGGGATTACAGCATGTGCTGCCTTGAAAATTCATTTTCTCTTTAAAAAAAAAAAAAGCTTCTTGAATTAACTTTCATCATAGGCTAATCTTGTGAGGCTTCCTTTAGTTACTTCCACCTCTAGTGAAAGCATTACTCCATAGCATCTTTTAAAAATTAAATGATACCAGAATTCACAGAAGCCCTTGGGAATAGGAAGCACTGTAGAAAAGGGAAAGGTGACAAGATGGAAGAGTGGACTACAAGCTTTCCTGCTATTCACTTTTAATATTAATGTCCCCTGGACTGTCGCCAAGAAAAATAGGTAAGGGGGTGGGTGGATAACCTAGAGGTCAAAGCACTTGTCAGGCAAGCAAAAGGAGTATAGTTCTGGTCCCACGTAAAATGCCAAGTGCTTGTGTTTGACAAACTGTGATTCCATCCTCAGGATGGCAGAGTCTGGGAATCCCCAGGGGAAGCTAACCAGCCACCCTAGCCCTATCTGTGAACTCTGGGTTTGATTAGACACCCAGCCTCAAAAGGATAAGGTGGAAGAACCATCCAGGAGGATTCCAGATTTGGGACTCCACATGTACCTGCACACACATGCAAGCACACATGTTCACATGCCAGCATACATATGCGGCCCTCACACAAACAGATAGGAAAAGAGAAAAAAGAAGTAGCATAAAGGAAAGAAAGGAGGGCGTTAGGCATGGTGGTACACGTCTAAGAGATAGTGCTTTGGAAGCAAGAGGCCGCAGGGCCATGAGTTCAAGACCAGCTGCATACCAAGACTGTCTCACAAAAGAATGAACAACAAAACACACACACTGCACGCACGCATGCACGCGCACGCATGCACACATATGCGTGTACAAATGCACGTGCACAAAGGCTAGGGCATGGCTCAAGATTACAGCACTTGCTTAACATGCATGAGGCCTTGGGTGCCATCATTCATCATATATAAAAAAAAGAATGGAAAGCAAACAAGATGCCTTAAATAATCTTAGCTGTGGCCACGTGGAGAAGCATTAGTCATACAGGTAATGAGCTCGGCTTGACGATGTTAAGTATATCCATTCTGGCCCGGGAGTGCCAATTACATTTCCAAATTGGCAATTAGACATAATGTCCCAAAGACAATTACCAAATAATGCCAAATACAATGTGAATTCCATCTGAAAGAAGCCATTCTTTTGAAACTGCCCTTGCACCCCTCGGCCAACTCAGCCCCATGTGGAACCACCAGGTCTTTGTGAGCTTCCTCTCTCTGGTCAAGACACTGTAGTGGCATGCCTACTTAAAATCTACAGTGACTCAACCACAATTCTGTCACCAAATCAAGCCCATCTCTTTCACTCAGAGCTCCAATGAATGACATGCACATACACACACACCAACAAAAAGCATAAATAAAGAGCTAGGGAGATGGCTCATTTGGTAAAGTACAGTAGCAAGCACCTGTAATTTGAAGGCTGGGAAGATGGAGATGGGACAGGAGGATCCCTGAGGCTAGTTGGACAGGCTGCCTAGCCTACTTGGCAAGCTTCGGCTCCGTGAGAAACCCTGCCTGCAACCAAGAATGGTGGATGGTCACTGAGGAATGATACCCGGAGCTATCATTTGATTTCACAGACGCATGCTTGCGCGTGCACGCATGCGCACACACACACACACACACACAATCCATCCACCCACCACAGTCTCATCCAGCCCCAGCTCCCCGGATGCCTGTATTTCAGTGACGGGTTTCAATCCTCAAGGGGTCTACAGACAATCTCAAGGTATCCACTGTCATAAAAAGGGACCTGGTTTTAATCTCACCTCACTCTGTCCGGCCTGAGCCCCATGGGCAGGAGGAGGTCAGAACTGGGTCTTCCTTACTGTTCCTTGGCACTGGTCCAGTTTTCGGCACACAGTTAATAGACTGCAGTGAAAGCAAAACCATCTGTAATCCTCACCACCATAAGATCTGAGGGCCTACAGGCGCGGGGGGCCTCGTGCCGAGCCCTTCCACCCACTGCTGCTGAAGATGCTTTGAATAAAGCTCCTTCTCGGCTCTCCCCTTTGACAATGAAGGCCCCTAAAAAGCACATCCAAGGAAAAAGTCCCTGACAGTAAGAGCTGTGAAAACCCTCCCGATGGTGAGAAAAGGAGCCACTTACACAATCAACTGCGGGGATTCTTAAGAACTCCAAGGTGAGAAAGCCCAGAGCTGCACGTCACCCCCCCCCTCCCCAACAGCAGGTCCCCTTGAAATGGAGTCCTCCCTTCACGTTTTGGTAAGGCCCATCCAGGTCCCTGGGGTCTATCAGGCTGACAGATCTGCGACTTCAAAGGCTCTGGAGGGAGTGGCCACAGCTGGCTTCCTGAGCCCTCCCCACGCCATCAGCCCTGGCTGGGGCCTTTGATTCTGCAAGACCACAGTGGTTTGGCTAAGTTGTCACCCTGGCCTTCTGGAATCCACATCCCTCCACGTGACCAGTGGGCAAGGGGGAAAAGCCCACATCTTGACTAGCCAGGCAACTCAGCGACTACACCCTGTAAACCCCAGAATGGGACTCTGGGCCACCAAGAGCCAATCCCAAAGCCACAGAGCCTATGCGCGCTTTGGGAGTAGGCACCCCAAATATTAGCTTTAGTCATTGTACATCCAGCCGGACCCGCAACTCCACAGAGACCTGAGCTCTTCTCTTGTCCTGGCTGCCTAGCATAAGCAAACCCTCTTCTCATCCATGCCGGCTCCTCCCTGTCACAGAAGAGCTGGGAATTTCCATGTGCTATAATAAGTCCATCTTCAGAAATACTCTGCTAAGAATCTGAAGTACGAGCCAAGTCCTTACTATGCACTCAGTATGTGCAGCCTGCCTCCCACCAGAAACGCAGGGGCTGCGGCCCCACCTTGGACCTGCTGAATCAGACTGCATTTCGACAGCCCTCTAGGTGGTGGGTGTGCACATGGAAGCCGAGATGCTCCCTCAAGGAGAGATCT
The DNA here is from genome assembly GCA_023101885.1 of Typhlomys cinereus. Classification (NCBI taxonomy): domain Eukaryota; kingdom Metazoa; phylum Chordata; class Mammalia; order Rodentia; family Platacanthomyidae; genus Typhlomys; species Typhlomys cinereus. The sequence goes on from JALPQD010000486.1 coordinate 1,152,740, forward strand.
GAAGCAAAGTGGACGTCCCTGCCTTTCAGGGAGGGACCCAAATTTCCTTTCTCTGCGTGTCCAGGACCAGAAGTACACATAGTAGAGAGACATTTGGAAGAGGGAGGCACTGTTGGTTGGCTCCCATTATGCACAGAAATGAAATTTCAGAGATTCTAGGGGAGGTGTGGCTTTGCCTGGCCCCAGGAAAGGGATGTCCCTGAAGCCACGATGTTCAGAGTTCTCCGTGGGGCGCCAGGGCTGCGTTACCACCGCACACACACGACCCTTTTTCTAGCAGCACAGAGAAGTCCCTCCAGGGGCTCCGCAGCTCTGAAGTTCTGAGAAGATAGTGTTGGCCACTGTGATTCACAGATTAGCACGGGCACTGACACTGAGAACCAGGGATACCAAGGCTACCCGATTTGGAACAGAGGTCCTGGCATTGTAATCCAGTGCCAACCTGACCGCTTCAGCAGAAGACAGAAAAGGAAGAAGGAAAGGGAGAGAGAGAGGTGGGAGTGAAGAGAGAGAGAGAGAAAGAGAAAAAGAGAGAGAATGAGCACTCCCAGCTACGAGGTATTGGATGAACCTTCTAGTCCGGAGAAGGAAACAAAGAAAAGGCCCCCTTGGCCGTAGCCTTGGGCTTCGTTTTCCCCACGTCAAACAACAAGGTGGCTTTTCTCCCCTTGATGCAGTTTGGCCAGGCCCCGCGGGTCCCTGGATGCAGGGTCAGCCCTCGGGCTTACAAAGGAAAGCATGGGTCCCAGATCCTAGGGCTGGATTGCTAGGGTACCAAGCAATGGGGTTCATAGGCATGCCTCTCCCACGGGACTTGCTTTATCATCACCCCCAATATGCAAGTGGGGAAACTGAGGCACAGAACAATGAGGTCCTCGCCAAGGTCATGAGCTGACTCTTGGTCACTGCAGAGCATGCCTGACTCATGGGCAAGGCTTCTCCAATCAGGGGCAAGTCTCCGGCCAGCGGGACTCTTCCAAGCTTGTCAAGTCAGGTGATCCTACGAGAGCCATGCTTCACTGCCAAGTCCTCCCGAGGTAATCTCAAGGGCAAAGGCAAGGGCAAGAACACGCTTGGGGAAATCTTGCCCCAGGGACTGTTAAGGAAAAGCTGCTGGCACACAGTGTCCTAACCGGGAGACTGCTCCCAACATCATCTGGAGGTATGGACTTGGGGTACATGGATGGAACCGGTCCTTCTTCAAGGGCTCCTTTGTTGGGCAGCCACATCTATAGGCTGAAGGTCACACTTCCTTTCTGCAACACTAGAACTAGCAGTGCCTACTCTCCCCCCACTACCCAGGATATCAATACATCGGCCATGCTGCCAGGGCATTTTTCCATAGATCCCACCCTGGGTACCACATTCCAGTCGTCCCACCCTGTAGCAACCAAAAACCAGGAGCCCAAATCTCAGTGTGACTTTGAACCAGTTATTCAACTTGTGCTGTCCAGATTCTTTTGGCTCAGAAATCTTATTGGTTCTAGTCTGTGGCCCTTTGCGGGCATTGCTCAACCAATCAGAGAAAACGGCTCCACACTTGGTGAAGATGTGATAGCTCCACTTCCAGGAGGCCCACAAAGTGCCAGGTGTTTGCCAGGAGCTCCGAGCTGTCATGGTCACTCCTTATAAAAATCCTAAAAAGTAAAGTGTCATTATGCTCTTCCGGCGGAGGACGGGGTCAAGGCTCCTCCAGCTGAAAGGCGGCCAAACATACCCTCCTGAGCACCGTCCACCCTTTAGCTTGGATCTGTTGACTGCAGAGACAGGAATGTACTGAAGGAGTCCAGGTCCATCCAAAAAGTCAGCAACGACCAAACAAACTCTCTGGACAAGGACAGGAGAGATCTCTGACCAGGGGACGCCAGCATTTCTCCCACATCACTCCAAGCCATTTGATCGCAAAGGAGTTACTGAAGGTCATCAGTGCTGCGATCCCCACCAGAGGGGACAGGCAGCAGCCGATCTGGAATCAAGGATTCTGAGGTGCTAAAACCACAGGCCTTACTGAATGCTCCAGGCCAGACCCTGGGCAATCACCAAACCATAATGGGATGGGATGCTTATATTAGTCACGAGCCTGACAGAGAAAATGTGTTGTTTTCTCAGACACAGCCATGGAGACAACCCCTCAATAATTCATGACATGCAGACCATCCTTGACCAAGCCCAAACATCTACCAAGGATGAGCGCTCCAAGGGATCCCACGAGCCTCATGCAGACCATAAGGCAATTCGGTCCCATCAGCAGTTGGTCTCCGATCCCCCAGACATGTAAAGAAAAGCAGACCACAACCTGGGAGATGAACGGGAGGTGGGAAAGTCCCTTGCATGCATGGTCTAAGACTGAATTCCGAGTGCATTCTAGGGAAGTGCAAGATGCTGAGATACAACCTTCCACCGCACCCTGCTCCATACACATTTCCTGTGGGGTCCCAGCACCGGACAGGTTTTTCATAAAACCAAAGGAAAGGGCAAAGAGAGCTAAAATGACAACTTCAGAGCCATGTGTTTTATTCAGGCCACCAGTGTAGCTCTCCTGGTCACTAGAGAACAACATAGCTGAGGGCCAAGAGCGCCGTGACAAAATTCAAAGCAGAGAGGGAGCAAACTGTGACAAGGGACAACCAAGAACACAGTATTAGAAGGATTGTGCCCACGTTCCAAATAAAGAATAGGTTTATTCCCCTCCTCCCAATTTTTTAAACTTTCTGGTTATTTAAGACAGGGTATTGCTATGTAGTAAAAGCAGCTTTGAATTTACTGTATATGTAGCCCAGGCTAGTCTAAAACTCACAACCCTCCTGCCTCTACCCCTTCCTCCCCAAGGACTAAGATAACAGGTATTTACTGTCCCTCCCCCCAAAGCCCACATCCTACTTTTTTCAAACTATTGAAGTCATTGGCTACAAGCTATCTGGAGGCCAGACGGTACAGGTGAACAGGGAGGCATGCCCATACTCTTCAGTGTCACGTGCTGGGAAGGCCTGTCCACCCCTGGGTTCCAGCTTCTGCAAACCACACTGCATCTGGATGAGCACGGAGGTGGTCGAGCATTCCAGAGGACAGACAGAACTCTTGGGGAAAGGCAGACAGCTGACGCTTGTCCGGGAAGACTAGCACTAAACTAAGTGCTCTCTAAACTTGAGCCAAGTTCTCTCACATACTAGGTCTTGACAAAGCGACCAAATACTCGGCAAGCTGCAAACAAAATACACGATTACAAAATGAACACAGAGCTCAGGAGGTAGAAAGACAAGCTCAGGGAGAGTGAGCTGGCTCTCCATTGTTGAACTGACCAAATCAAGAGGCAGGAATTAAGAGATTTGGGGCGATGTTTTTAAAGAATTCATAATATCAAAACAGCTTGCTCTCACTCTATATTGGCCTACCATCTTTCCAATTGCCGACAATTCTCCCTCATTCCCGGTGGATTCCTCTCATAGAAGCTTCTAAGTCTACTTGGTTGGTCTTGGAGCCTCAAAATGTGGCCAAATATGTGTGGATAGGTTTTTATTTTTCATTAAGATCATTGTCAAAGTGAGAGAGAGAGACTATGTTCTCGAGAAAACTGACAGAAGCTGTGCTTGTTCGTGACCAAGGAAAGAGATTCTTCATGTGAAGTAGCCAAGAAGCATTTCAAGACAGGCATGGTAGTGGTACTAAGTCACCCCTAGAGTGAAAGGATCCCTTGAAACTCCAGGATCACAGAACCACCACATCTTAATTTACTCACTCAAAAAAGTTTTCATTATGCTCAAAATTGCCCACTTCCTGAAAAACAGGAGCCAGTGAAAAAGCCAGAGAAGATCACTCCATCCACAGAATATTTTAGATGAATTCAACTATGAGTTATCTTTCCCCCAAGGGCAATCGCTGAATCTTGGTAAAGGGGAAAGGAGGGGGGGATTCCCAGGACAGAAGCCTGAAGTGGAAGAGGGAGGATGAGTAATTCTATGAACCAACCGTTGTTAAGAGGCTGCCAGGCCGGGGGCACGACTGGCTGGAGGAACCACTTCCATCTGTGGGCTTCTTTGAAAAGCGAGAGATCTCCCTCCTTGACAAGGAAAAGGGGGGACCCAGCCATCATCAAGAAGGTAACTTCTAACCTCTGAAACCTCCAGAGAAAAATGTGGTTTTGTTCGTTTTCTTTTTTTTTTTTCCTCCCTTCTTCCTGCTCACCAGTATTTTCCAAAACACAAATGTGCTGCCACGAAACACAGCTGAGCTCCCGCACCTACGGTGATGTATAATTAATGACACGGAGAGCACTTGGGTTTGTCCTTGGGTCTTCACAGTCAGTCTTCCTCCTCCTACGCCCCACCCCCACCCCCACCCCCACCCCCTGCCTCACTCCTTCCCTCAGCCACCAGGAGGAGGCTACAAGTTGCTGTGTTCTGTGAAGTTGGGGGGTCCCAAGATTAACTCGACTAGGAAAGATGTTGGGGAGCAAAGTGAGTGGGAACTGTACAGGATTCTCCTCCTTTCCAGAATGTGGGTGCTGTAAAGACCTCTTGGATGGGAATTACTCAGAAAGAAGACACTTGGGTCCCTCTCCGCGCCTCCCCCCGCCCCGTGCTTTTTTTTCTTAATTCAGCAACTCTGTATCAAACACTGCCCACCCGTTATCCTCCAACTCCAGCCAGTGCTGAGTGGTATCCTAGCAGGGATCCCACCACAGACAGGAGTCAGCTTAGCAACCATACGATCTACCCTGTGGATCCTGGTGATGGTGGGCGACCCTGCTAGGAATAGCTTACAGGGACATTCAGCCAGCCCCTCAAAGCGCACAGAAGAGCTCCGCGGACTTTGAGGCAGGCAGCCCTCCTGCTCCAGTTTGGCGCTGCTGGTGGCATTTCCGGGGACCCAAAGTGGGTGGCCTTGGGGAGAGGGGGGAGCAGCACAGAGGGGGCTGAAGAACTTGGGGTAAGAGAATGTTTTACAAAGAAAACGTAAAGGATAAAGTGGGAGGCGACATCGATTTGCAAACTCGCCTCGCTCCTAAAGTGGCAGTCCATGAATTGCCCCCAATTCTGGGATAAGTCTCCTCAACTCCCCCCTCCCCTCCCCTCCATACACTTTCTCCGACCAAGTTCTTCCCTAGGACTTTGCCCCAATGCAAAAGATTTTTTTCCCTTGCCAAAAGAATCTTCCCTTCTTTGGGACCCTACGAACTCATCTCCCAATGAGCCCCTAAAGTACCTGCTAATATAATATGCCCCCTGCTTGCCCGTTGCAAGGAGCCGAGCCGGGGCAGGTAAGCGGTGCAAGGGGCACGCAATCCAGGGATCCCGTCAGCTTCCTCTGCCAGCTCGGGGTAGGCACTCATCACCCTTCACCGGGGTACCCCAGAAGCGCGTGTCCCCCACCTCGGCCCGACCACAGTCACCAATAACCAACCCTACAATAAACAGGGGGCAAGCCCTGGCATCCGCTTCCCAGAGCGCACCGGTTGGGGGCAACTCCTCATGCCCGGCGCGCCGCCCGCTGCCTCAACCCGAGGGCGCAGGGAGAGCGGAAGGAAGGGCAGGCGACGAACACCAGGCAGGCAGGGACCGGGGAAGGCACGACACCGTGCGGAGCGAAGAGGTGGGCTGCAGGGGACGCCGAGAAGCGGCGGGGTTGGCGCAGGGGGCGGGCGCCCGGGGCGCGCGTTACCTTGGTCTTTCCCCCGCAGTGGCAGCAAACGGTCCACAGGTACTTCAGCGTCCGCCAGAGCAAAATGATGAAGAGGCCCCCGAAGAAAGTCACCATGGAGGAGGCCAGGAAAGCCCACCACATGCGTTGGCCCCGGCTGTCGCACGGTACCTCCATGGTCACCGGGATGATGAGCGCATCCATCTTGGGCTCGTGGACCGAGGACGAGGAGGAAGAGGAGGAGGAGGAAGAAGAGGAGGAGGAAGAGGAGGAGGAGGAGGACGCGTCTAGGCTGAGATGGTTCGCGTGGATATTGCTACTCATTCTAAGACCGCTGCCTCCGCCGCCGCCGCCGCCGCCGCTGCTGCCGCCGCCGCCGCCGCCACCGTTTGCCATAGCTAGCAACGGGCGGCCGGCGCAGGGGCTCGGGGGAGCTCCTCCCGCCGCCAGCGCCACCCCGAACACCCATCAACAGCCATGTTGCTGCTACTGCTGCCGCCGCTGCCGCCGTGGAGCGCGGGGAGGGGGGCGGGGAGGCGCCTGGGCTCGGGGCGCTGTGCGCGACCTGGCGGGGTGCGCTGAGATATATACAGCCAACCGCCGCCGCCCGCCCTCCCCCCGGCCGCCGGCCCGCCCGGGGGGGAGGGGGATGGAGCGCGCGGGCGGCTCCCACTCCCCGGCCCGCGCCCCGCTCGCCCGGGGGCTACGCGGGCCCCAGTCCTCCACCGACAGAGCCAGGGGCGCCGCGGGGTGCCCGCGCCCGGGGTCTGCGCCACCCCCGGGCCCGCCCCGGGCTCCGCGCGCGCGAACCCCGGAGTCCTAGGCGCCGCGGGGCCCCCTCCCGGCGTGCGCCACGCGTATGCGCCGCGCTCGGGCCGGGGTCCCCCCGCCGGTCCCCGCGCACCTCCGGGGCTGCTAAGCAGCCGCTCTTAGCCGGAGAGGGGCGGCAACGCGTCAAGACCGGAGAACCAGCGCCCTCCGCCCGGGCGTGTGCCCGCGGCCGGCCCGCCTCCCCCGGCTGCGCTCGGCTCCCGATCGCCGCCCCTGTGCGCGCGGGCAGGTTCGCTGCGTCCGCGGCCTCCCCGCCGCCCGCTGCCCACTAGCCCATGATCGCGGGATCCCCCCACACCCCAAGGTGCGTCTCCTCCACACGCAGCCCCCTCGGTCTCTGCTCGCTCTTCCTCCTCGGCTCCTCCGGCTCCTCCTGGTCCCTGTCCTCGCCGCCGGAGCCTCTTCGGCGCGCGCCCCGCGCTCCCCGCAGCCGCCAGCCGTGGCAGCTGCAGCAACTGGAGCGGGAGCGGGCTCCGGGCGCCCGAAGCGAGAGGGGAGGAGGCTCGCCGCGCTGGCTCTCCGGAGCTAGGGGCTGAATAGGGGCGGCAGGCCCTCTGGAAGTGGTGGAGCGAATGCCCCGCTCCACCCTTCAGATTAAAGAGCCCCCCACTCAGGTGCTGGACCAGGCGCCTCTACAGCGCTGCGCCCCTCCGGCCAGGCACAGTGGGAGACCTGTGGGGAAACACCCGGTGTCCCTGGTAACCGGTTTTTCCTGTGAGAAGAGTGGCCGGCTGGTCACTCTATTCCACATGGTGCCACAGATTTCAGGGTTGGGCAGTGACCAGGACCCCCAGGATAGGTACACCTGCTCTTAGCTCGCTCTTTTCTCTGCTTCTGAGGTGTCCCAAGGTCGCCCGAGTGCAGCTGGCCATCCGGAAGGCTGTCGGTGGTCAGTGACCCCTGACAGCAACAGGTGGGTTTTTTCCCTCGCTTTTCCTTATTAAGCAACAAAAACTGCCTGGGAAAGCAGCAGAGATGATTGGCGGGCATGGAGCAAGACCTCAGTGGACAATGGGGCCTCTTAGAGGGTCATCCCCCGTTTTCTAATCTCAGACTCTGTATGATCTATTAGGAGGACAGCTGAGGGAAGTTGCCTACGTTTTATTTGAGTTTGCCTTTATCCATTTAGGGGCTTCCCATCTGCCCCCTACACATGAGGAGTTCAAGTCTAGTCAGCAACCTCAAGACCTCAAGCCCCGACCACGAAGGCAATGTCCCTTCCGGTGCATACAGAAACTTGCTCTCGGTATACCTGCCTTTCCTCCAGCTACCAGCTGGACCACAACTTTTTCCCATGCTAATTAAAATGAAGATGATCACTCTCTCCTGGTTGCCCGTAGTGATTTCCCCCAAAGTTTCCAGCTCATTAGTTTAAGCCTAATTGGAATTCTCAGGTTCCTTTCAGTTCTCCCTGTGGTAGATTGGCCCAAGCTGGCATCCTTAAACTGCATAGGCTGTCTGCATCGGGATCAGAGGCCCTGAGACGCATGGGCCGACAGAGGCCAGGGGAGGTCAAGAGTGGCAGACACCCAAGACGCCTCAGGCTTTGATGTGTTGATTCAGAATATATTCCTTGGGTCCAGTGTACGCATCTACTAGCAAAAGCCAAAGTCAATGGAGAGATTAAGAATTCTCCAGTATGTGGTACTCAAAAAGCAATAAAAGAGAGCTGCCCGTGGTATTTTCCAGAATTGCTTCATTCTCCCCTTTATGCCACCAGACGGTACACCTACCCTATTGCCACATGAGTCCCATACAGGCAGAGGTCACAGGTCTTTTCCGGCATCAGGCTGGGGCAGTTGGGTTCAGAAGGACTAGGAGCTGGAGATGAGTTTACAAGGTCCCCAAGGTATTCAGCTTCCTTCACGTATTAGTCTTTTGGATGGTTCCATTGATGCTTTTGTGTCTTCGCATATGACAAGAGAGCCAAGGACTGAGCCCAGGAGCTGACATTTAAAAATAGCTTCATAACCAGATACATGGAGAAGACAGCAAAAGACAGCACCCTCTTTCCCGTGGGTTAGGAAACCTGCAGAGTGGATTCCCACACCAACAAGATGGGATTTCTGCAACCTGTAGAGTCTCCTAGACGAGTCCCACAACCTGGACTCGAATGAAACCGCAACCCTCGGATAGTTAGAAGAGGCTACTAGCCACCATGTGGGAAGGTCCCACCTAAGTTCCTCTTCTCTTATCACAATCTCAGCATCCTTCCAGAAGGTTCTGGAAGACCCAAGAGACACAATCTCTTTCTGCTCTCTCATTGCTCCAAACTGAAGCCTTCAGGATCTCCAATGTAGAGAAAAAAAAAAAAACTTGGTTTACTCTGGACTCATCAGAGACCCTCACTGTCAAAGTCAGTTTTCTTCTACTCCCTGTCCCTTACCAGGCACAAAACCAAAGTACCACCACCCATCAGAGTCAAAGATCACCAAGCTGCCATCCGGCCCACTCCAGCTACTCTTGTCATCCACGCACTCTGTGAAATGTCCAGAAAACCTGGAACCTGACATTCTCAGGCTTTCCTAGGCAGGACGAATTTTAACTTTCAAGGAATCCTAATTGTCCTGCATTCATTCATTCATTCATTCATTCATTCATTGGGTTCTTCATTTGTAAAAAGTAAAATAAAGGCAGAGACCAGGGGCAGGTAAAATGACTCAGTGGGTAAAGTGCTTGCCACCTGCATAAAAAATGGGAATTGGCAGCACATGTCTGCAATCCCAGTTCTGGAGAGTAGCTGCCCTCCCCTCTCTCCTCCCCCAGTTTGGCTAAAACAGTGAAGAAATCTGTCCCTGTAAGTGACGTAGTGAAGCAATCAAGAAAGACCACCAATGGAAACCTCTGGCCTCACACGTGCTCATGTGGACAAACACACCTGCACACATGCACATGTATGCACACACACACACACACGCATGCGTGCTACCATGCCTACCTCACAGAATTACCTATAAGAAGGAAAAGAAAACATTATACACATCTTGGTTGTTAGGACTCTGACGTCTCCCACCTCCTGATTTTGGACAAACTTAGACCATATCTACACCATGGGAAAGTGACTGGCGACAGGATTAGAATCCATCGTCTCCACTGTGCTGTTCTGTATCCACACAGCCCCGGCTTAGGATACCACTGGATCCGGGTCATCCGGTGACTTCATATTGTCTCACAAAGGGTCCTGCTGATAACCAGTCTGTGGACAAGCTCCAAGGCCACAGAAACCCTCCAGCCTGCACGGGCTGGGCCATTCATGCCCACCCATGGTCTTGCCACTCCCTGGAAAGCCTTGGAAATGGGAAGCTACAGAAGTGCCTACAAATAGCCCTAGAGCATCTCTGCCTACTGAGGGTGTGCCCGCCGGACTGGGAATTGAGTAGCATTGTGTAAGAACTAAAAGCCAAAACAAAAGTAGAAACTCCATTGGGTTCTAAAAACAATAAGGGCCATTTATTTGTCTCTAAATACATTTAAAAGCTTCCCAGGGCGGGGGCTGCCTCTCAAATGTGCACATGTCTGAGGCTGCTTTCAAAGTAAGCCAGGGATTTCAGTCCTGTGAAGGATTCTAATATGGACAATCCCAATGGACTTGAAAGAAATAAATGGAAGCAAGTGCATAAACATACAAACTTTTAAAAAGGCAGAGAACATGAACGATCACTAACCTAGTGTTGACTGTGCGCCACAAGTACTGTGTGCTGAATTTCATTTTTCGCAGGTTGGTTCCAATACTTTTGAGGTAAATCTTTGTGATTCTGCTGAGGCTGGGGAGCCTCTGTAAGTGATATAGCGCCCCCTGGTGGCTTTTTATGGCATATGATTATTTGAAGACCAGAGAGAGAGAGAGAGAGAGAGAGAGAGAGAGAGAGAGAGAGAGAGAGAGAGAGAGGAGAGACAGAGAGGGAGAGGAAGAGGGAGAGGGAAAGGGAGAGAGGGAGAGAGGTGTTGGTTTGGAACTGCAAGTTAAAACACAAAAAATTTGAAAGAGGAAAGTCCCACAGTTTTTTTTTTTAACTGTAACAGCAGAGAGATTGAGAAAAAATATTGGTCCAAGGAAACAAAACAGAGTAGAAGCCACATTTAAAATGTGTGGTCTACTTGAGAGACAACTTGAAGTGTTGTTGCCTCAAATCAACATGAACGTGAAAGGCCGTGCATGGATTGTCCCGGTGGTTGAAGCTTTGCCTTCTTAGCCAAAGGATCCTGAGATCCCACATTAAAAAGTCAGGGGCTATAGAGGTGACCTATATGGAAGGCAGAGCCTGGGAAACCCCAGAGCAAAGCAATAAGGAGGTAGAGCAATCCAGGGTGATTCTGGAGTCACCCTTGAACCTCCACAGGCACACACACTCAAAACATTCAAGTACACACACATAAACAAAAAAGTAATACACACACACACACACACACACACACACACACACTAATTAGCCTAATGTGTTTGCCAGTCATTGCATAATTACATGTGTATGTACATCAATATGTATCAAGATATATTGTGCACTATTCTATACACTTTGTGTCTGCTTAAAAAAACAAAAAAGCCAGGAACACTATTACATACACAATATTATCAACCGCAAGCCACTCGGTTAGAATAAAGATAGAGAATAATACCACAATTCAATGTCAGATCTTAGCTACAACTGCCATTGGTGTCTGTACACTTCTTTTTAAAATTTACCATGGTTGTGAAGGGAAGGGAGCTCCGAGTTTGTGTTCCAGTACTCATGTCTTAAAGAAAATGGGAAAGAATTGAACGTGGTAATGCATTCTTGCAATCCCAGTACTAGCAAAGCAGAGACCGGCAGATCGTGGGGTTGCTGGTCAGCCAGCCTGGCCCACTGGGTGAGGGCCAAGCCAGGGAGAGAACCTGCTGAAGAAGAAGAAACAGAAGGAGGAGGAGGAGGAGGAGGAGGAGGAGGAGGAAGAGGAAGAGGAGGAGGAAGAGGAGGAGGAGAGGAGAGGAGGAGGAGGAAGAGGAAGAGGAGGAGGAGGAAGAGGAAGAGGAGGAGGAGGAGGAAGAGGAGGAAGAGGAAGAGGAGGAGGAAGAGGAGGAAGAGGAGGAGGAGGAGGAGGAAGAGGAGGAGGAGGAAGAGGAGGAGGAAGAGGAGGAGGAAGAAGAGGAGGAGGAGGAAGAGGAGGAGGAAGACGAGGAGGAGGAAAAGAAAGGTAGATAGCATCTAAGGAGATTGTCCTGTCTGGCTTGTACTTGAATGTTCACATATAAACATGCGTGTGTGCTTGTACACACACACACACACACACACACACACACACACACACACACACACCCATGATGTTCCTTTGCAGACAAATCAACTGTCCTCTACCACTTCCTTCTCTCCTTTAGAATTCCTCATCTCTTTATGATGTAAGAGAGGGAAAGAGCAATTCTGTCGATTTACAGTTCAGGAAACAGGCTTAGGGCCGTAGGGCTACTTGACACGAGTCTGCTCCCTCTGGGATACTGTGTGGCTTCTGACAAAGGAGAGACCACTGTGGTCCAAACCCTCAAAACTGTATCCCAGGGAAAGTTGATGCTGGATGGGGGGGGGAGTCACTCTCCCCCGTGCTGTGTCACTGGTACATCGTCCGTACTCCGGCTAGCGCCCAGACACAGGTCATTAACAGTAGCCCCGATGGACTTAGTGGGTCACACACACAGAAGGACGTGAGCCTGGAAGACTGGTGGGAAAGAACAAACGTGGTAGTGGGAGAAAGGAGGGGATTGGGATTGAGTAGTAAGGGCCAAAAATGGCACAAATTCATATTTTTTTAAAATAAAAGCATGTCCCAGGGCCTTTCAGTACTAGAAGGAAGGAATTTTGGCTCCCCAGGTAGAGACTCAGAGAACAAGCTCTGAGGAGTTTTGTTTGTTCATAACAAATTAACATTCATTTTATATTTATTGTCGCTTATGAGAATTCAGACTAATTGTAAAAGTTGGATTATACGTATGCAGAAAGATCTGAAAGGAGAAGACAGGCTGGCTAAAAAGGAGAAAGTATGGGGTCAGAGTGGGGAATGGAATTGGGTAATAAGGGGTGAAAACATTAATTCATTGTGTTTATGGATCAAGGTATTGAAGAATGAAAAATGAAATTATCATACAAAGAATTGGGATATAAAGACTTCATAACAGAACTCTAAGCTACCTAGAATACTGTGACCCAGGGAAACCCTTCTTGAAATTTTCACATATTTATTTTCATACTTTCTCTGAGTGCACGTTCACTTTTGCAAGATTGAAGTCAGATGGAACATGTAATGTTCATCCTGCTTCCCCTGAATATGAGGTTGTAGGCACTTTCTCTGTCATGAAAGATCATGAAAAGCACCGCTTAAAAAACAAACTGACTAATCTCCCAGCACATGGCGTGGATTTCTCTGGAATTTAATAGATTTCAAGGTAGGCTCTAACGCTGAGTGTGGATGGAAGATGTGCAGGTTTCCACTAACGTTTTCCCTTCCCGACCTTTCTAGATGCATGCAGAGACAATCTGTCTGGGGGAGGTCCTTCCTGATCCCTCACCCCATTACAACCTTCAGGTCGGCCAAGTTCCAATGATCCCCTTTTCTAGCACTTCAACACCATTGCCTTTGCATAGAAGAATGGCGTGGTCTCGCTATATGCTTCTCAGCCACAATCTCTCCTGCCTATCAAGATTTAAGCTTATGAAAACATACTCTTTGATACCCAGGATGACATCCATGGTTGGGTCATGGTTGGTACAACCAACACAGGATCCACGATCCGGACGATTGTACCTTCCACTTCCACTCTGTGGGATTTCCAGAAAGCATCCTACCCCGCCCCCTGTCACTCTGTGGTTACCTTCACCCCACCAGAACACCAATGTCATGGTTTTGCCTCTGAAAGGCCACCAGATGGGAAGAGAGCTCACCATCATCCAAGGTGAGAAGAGACCAGAGGGAGAAGTCTCTTCACTGTCTCACAATGTGTGCTTCAGGCTTCCAGACTAAAATACTCTCCACTTCCTTTCCTCTAGGGCTCCTGATTTCATTTCTCAGACGCTCTGGTTCCAGACCTCGGAAGTTCAGGACACTGTGGAATCCTCCTCTTCCTCTTGTCATCCCTAGGCCTCAAGAGCTTAACCCTGCAGCAGCATCCCATGCCAGGCACTTCGTGCAAGAGGGTGGGAAACAGAACTTCCCTCGGCCCAGCCTTCTCCAGAACAAGCCCATGGACACCATTCGGGACTCTCCCGCTGGGATCCATAGGAGGAGGAAGAGGAAGTTGAAAACAAGATGATTCCCAGAGTAAGGAGAACCGTTTCTATAGCATGGAAACTCCAATATCTTCCTGCGAATAGAATTTGTGTCTGGGATACTGGGGAGATAGTTCAGTTGGTTAAAGTACAGTTGATAAAGTGTTTGCTATGCAAACATGAGATCAATTGTCAGCACTTGTAGGGGAAAAAAATTTGAGTATGGTAGTGTGTGCCTCTAACCCCTCTGGGGAGGCAGAGATAAGAGGACTCCCTGGGGGTCTTTGACCAGTCAGCTTAGCAAATCAGCAGCCCCAGATCCCAGTGAAAGAAGCTGTTTTAACAAGAAAAGTGGGTGACTCTTGAGGAATGACACTTGGTGTTGACCTCTGGTCACGTGCACTATCATACACACACCTACACATGTATACACATATACACCTGCAGAGAGACAGAGAAAGTCATCTTTTTTCATGCAAAACCTATGCTTCACCTGTGCTTTGCAAAGACAAACCCAACCCAACAATGACACCACCACTACCACACTAGCGGTGTCCTGGGCGTTGTAGAAGTGTGAGCCACAAAAGGGATGCACCCCAATAAGCTGACCCCTGAGTTCAAAAGGAAAGCCCATTGGGCTTCTCTGTGGAAGAGGCTGCTGTCCGTTAGGAAGAACGCTGTAACAATACCAGCATGCAGGAAGCTCAAGGCTAGGAATCTGCCTGAACACGAGAAGAAGGGGCCCAAGTCCTTAAGTCAGCAGAATTTTGCCAGACACATGGCGTGACTGAACGTGGAAGTGATGCACGCAGCCAATGACCTAGCTGTCCTTTCAAATTTTCTCTTCTCTTCATGTTTCATACATGAATGTTGTGAGCGTGTGGTATTTCCACACCTTCATCCCCAGTCCCATCCTCCCTACTATTCCCATTACCACCCTTCTCCTTCCCTGTGGACTCCTCTTACCGCCATGTCTTTTCACAGGTGCAGCCTACTGAGTTTCACCCGTGCTGCCTTTGACGGCAAGTACCTGAGGACTTGCTGGAGCGTGGATCATACACCAGTGGGTAGGCCACTGAGGAAAGCTTCAACCTGCCCATCCAGCCCTAGTCCTCACCGGTCTCTGGGGATGTCTTGGAGCCTCTTGAGATCTTTCCCCTTCAATGGGGAAATGTTGATAGGCCAACTCCTATGCAGGTCTTGTAGAATTAGGCATAGTTGCAGTGAATATGGATGTAATAGTCCTGTCATAGACTAGCTACACTTCTCCCTGTTCCTTCTGGCTCTTACATTCTTACTGCCCCCTCTTCCGTGATGGTCTCTGAGTCTTAACATGAGGGGTGGTTTAGATGTCTTTGCCATACTTGAAAGCTGTCCCAGGCAGTGATTCCCCTACTTTTTGGGTGCCTCACCACCTCTTTTCCCCTGAGGACTTCTTAGAGGGACTTCTCCGAACATAATTTCAGATAGTTGCAAAAAGATACTTGGACTTCAGCACGGTAGAGCCAGAACAGAGGGAAGCTAGAGGCAGACACTGGCCAGTGGTGGTTAAACACTTACTCTAGGGGTAGCCTCTATGGGAGCCAATGAGTTTTCAGTGAGGGGCTAAGCCAATGGGAAGCCGTACAGGCGCTTCCTTATGGTCGTCTATCAATCTCATTTTGTTCTCTCCTTATCACAAAAATTGAAAGCTGGGAGTTGAATAAAGTAAGCCACAAACTTCCCTTGCAGCCCTGGGAGAACTCACAGGGTGACGGATCGTCAGGGGCTAAAAGCTCTTTATCTGGCTTGCTCTTCGATCAAGAACTGTCTTGGTGACACTGCACAGAGACAGTTTGGTGGGCGTGCACAAGTAGCTCACATCTCAAGGCATATTCAGTCTAAGTCCAATGGCTCAGGTGGGAATTCCTGCCCCTCTACCTTTAGCATAGCAACTCAATGCTTCTCAGAGATATCTCTGTTACTGAATTTAATGGTCCGTTATCCTAGGGTGCCCTGAAATGACTTCCCATTAAAGTCATGGGACACCATTTTGGATCCACCCGAGCCCCAATCTAACGATTACTCAGAATTTATCCATCCATCTCATGCCCAGGGGGGTTCTGCCCTCTTTCCTAGGTTCTGCACGGAGACTTGGAGGCTGTAGTCAGCATTTCCCGGGATGGAAATGGCTGGCGGAGACATGACATTACCTTCCTCCAGAGCCGCACCGGGATGACTGATAACCCGCTGATGCAGCTGGATACCTTCCCGGCCCCCCTCCCCCAGATTTAGTGTGAACCGTTCCCCAGCTCTTAGATCAACACCCCCGCGCCACTCTGAAAGTTCTGCAGCCTTCTCTGTAACTACACACTACTTTCCGCTGAGTACCCTGATCCACTCGAACGTATTTCTAAAAGAAATTCCGATGCACCAGCATCTTGGACAATATTACAGCGATGCTTGTAACAAGGAGGTAAATGAATACAAATGCAGTCGGTGTGCTAAGGTTATCTAACAAATGAGAGCAACGTTAGTAGATCGGAGCTTGGTGCTCTGAGCAGAAGGCTCTTTGCCCGAAGCGAGGATCATCTTTCGAGGGCCACATCCTTGGCAGTTGGGCTCAGCGAGAACTGAACAGGCCACGACTTTCTCATTGAGTGCCAGTATTAATTAGTGTGGGAAGAAATTATCTTTTCCGTGTAGGAAATGCCGTGTTCCTACTTGAATTCTTACTGGATCCTGTGAAGTTACTGTCATCCCACTATGCAGATGAGGAAACGAGCAGGTTAAAAATCTCTTCCAGGGTTACAGGAGGAGCTGGTGTTTGTGCCACGCTTCAGGGTCTTTGGGAGTCGCTGGACCTTCTCCCTCTTGCCTTGTCCTGCCCAGACCACCTCAGATCTAGGAGGAAGACACTGGACAGACAGAGGCTTTGGTCTGACCTGTTCCTTTGAGACTCGAAACAGTGAAGTCTGGAGATATCGGAAAGTCTGACCGAATGTCTTTGCGGCCATGTCTGCGTTGGGGTTTGAATCCTCAGGCCTTTCAATGCCACCTGGGCAGCAGATGGGCCCGCTGGGGTCCCCGGGCATGAATCTCCCTCTCCTCTTCTCCTCCTTTCTGCTCCCAGCTGGTTTCAAAGGTCCTTTCTTGTTGACCTTTCCTTAAAATGCTAATGTGGATCTTGGGGACTCCAGGGGCCTTTGCCCCCACCTTAGCTAAGCCCAGCTGTGAGCCAGCACCAGGTGCCCTCTCGAGTCCCTAGGCTGGTGGCGGGCATGCAGGGAGTTCCGTTCCACGGCATCTGGGTCTCTGTTCCCCACTGAGCCCAGGGACCCAATGGCTCCAGGAAACATTTCCACTCGGCTTTAAACTCAGTGGGAGCAGCCGGAGACCCAGCTCTGGGATTCTCCTTGCAACGAGGCGGGATGCAGCTGGAACTCTGAAAAACCTCTGTGCATGGTTCCGATGCGGCAGGCAAACTAAGCTCTTTCCCGCCAGGGCGGGGGAGGAGGGAGGCTGGTGAGGCAATGGAGAATGGCAGAGACGGGTCCCTTTGCTGAAGGGAAGGTAGGGAAGAGGGTAGGGTATGGGCACAGCATGAATTGTGAGGGAACAGAGAGGAGAGAGAGGAACCAGAAATGAAAAAGGAAGAAGACAGAGAAAGAACTAGGGAGACCTAAGACATACAGAAGGGGTCATATGACCACAGGGTGTGGGGGGGGTCTCTCCTCTGGGAATTCCTTTCTCTAACAAAGCACAGATGGGTGTGGCTATAATGAAAAGGAGACTCCAAAGCATTCAGGAAAGAAACAAGCGAGGAAAAACAAAACACAGAATCCTGGTGGCAGATTCTTGGCAATGATGAAAGACAGAGAGATGAGGGGGGGAAGAGAGAGAAAGGGAGAGAGGGGGGGAGTTTCTCTGTTATTCCAGATTGTGCCCTTTACCAGATACGTGACTGAAACCTGCCAAGCACATTCTGAGGAGCCCGTATGAACATGGATAATCCAGGCATACGAAACCTCAGGACGGCACTGGCTGAGGACAGGGAGAAGTCTGGGCTATGTGTGAGGTGGGCAGGGACAGGGAAAGAATTCCCTTCACCCCCTTCTCATCACCAAGATGAGGAGGGCCCAGCAGAAATAACAGCTAGAAATTACCTCCCAGGCGTGTGAGCCTCCTGGGAGGCAGGTAGTGAGGTGCTCTGAGGCATGAGTGCTCACGCGGTCCTCCCACCCGGCTCGGCCTTCTCCCCAGGGAAGGTGCCCAGTCTACTGGTCTCTCCAGCCCAGCCAGTGAACGGTGCTTTACAGCCAAGGGAAGGGACAGAAGACGAGGTCCCCACATGTGACGTTCCAACTTCTACAGGGCACAGTTCTCATTCCTACAAAGGAAGAAAAGCATTACTTATTTACTAGTATTAGGCATAAACTAGATATTTGTCATGGGTCCCATGCATGGCACCCCTAGCAGTTTGAGTGAATGGTCCCTGTGGTCCCCTGACCACAATAAGGAAGCCTGGAAGGAACAGTCACGTGACTTACAATATATCACATTGTAAGTCAGCAGAAGGGCTGGGTTAGCCAGAAGGTGGCTTCAATATTCCTCTACTGGAGTCCCTCCCCGCAAGCTGGCTCTAATGTCAGCTCTAGCAGCAGGGTGGGGGTGGTGGTGGATGGATTAGGTTTCTTAGTCACTAGAGTTTCAACATCCTCTTCTTTAGAGTGGTGAGAGTAAAATGGCCTCCGGGAGCTTCAGATGGAAGAATTCAGAGATCTGGGTTTCTTTTCCAGCGGCTGCGATAAAACACTCAGACAAGGACTGGAGAGATGCTGGCTGTGGTGGGCGGAGCCTGGGAAGTCCCAGAGCGAAGCAAGAAGGAGGTAGCAGTAGTCCAGGATGATTCCCGAAGTCACCCTTGGTCCTCCACAGGGACACACAGTGCCCCCTCTCTCTCTCTCTCTCTCTCTCACACACACACACACACACACACACTTAAAAAAAACACTCAGACAAAGACGACTTAAGGGAGAAAGAGTTTCTTCTGGCTCACTTTGAGGGTACTGTCAATCAAAGGAGGGGAAGTCAGGTAGAAGGAGCTTGAAGCAGCCGGCCTTGTCGCATCCAGTCAGGAAGGAGAGAGAGAGAGACAGAGAGAGAGAGAGAGACAGACAGAGAGAGAGAGAGAGAGAGAGAGGAATGCATGAATCTGCTCCATTCCCTTCCTCCATGGATCCAGCCCTGGTCCAGAATGGCGCCTCCCACGGTAAGCAGCCCGCCCACCTCGATTAACACAATCAAGATGAACTCTTCCCTGTGTGCCCAGATGCTTATCTCTTAACTGATTCCAAATCTAGTCGAGGTGACCGTCAGGTAAAGCTCTCAGTTGGCACACAGTGAGTGCTGGGCTTCTCCTGTCCTTTGCCACAGTTTTAGTTTCACGTCTTGTTGCAGTGACTCGCACAGCTCCCAGGAGACGGTCTGATTCAGCGCAGGACGTCAGGTCGCACTCTGTCCTGGCAGGAGAGGCACACCACATCCACGGGAGAGCAGAGGACGCGGATCAGTGCTGGTGGTCGGAGTGTCTCCTCTCCTCAACCACCGCTCCTGCTGTGCCCCCTTGGGAACAGGGCCTCCTGAATCTTGTAACTTTCAGGAGCTTCCTGAGACTTGCGAGTTTTGCTGGCTTCCTAAGCCTGCAGGGAATGCTTCTATTCCAAGTTGATGGGAAGAGTTAGGCAGTAAGGTCCCTTCGCAGATTTATTGTCTTTTTGCAGTTATCCTGTTATCAGCTAATGCAAATATCTGCTGCGCATCCAACATGCAAATGAAAGTGCAGTACTTGTCAGGGTAAAAAGGCAGGAGGCATAGCTCCATCTTATGATAAGAAATGAGATGGTCCTCCACGGGGACACAAAGTGCCCTCTCTTTCTCTCTCTCTCTCTCTCTCTCTCACACACACACACTCACATGCACACGCACACGCACACGCACATGCACAATAAATAAGTTTGAAAACTTTAAAAAAAAAGAAAGACAAAAGTATGATTCCTTCCATTTAAAAAGAAAGAAAAAAAAGAAATGAGACGGTCAGTTCTCTCAAGTTCTTGTCCAGCCCTCCCTCCAAGAAGAGTGAAGGGTGAACATGCAAAAGGAAACCGCATTTGAAAGAAAAACAATTTACACAGGGACGTAGACATGTGAAGGGGAAACTAGATACAGGATGTTGAGCAATGGACCAGAGCGGGTAGCGTTACACCTCTGTTCACTTGCTGGCTGGTCTGCCAACAGGGAGATTTTCTATATTCTCAGCAGACTTCCGGGTGCCTGGGGGGGGGTGTTTGCAAATGTTCCAGCTTCTGTCAAGCACAGTGTTTTGCAGGGCAAGCCTGCAGGGGCCAGGGTGGGGCAGGTAGGCCTAACACCTCTGGCAGGTCCTGAAGACCGGAACAAGCTTTCTTTCCTGCAGATGAAATAGGTCTCAGCATCTCTGTGGCAAGAGTCTCAAAGGCTAGAGTTAAGACCCCCTGCTTGCAGCAGAAGCAGCAGGCCTCTGTATCTCAGAGGGGTCTTCAGGGTCTCCAAGGCCGAGCAGTCTTCCTTCTCTTACTCCTCCATTAAGCAGCCTGATAAGTCCAAGGGAATGAATTTCTCTACCTGGCCCAAGGCCTAAGTGCTCAGTCTTTTCCTCTGAAGAGACCAGAAGTGTCTGAGAAACAGGCCCCAGATCCTAGCCACAGTTGGGAGGCAGATTGTCTCTGGCCCAGAGAACCAACCAAGGTTTACATAGGGGCAGGTGGGCTCTCACTGGCTAAGTGTGTGTATGCAAGTAAATGACCAATCAGGAAAAAAAAGCCGTTGAACCTAGAATAAATAGGGAAAGCCTAAACCATCAGAAGAGTTCCCGCCCTGATTGGTAGATCTGGTTCTCTTCCAGCGTGCAATTCAGGGAGGCAGGTACTGAAGTCACCTAGGCAAAGCCCCAGGAGTGTGTTTCCCTGTGCTGTGGTCTTTGTCTGAACTGTTGATCGGAATCACTGACCAGCACTGACTGTCAAAAGCAGCCTGTTACAGGTTCCAATAGCACCCCAAGGGTTTTGCATTGGTTTCTTTCCAGCTAGGGTTTTCTTGCTTTGATCCCAGTGAGACTCCCGGCTGCTGCTTCAGTAGCAGTTGGGGCCCTGCCCACTCCCGCTAGAAGGGTTCCCAAAGATAAAGCTTACTAAACATGAATGCCCAATTCAAAATTGCAAAGCCCATCGGTAAGCGATCCCATCACGAGCAAATGTCAGTAGAAAGAAAACTAGAGCAGGTAAGACGGCCAAGAACTTGAGGTAAACACTTAAACAATCATGTTTTAAATTATCTAGAGACCGGAAAGAAGTGATATCAAAAGGAAAGGAAAAACATGCCAAGTAGGACTTGCAGGAGCATTTTATATGACCACAGAGTAGCATAAATAGCAGGTTGGATTTCAATAAGGAGGCAAATAAAAACCAAACCGGGAAACCTACTCAGAATGCAGAATCCAGATGGCAGATGATCGAAGCAGGAACATCCGTACTGCGCATGGAGCAAGAGCTCCGGAAAAGGACCAAGGGACACAGGGGGAAGCAATCCACAAGGACACAGTGGCCGAGAACCGAAAACAGGAGCCAGTGGGTTAGAACCGAACACAGGTTCTGAGGGGGATAAATGAAAACTCTCACAGAGCCATTCATGGTGGAATGAATGTACTTGGAACTTGGCACGTGGGGGGCCGAAGGAGGAAAAGAGCAAATTTGAGGCCTAGTTGGCCTATGTGGCAAAACTCTGTCTCATAAATAAATAGATAGATAGATAGATAGATAGATAGATAGATAGATAGATAGATAGATAGATAAATCCCCCTTACAGATACACTAAAATTCACTAGTCAAGGAATAAATATCAAAAGCAAAGAGAAGAGAGAAATTGCCTACAAATGAAGGACAATCATGGACGATCTGCCTTCAGTACCACCAGGCCGGCCGAGGGGCAGTGGAAGAACGTGTCTCTTCAAAGAGCTAAGCAAAGATAACTGTCGGCCTTCACTGCCACGAGCTACGCTGCAGCTCAAGCACAGGGAGGTTGAAATAATGCATCCTTAGACAACAAACATAAGACGTTGTCACCCACAGAGCCTCCATTAAAATAATGTCCCGATGGGTATCGTTGGGGAGGCAAGACACCGAAGTGGGAAAGGAATGAAGAAGGAGCAGCATTGATGAGCAAAGATCTGAATCACCGCATAGGCCGCATGAAACAGCACCGGGATCTAAGGCAGCATTGACCTTAATGATAAATTTGGGTGACATCCAAGGGAGATGGAACCAAAGCACTGGATGGTAAGGACATGCTAGGCAGAGAGTATAAAATCTATAAGGCCTGCGAAGGTGGCCCGGGGGTTAAAGTACCTGCTGCACAAGCCAAAGGACCAGAGTTCGGATCCACAGATCCCATACAAAGATGGCAGGCAGGCGTGACAGTCCGAATTTCATCATTGGAAGGCGGAGCCTGGGATCCCTCCGAGCAAGCTGGCTGGCCTGACTAGTCTTCTAGGTGAGCTCAGGTGTAGACCTCAGACGCCAAAGGAATAGGTGGGGGGAGTGATTGAGGAGATTCCAGTGTCAACCTTTGGCTGCTGCATGCACGTGCACCCTCTCACACAAGTGCACACACCCACACATGAAAATACATGGGGGTTAAATTAGAAATTAATTTAATATCAGTAAGCCAGTTAACACATTAAGAGTTTGGGGATCACTTCTGAAAGAATAAAAATGAAATATACGGTCAGCTCCCCCACAAAAGAGGAATGAAAGGAAAAATTAAAAAAAAAAAAAAACCCACAGCCAAGAAGAGCCTGGGGAAGCGGCCCAAAGCAGATTGAACAGAAAGACTTAGAGAAAATACAAGGATGGGGACGAACAGGTTCCGGTAAACGTTAAGTAGATTTAAATCGCCATCGCAAAGAGAGAAGTACCAGATTGTATTTAAATCACTCAGTAATGTGCTATTTTCCAAAAATGCAACAGAAATGTAAGTGCCCAGAAAAGCTGAAAGTAAAGGCCTGGGACAAGAGAAGAAAGCAGGTTAAGAGTTTTGACGTCAGACCAAAGAGACTTTAAGAATAAGTGGTGGTGCACGTCCGTAAGCCCAGCCCTTGGGAGACTGCAGCAAGAAGACCGCTCAGAGTTCAAGGCCAGTCTGGGCTACCTAGTGAGTTTAAGAGTGGCAGGAAGGCAAGACAGAGGGGAGAGGAGGGGATGGAAAGGGAAATGAGGGAGAAGCTGGCTGGTAAGGGGGAAGAGGGGAGGTGGGAGGTTAAGGAGGAAGGAAGAAGGAAGAAAAAGGAGGGGAGGAAATCGAGAAGAGGGAGAGAGGGAGGCTAAAGGAACAAAGGAAGAAGAAATGAAGGAAGGAAGGAAGGAAGGAAGGAAGGAAGGAAGGAAGGAAGGAAGGAAGGAAGGAAGGAAGGGAGAGAGAGAGGGAGGGAGGGAGGGAGGGAGGGAGGGAGGGAGGGAGGGAGGGAGGGACGGAGGGACGGAGGGAGGGAGGGAGGGAAGGAGGGAGGGACGGAGGGACGGAGGGACGGAGGGAAGGAGGGAGGGATGGAGGGAGAGAAAGCTAGTGGGAAAAGGTGCTTAGCATACAACCCAATGACCTGAGTTTGCCCTCTGGAACGCACAGTAGAAGAGAGAACTACAAATTGTCCTCTGACTTCCACCCACTCGCATGGCGACATGCACATGCTTTATCTTAAGACACATAAATATAACGAAGGAATGAACGAATACATAAATACTTTAAAAGGGAGAACTGTAGAATTGACCTGAATGTGGCAATGGGTGGAGAAGCTGTGTGAGAGCTCAGAGAACCACGGAAACCAAGACACTAATGCGGAAGGGCCTGACACATCTCGCAGCTCGGAGTTAACTGAATTAAAACAGAGATAGTTGGGCTGGAGAGGTGGCTCAGGGGTTAAGCCTCTGCCTTGCAGGCGGAAGGTCCTGAGTTCGGATCCCAGATCCCACGTATAGATGCCAGGCGGAAGCGGGGGCGGCCTGCGCTTCTGGTCCTGGTGGGGCGGAGCCTGTGAATCCCAGGGCAGAGTAAACAAGGAGGAGGTGGAGGCGTCCATGGTGGTTCCCGAATTCGTCCATGGTTCTATACACACATACACGCATACACACACACACACACACACACACACACACACACACGCACGTGTGTGCACATGCATACGCACACACGCACAATTGAATAAATAAAAAAAAATTTAAAAAAAGAGATGGCTCTGCATCTTTGTAACATCATGTGGGTTTTTTTTTTCTTTTTGTTTTTGGTCTGCTTCTAGTTTTTGTTGTTGTCGTTGTTGTGTTGTTGATAAAGAGGACAGGAACGGCAGTGAAACAGAGAGAAATAACACACACAAACGCCTGCACCGTGACATGCGCGAGAGATCCGAGGACAACGTTCATGAACCAGCCCTCTCCTTCCACCACGCGGGCACTGGGCATCAGGCTTGAGCACAGAAGCCTTGATCCACAGAGCCATCTCCCTGGCCCTGTTTTTCAGAGTTTTTTTTTTTTTTAAGACAGGGTGTTATGCACTAAAGGATGCTCCAGGAATGCTCCCCCACACTGGGAGAAGGGGAGGGAAGGGGGAAAGGAAGGGGAAACGGGGGGAGGGAGCAGGGGGGAGGATCCAGGGAGAGGAGGAGGGAGGAAGGGGAATGGGCGACTTATCAACTTTGTATGAGTAGAAAAAAATTTAAAAAAAGAGAGGGTGTTACCGTGAAGCCCAGACTACATTCAAATTTGGCTCTGTGTGCTGTTCTTGATGGGTATATTTTTGAGTATCTAGACTACAGACATCTTGCTAATTATCCTACATACAACCATCCCTCAGAATCCACGGGGAATCCAGCCCCAAACCATCCGGAAGACCAAAAGCCTCAGGCGTTCAAGTCCAATGTTGCAGTTTGCCTGCAGTGTTGCCGATCAAACATGGCAAAACAGCTTAGGAGAATGTGCAGAACAGGATGAAGACAGTAGTACGGACTCAAACACAACAGGAATATCTAAGATGGAGTTTGAAGCGTTAGACATAGAGGAATAAATAAGTATAGGGCTTGTGAGCCCAAGCAAGTGTGCTGTGAAAAGACGAGGATGTGAATGACAGAAGGGGCCTGCGTGCCCACAAGGGCAGTGACGTGTGGGGTGCTAATCTGTTTGAAACATTGGTTGATGACCTATGTGTGGAATCCCCCCCCCCAAGTGGTATTGAACTGTGTGTGCAGTGAAATGATAAGCAATAAAGAATGGTACTTAGGGGCTGGAGAGGTGGCTCAGGGGTTAAGCCTCCGCCTTGCAGGCGGAAGGTCCCGAGTTCGGATCCCAGATCCCACGTATAGACGCCAGGCGGAAGCGGGGGCGGCCTGCGTTTCCGGTCCTGGTAGGGCGGAGCCTGTGAATCCCGGGGCAGAAGGAGGAGGAGGCGTCCATGGTGGTTCGCGAATTCGTCCGTGGTTCTACACACACACAGACACACAGACACAGACACACACACAGACGCGCGCGCGCACATACACACGCATATGCATAGTTGAATAAATAATAATAAAAAAAAAATATTAAAAAAAAAAGAATGGTACTTAAGGAGCAGGCCTGGGCCACGTAAGACAGCTTGGTAGGGAGACAAAAGCAGCCTGAGACTCTATAGAGTCCAAACCCCCGGTCCCTACACTTACCAGAGAGTTGAAGCCCGACTCCGCAAAGTACTCTGAGGCCCATCCCAGATGTGACCGTTGAGTGTCCGGCACCCTTGACTCTGACCCCCCTGAGTAAACCCCGAGAGGGTGGAGGCCTCCAGAGCCTCCTAGGTGTGAACCCAGGAACCTGTGTCCACAGGAACCTTGGAACTGGTAAGAGAGGCCCCGTGTTTGTTTCTTGCTGACGCGATATGGTGAAAGTGTACAGGCGGAGGCTGCTCCTCACAGGGAACAAGGGGTTTTATTCTGTCATACAGTAGTCCAGTTATAGTTCCTTGACAGGAGAGCACACACCAGCTCAAGGGGCCCAGGGAACTGGCCATACCATCACCCCATAACGGCTGAGAGAGAGACGATCTTCACTTGCCAGACCAGCATGTCTGGCCAAGTGTACACAAGGATGCCAACTTACTCAACCAGCTCCTTATATTGTATTCACCTGTCCAGGGCCTAGTCCCACCCACCATGATCTGGGCCTGCACCATCAATTAGACAATCTCCTGCAGGTTCATTCTGGGCTTAACTGCTAACTCTCTATAAATGTGCCCAGAGCTCAAACCCTCAACCATCAAGTTGACCCCTGTATCTAACTATGACGTCCTTCATGTATAAAAGGCACAATACTGACATGCATCATGCTCTTCTGCATACTCCAAGTCATTTGGCACTGTATAAAGGTTTTGGTGGCATTGTTTGTGGAAGATGACTGGGGAAAGGTCTGCGTATGTTTCACACAGACACCTGTAGTCAGACGAACTTGCAGCTACAGAATCCAAAGGCACAGAGGGTTGTCTGGACCCGATCTCTCCTGCTCAGATAAACCTCACAATGCAAGAGCATTACAGTCAGTGCAATTCGGGCTACAGAAGGCACAAGCCAATTCCCATCTGGCCAAGTTAAAAGTAAAGATGGAGATGAATCTCCTGCTAAAAACCTCATGAAAGAAAGAGCTTTGATATGCTACACTAGCACCACACGCCTCCTCTCCAGCCCCTTGCTGACTTCAAGAGGATTGACCATTGGCCAGCCTGGGGCAAATGCCTTCTTAACTTAGAGCGGCAACAATCAAAACTCCCAGTCAGAACCACCTGGTCCATACAGTGTTGGGAAAACGTGCATTAGAAGCTGGAGCAGGAACAGGGCAGCAGGTGCCCACCACGGGGGACCAATATCGCAGAAGAGAGTAAGAGGTCGGCCTCCATGCACACAGCATCGGCGCCTGGGTACTCAGCCAGCTTGCACGTCTGCACTTGTCTGCCATCTGCGTTTGCCGAACTGACCAATCTCCTGGTTGATGTGAGGGAGGAGCATTTCTTCAAAAGAAAGTTTCACAAGAAGAGAATCGAATATCTCAGTTTGCAAATGAGGTTCCTGAGACTTAGAAGCCAAGGAACTTGTCTAATGTCTCCAAGCATAGGAACTGAGAGAGAGGAAACTGTTTAAATTCCCCTTCAAAAAGCTTCACTTTTTTTCTCCAAGCAACAAAGAACTGTACGTGAAGTATTTTTTCAAGACACACCCTCATTAATGTCATCAAAAGGGCTGATGTATATGGAGACAACCATTTTTCTTCAGTCATTAAAAGCTCTGGGGAAAAGAACTTGGGAGCCAGTTACCCTACATTCTATGAATGCCCCCTAGTGTCCCCTGCTTCCCACACCAGGGACTTGGTACCATCATTGATTTCACGTTCAGGACGTCTTTGAACTGATGGCTTGTATTGCACAAGTCATCCCCAAAACCTTCCTCGGTTACGTCATAATAGTGCCTCCCTGCCTCCCCTAAAACACCATGCTGAGCCACTCTTGGGCGTTGGTATGCTTCTAGCTTATTTGGCTAAAGCAATTGTTCTTGACAGGTCGCATGTGCGTGCGTGTGTGTGTGAGTGTGTGTGCATGTGTGTTGGGTGTCCGTGTGCATTCACCCTTGTGTGTGCACATGAGGTCAGAAGTCAACACTGGCTGTCTTTCTCTATTGCTCTCCTTTTTTTTTTTTCTTTTGAGTCGAGGTCTTTCACTGGCCTAGAGCTCACCAAGTAGTCCAGACTGACTGACCAACAGACCCCAGGTATCTGCTTGTCTTTATCTTCTCATTGCAGGGTGTTGCAGTTCACCTGCATGATTGCCGATAAACGACCATCAAATGGCTTGAGGGAACAAGGGGTTTATTTTCTTACTGATAGTCTGGTTATAGTTCATAGTCCAGCTTGACAGGAGAGCATGCGCCAACACCAGGGCCAAGGGAACTGGCCACACCATCTCTACATAATGGCTGAGAGAGGGACGATCCTTACTTGCCAGATCAGCATGTCTGGCCAAGTGTACACAAGGATGCCAACTCTCTCAACCAGCTCTTTGTATTTTATTCCAGGGCCGAGTCCCACCCACCATAGGCTGAGCCTCCCCTTCAGGCAGACAATCTCCTGCAGGTTTGCTCTGGGCCCAACTCAACCACTAATTTTCCACAAACGTGCCCACCAGAGCTAAAACCCTCAACTGTCAAGTTGTCACCTAACGATGACACAGGGATGATAAGAATGTGCCACCACACTCACCTTGTGCTATGTGCATTTGTGTACAGGTGTGCTCACTCTGATCCCTGTGAGCAGTGGAGACCAGAAGTTACCTTGGAGCATTTTTCTCTATCTTCCCCCCCCTTGCTTACTCTCACTGAGCCACTTCTCTCCATTTTCACTAGTCTGGCTGGCCGGTGAACCGTGGCACCCTTCTGTCTCTGCGCCCATCCCCAGGGCTGGGGCACAGGAGCATGCCGTCACACTGGGCTTTATATGAATGCTGGGGGCCAACTTCTGGCACCTGACACACTGAGCCATCTCTCCAACCCCAAAGCCTGGCTTCTTTATATGCATTTTTTGAGATCGAACTCAAGTCTTATGCGTAGCAAGCACTTTACCAACTGACCCTGTTCTTAACAGTTTTTAACTCTAGGACCCATTTGGAAAATTAATAAAGCTCCCCATCCCCAGTGTGGGGAAATCCATGACAACTTGCACATAGATACGCATAAAGCTTACAGTGATTGAAGACTCCCTGGAGAGTCTCGACCAGCACCTAGGTGCCTTGCTTAGAGAACAGAGCATGTAGCCCCCTCGACTCATAGGCTTTAAACCAATTCAAAAATACCGAGGCCAGGAGCTGGAGAGACAGTTCAGCAGTTAAGCCTCTGCCTCGCAAGCAGAAGGACCTGAGTTGTGATACCAGATCCCATATAAAAACGCCCTGTAGAATGTCTGGCCCTGGAAGGCAGAGTCCAGGGAAACCCCAGAGCAAAATAAAAAGGAGGTAGAGCAATCCAGGATCCTTGAAGTTTCCCTTGGGCCCCCACAGGCACACACGATGCCTTCCGAAACACAAACACGCCCCCACACAAAAACTGAGGCCAAGTCACAGGTGACCATCTTAGAGCCCACCTCCCATCCCATAGTCTGCTACTTGCTACTTGAATCCTACTGAGGATCAATTAAGAAATGCCAGCTGAGTGCAGTTATGTACCCCTGCATCCTCCTGGACTCTGGGGACACTCACCAGAGTGAGACTGTGGCCTGATCCTTGGGAGCTACAGAGAGTCCTTCAGGACGACCTCGCTGTGCTAAGGGCAGAACACACAGAAGTCCCAAGGGAACCCTGGCAGGAGGGAAAAAGTTACGGAAGGTTTCCAGGAGGGGAAGTCTCAGGGGAAGGGAGATAGTAGTTTTCTGTCCAATTGACAAAGGCAGCACACCGGATGGAAGAAATATGAGCTATAGACACTTTGATGCACAAAACGACTCAGCAAACAATTACCTGATTCATACAGCTTGCATTAGAAGTTAGGGCAGGAGGGGCTGGAGAGGTGGCTCAGGGGTTAAGCCTCTGCCTTGCAGGCGGAAGATCCTGAGTTCGGATCTTAGACCCCATGTATAGACCCCAGGCGAAAGCGGGGGCGGCCTACATTTCTGGTCCTGGTAGGGCGGAGCCTGTGAATCCCCGGGCAGAGTAAACAAGGAGGAGGTGGAGGCGTCCATGGTGGTTCCCGAATTCGTCCGTGGTTACACACCACACACACACACACACACATACATACACACACATGCACACACGCATACACGCACAATTGAATAAATAATAAATAATAATAAAAACAGAAGTTAGGGCAGGACTGGGGGAGCAAGTGTCCACTTGTGGGAGACCAATACTGCTGGATCCTTGGGCTGCTCCCCACAAGCAGCATTGCTTCCCAGCAGCATTGATACTGAAGATGCCCACGAGTCACAGAAGAAAACGGAAGAGGTCGGCCTCCGTGCAAAGAGCATCAGTCGCTGGGTTCCGGAAGTCAGCTTGCCACATCCACACTCATCCGCCATCTCTGCTCGCAGAACACTTCTCTGTGGAGTCTGGGAAGTAACCCAGACGTCATGTTGGAGATGTTGTGCGTGTCCAGCCCAAGAAGCAGCGTGACCTGGGCTACCGTTGAATGTGACTGTGACGACCAAGGAACTGGCAAGTTTCTGTTGCGAGCTTGGGAACGTTTCCTCGGGAATAGTGAGTTGCAGGTATGATTGTGTCTTTACAGTGACCTCCCAGATCTAGGAGCAGTAGAGCAAGAGGGCGGCCGGAAGCAGGCTGGCCTCCCAGGCAAGATCAAGAATCCAAAGTCACAGGCTCCATTTTACGCTAAGGGGTTTGCAGAGAGCTTCTATAGAAGGACAAATGACCCACAGCAGAGGCCAATAGGAACTCTTACCTGAAGGCAGAGTGTCCTCTGGCCTCCAGCTAGTCAAGGGCTGGAGCCAGGGCTTCTAAAGCTTCTGGTAAACCCCCCCCAGCCCCTCAAAATAGCCATAAAGAACTTCTAGTATGGGGAACACACTGATCGGTCTTCATCCAAGCATGTGTTACTATGAGCGTGTGATTTATAATAAGAAAGATATATTTGGTCTTCATGGTGGTTTCCGGGCACACAGCTTCCTAAAGTCTCTGAATCACTAAAGTGAGGCATTTTGTATGCTAATGAGACGACTGACAGAGGGGCTCTGGGAAAGCCTGGGGGTAGAGGGAGTGTTTCATTGCCAAGGAAACCCACCCTGTGATTAAAGGGCTAAACTTTTCAACGATAGCCCCTGACCCCCAGAAGAGGAGGGCGTCTGAGACTGAAGGACCTCTGCTGGCCAGTGATTTAGTCGACCATGCCTATTGGCCTATTGTGATAGTTGGCGACGTATCAGTCTGGTGTGGGCACACTCGTTAAGAATCAGTACTTGAGGGCTGGAGAGGTGGCTCAGGGGTTAAGCCTCCGCCTTGCAGGCGGAAGGTCCTGAGTTCGGATCTCAGATCCCACGTATAGATGCCAGGCGGAAGCAGGGGCGGCCTGTGCTTCTGGACCTGGTAGGGCGGAGCCTATGAATCCCGGGGCAGAAGGAGGTGGAGGCGCCCATGGTAGTTCGCGAATTCGTCCGTGGTTCTACACATACACAGACACACACACAGACACACACACACAGAGAGACACAGACACACGCGCGCGCACATACACACGCATATGCACACAGTTGAATAAATAATAATAATAATATAATAATAATAATATAATAATAATAATAATAAAAAGAATCAGTAGTTGAGCTAAGCTTCGGGCAAGTCTGTAGAGATAGTCTAATTGATGGGGAAGACTCAGCCCATGGTAGATGCGATTATTCCCTGAGTAGGTGGCTCGGTAAAGTTTGGCATACTTTGGCAGACGTGCCGTTTGGCCCGTGAGATTTGTCCATCTCTTGGCAGGCCTAGGAATATGCCCCCCAGTCCCTGGTGTGGGAATAAGTTGGACTAAGAAACGTAAGCAGAAAATCATAAGCCAGAATAAAAATCACTTTTTCTCATAGGCTGTTTGTCACGAATTTTACCAGCAGCACGCAGGCAAGCAAACTGCAACACCTATGAAACGAGGCCTGCTGACCCCAGAGCTTCCAGGCTGCTGTGCATTTGGAGGTGCCTGGTGGGTGGTGTGATTACAGAGAGCACGGAAGTCCCATCCCACATCCTGTCTCCCACGTCCCTTCTCTCACTTCTTGCCCTACACATCTCTTCAGTCTGACTGTTCATCCCTATCTATTGCAATAACTTTTAGAATAATAAATGGGAACACATAAAATATTTCCCCATGAAATATTGTCCCGTGGAGGAGTTTGTGGGAACCCCTAATTTGTAGCCAGTGGGTCAGAAAAATGAGTCATAACCAGGGACTAGCAACCAATCCTGAAGTGGAGTCAATCTTGCAGCAGGGATATCTGACTCTAACTCTACTCAGTAGCAGAATTACAACACATTCAGCTGGCATCCAAGAGCTGGTCAATATAAGGGGAATCAGCACCCATTTTGCTAACTACAGATGCCAGAGAGGTGACTAGAGGTGCTGAGTGTGAATACAGAAGGAAAAGCAGGTGGTTTTCTCCATCACAGTCACCCTTGATGTCACAACCCCAGTACATCTGCTAGTAAGCAAAGAAAAACGCCCAGCTTCCCACCCACAATTCTTTCCAGAAAGTACTCTGAGAAGAGACTTGGTTTGTCTAGGCCAACTTCACCTGTACTCTAGACTTCCTGGAGTGGTTGGTTTGGGGGGAACTCTTGGGGAAGACGATATTTGTTTAATAAAAGCCCTCTTTGGGGCTCCATCCAGAGCACTGGAGCCAGCACAGAAATGGGCAGATATTTCAGGGGGGGAGAGATTGTCTATGTTTTTGCAGAAGATGACATTTCCCCCAAAAGCTATGCCCGAAACATGCCAGGCCAAGTATGGAGAAGTGGCTTTGATAAGGCCAATGGGACCCAATAGGACACTTGTCCAGGAACAGACTGGCCCTTCAGTCTTGAAGGACATGCTACGACTTAACTCTCTAGAGCTGCATAAACGTGTCTAAGCTCCCTGATCTGTGGGCACAGAGCTCCATGAGCTTTTAGCAGAAGCAAACCATTGTAGGAGAGATGAATCGGTACCATGTCACCCTTAGGATAGCAAGGAAAGGATGTGGGGTGTGCACAGCCGCAAACACCTCCAGAAAAGCCTTGGCGGGAAGACTCTTCGCGTCTGGAGATCCTGCTAGCAACAGGCCCGCGCCCATCCCGGGATCCTGTGATTTCCTTCCCTAAATGTAAGCCTTCTTGCATCTCAGCTTGGAGTCCTTTCCCCACAGGAGTGAAGGACGGAGTCTATGGCTATATCTCTGGGCCCTATTTTTAAATAGCCTGTGATCTAATTGTTTTTATGACCATTTTTTTGTTTGACTGTTGGACTATCCCTAAGACCATATAATTACCAGGACCTAGTTGCAAGTTTAAGAACCTGACTCTGAGGTCATCCAAACCTAGGAAAAGGGTTTGCCATATAGCCACATGCACATCACTTTCATGTCGGGTTGTTCTTAAATCATTAATTTGTTGAAAGATGTGGTCTGTAAAAATCCTCTTTGGGGCTCCATCCAGAGCGCTGGAGCCAGCACAGAAATGGGCAGATATTTCGGGAACGTCAGAAGCAACCGCAAGGCAGCGCTGGGCTTAATTGTGCGCTTACCCGGATAGTGTAAGAAAACAAAGGCTGTAAATACCTTCTGAAGACAGAGTGGCTGCGTGACCCATGGCAGACAGACAAATGTCAAGGCTCTCACAAGAATGATAAAGGGGAGAAGACTCTGCAAACGTCAGGGAAACCCTGTCAATATAAAATAAAACAAAAAAGATGTGTTGCAGTCACTCTGCATGCTGCTATCCGTGCACGACAAAATAGCTTATGGGAACTAGGGATTCCCATGACTGTCCGGTTACAGTTGTTAAGTCCAGCTTGGCAAGAGAGCTCATACTCACACCAGGGACTGAGGGAAGTGACCACTTCATATCCACGGGGCTGCGGAGAGAGGGGCAAACCTCACTAATCACAGAGCATGTCTGCTCCAGTATATTGAAAATGTCAGCTTGTTTAGCTAACCCCCCCCTCGTTTTATCCATCCGCCCAGGAAATAGTACCACCTACGGTGGGCTGGGTCTCTCCCCATCAATTAGACAAACAGCCTTGCTCAGGACTTGACTATCAATTCTTTATCAAGAACTGCCCAGAGCTTGAGCCTTTGATTGTCAAATTGACACCTGTATCTGACTAGAGTGACGTGAATCAAGGGAAATGGCTCCATCAGGAATGTACTTGCCTCACAAGCATAAAGATCTCAATTTGAATATTCATAACCCATGTCGAAAAATAATAGATAAATGAAACCACAGCTGGGCATGGTGGCATGTGCCTGCAATCTCAGTAATGGCAGGATGGGAGGCAAACACAGGATAACCCTTGATTGTTCTTTGACTTCTATTCATGTGCACGCATGTAAATCCTGCCACGAGAGTAGCATGAGCTAGCAAATAGGGATGGACAGGAGAGCTGAGAGCCATACATCTGCAGCCAGGTAGACCTGGGTTCAAATCCCAAGCCTGGACCTTCTAGGAGTGTGACCCAGGACAGTTTAATTAGCTGCTTTGACAATCACATTTTTCACATAGAATGACGAGGATTATTATGTCGATAAGATTGTGCAAGAACCAAAGAAGATAATGGATAAAAAAACACTTAATACAGCGTGTGGAACCTACTCAGCACTTGAGAATGGTATCTGAGGGCATAGTTATTGCCACATCATGACTTTTCGTCCAATAACTGACCACGTCCAAGACAGTGTTCCCATTAGATGATATTGCCTAGTGACCTCCGTGATATCCCATTAGGTTTTATTGCCTAGCGATCTTGGAGTCATCTTAGTGTATGTACTCTGTGACGTCCACGCCGCATGCCTAGCAGCGCCTCTCTCTGCGCATACCTCTCTTCAGTTCATAGCACACGATTGTGTTTCTTTCCTGATTAGCTCTATATCTGCACCATGGTGCTTTAGGGTTCACAAAGGTTGCTTTACCCATTTTTTAAAAGAAATTCTAAGTTGTTCATATTGAAAACTTTAAGAATCTGCAAACACACAATGAGAGTCCAGCTTACTTCCCACTTCTGCCCCGCCCGTTCCTCCTTCCTGATGTCTATTCCAGGGACTGCAATCCTTAGCTCCTCCAGCATTTCTTTCTACAAATACACAAACTCGGAGCACCCCCCTTTCTCACACAAAGGTAACATTCTGATGACATTATTCTGTCCCCCCCTTTCTTTTTTACTGTATAAATGTTACTAAGGCTAAATACTACTGGAGACCTCTGAAGAGTATCTCTCTCTCTCTCTCTCTCTCTCTCTCTCTCTCTCTCTCTCTCTGTGACAGAGAAGGGGGAGAGAGAGAACTGTATTGAGCCCGTGGTGCAGCTCTCTCAGGCCTCATCTAACAGTTCCCTCGAGGTGAACACCTGGATTCTTCCCAATGCCAATCTTTAATCTCATTCCCCACGTTGCTCCAGTGAAGACCCATGTTTACTGCCATTTTGCTCACGTAGAGGCATGCCCTCAGAATGACTTGGCAGCACTGACCAAGAGGCCAAAGCTCATGAGCACCTGACTTTGATCAACACTGCTGGCTGTTCCCTATGGTAAGGTACCACTCCGCACTCCTCCATCAATCTCGAGGCGGCACCATGCTGCAGTGTTGCAGTTCGCCTGCATGGTTGCTGATAAATCACCATCAAACAGCTTAAGGGAACAAGGGGTTTATTTTCTTACAATAGTCTGGTTACAGTTTGCAGTCCAGCTTGAAGAGGGAGCATGCACCAACACTAGGGCCAAGGAGCTGGCCACCTATCTCTACATAATGGCTGAGAGAGGGACGATCCTTACTTGCCAGACCAGCATGTCTGGCCAAGTGTATACAAGGATGCCGACTCTCTCAACCAGCTCTCTGTATTTTATTCCAGGACTTAATCCCACCCACCATAGGTTGGGCCTTCCCCATCAGCTAAACAATCTCCTGCAGGTTTGCTCTGGACTTAACTCAACCATTAATTCTCTACAAATGTGCCCAGAGCTCAAACCCTCAATTGTCAAGTTGATACCTGTGCCTAACTATGACATGCAGGAAGCAATTTTTTCCTCTTTTTGGCCCTGTACTTTGCCATTTCCACTCACTATTCCCCATGTTCCTAAATGCTACCTTTGACTACAATCCCTTTCCTTCTCTTTAGCATTGCTAGCTGCATAGCGTTAAGTGTAATCACCTCTACTTGCAGAATGTTTCCATCTTCCCAAAACCACACTCTGTACTTATTAGCCACAGGCCCCCCCACCCAAGCCCACTCCAGTCGTACTTGCTCTCATCCAGGCTGCATGGCTTGAAATGCTCCCACTCCCCCCTGAACCATAACAATCGTTTGAAACATGAGAACAGAGGCTCCCCTCGTAGGAGGCGACAGCGAGCTTGTAGGGGAAAATTCTCCTGGAAGAGCAAAAGAAAGAACTCGAAGTCGCGCATAAACTCATGAATGACTCACTTCTATACACAGCTCTCTGTGTGGGTCGGGTGGAGAATGCTGGAAGGGGATGTGGTGACAGGATAGCTCACGGCGCGTGGGGTCAAGGGGCTGCGGCAGGCGCCACTGGGCCACTGTTGTACTTGCCCACTTCCTTGACTAAGGATCTGTCATTGTCAGAGGGGACTTGTTTTTTTTAATTTTTTCCACCAGAAAGTCTTTGTCTCTTAAGCCTCCCCCATCACACGCATTTTCTTGTCTTCTAGGGATTCCTCTTCCTAACCTCTCAGGGTGCCTAAGCTCCTAAGGGGTGTAGAGAGAAGAGGGGGTGTAGGGAGAGAAAAGAAGGTGGACATGTGTAGTCGTGCTACCTGTTCAGAGACTCATGGGAAGGGTTCCCTGGCTCTCTGTCCTGAGCCCTCATCCCCGAGGCTAACGACTGCCCTATAGGCTGGGTCAGCTCAGGACCCATGCAGACCTTCCTCAGGAGTGTCCAGGATGTAGCCTACAAGTGCCGATGGCGACACAATGATGCCAGCAACGAACATGCCCAGGATTCCTCAAGAGCTGCTTATGTCTTCATCCTTCAGCTCCCAGCCATGACTTTAATACGATGTCTTGATCATTCCCCCACCATAGGGCCGTATTTCTAGCCATACACTTACACGAGCTGCATCCTGGTGTCTCCTCTTCCCCCATCTGAATATCCCATCGTCCTTCAAAAAAAAGTTGACTTTTCAGACCTTCGTCAAGCATGCTGAGAGATAAGAATGGGGAATGCAAAGAGGAAAAGGGGGGGGAAGACTGATAGGGTTCAGGTGAGCGGCAGGTGGTCACGATGCAAAATGAGCAAGTGCTTTGGTCAGAGGCTCGGGGAAATGGTCCTCGGGTCTCTGTCCTGAACAATGATCCTCGAAGGAACCTGGGCCGGGCTATGGGTTGGGTTAGATCTGGGTCAAGGGATGTCAGGGCTCGTCAGGGTTCCATGGTGGAAGTCCTGCGGCTTTAGTTATTTACTGACTACTTCTGAAGCTGGGCTCCATGAAGACCCATCCATGAACAGCGTTCATTAGAGAGGGGACACAATGCTTTCCCAAGGTCATCCATCCCTCTGTGGATAGAAGTTACGCTGTGACATGAAGATGGTGGTGATGCCCATGCCCGTCTCTCTCTCTCTCTCTCTCTCTCTCTCTCTCTCTCTCCTCTCTGTCTGTCTCTCTCTATCCTTCTCTGTCTCTCCTCTCTGTCTCTTTCTCTCTCTCTCTCTCTCTTTCTCTCTCTCTCTCCTCTCTATCTGTCTCTCTCTATCCTTCTCTCCTTGTGACAACTCTCTTGTTCTCTGGTTGTGGATTGGAGCACAGTAGAGAAGCAATATTCAGTAGAAAGAGGAGCAGACAGTGAGTATGCGTTTGTTCCTTCTTTGGACACTTGTAGAGACCCCAAAGACTATGAGGGAGCTTATCACAAAATCTACTAATTGACAGAGGTTAACAGTGATGGTGACATTAACCCATTCCCCTGATTAATATGTTGGCAGATCTCTGGTACTGTCCCCAATTAAGTTATATACATATGGTGCATATGCATATTTTAAGTCCTGGGTTGATCATTTTCAGCACTAATTATCCAAATATGTGCTTACTGCCACAACTCGGTCATTTAATTTCCTTGGCATTCATTCATTCCTTTCTGCTGAAAAACTCTCCATTCAGTATCCTTCATCCTCCCATCCTTCTTTGCTTGCAAAGGCATGGCCAGAGCAAATGCCACGCCGATGCCCTTGAGGCATGGAGGTAGAAGTACTCTGATGCCCAGAGCATAGCTCTGAGGAAGTTTGTGCCCAGGGGTGACCCCTCCACAACATGCCACCCCCCCCAGGACAGAATGGCAACCACCGTCTCCCTGGGCTCCCCATTTGCTGGACACGGGACTATGCAGTCAGAGACAAGACATTGGTGTAAACAGTTGCTAGCTGTATTGCCTGGTCATTTCTGCATGGTGGGAGAGATGACAGGGGTCTAGCCAGGGGCGGAGAAGAGTCACATACAGGGCATTTTTAGCCCAAGTTCAGCTCCCAGTGAGAGGGGATGCAAATGGCTGCCTGTGTCCGCCTCCTAGGGTGTGGCTGCTCTCCGTGGAGGCCCATCTCCAAGGACGCGCTGCAGCTTCCCTCCCCACCCACCTGCTCTTTTCTTTTTTGGATCATGGCGCCTGCCCGAGTTGGTGCTTATGAGTCAATCTCCCCCCTACTTTTGGTCAGACTCCACTCCCGCTTGGTCCTCTTCCAAGACAAATCCAACAGCCACAGGGGGCTGGACAATTGCCCTGGTGGAGACTTGCCCAGCATAAGTTCAATTAATTTCTCAGGTTGCCGTCAGGAACTCGTGCGGCCAAGCCTAGCAGGGACCATGGCCAGTCTTCTGGCTGGACGTCAAGGACACTGGGGGTCTCTCCTTGTGCTTTCAACATGCGGAGGACCTGGCTCCCTCATCGCAACAGTTTCACAAGCCCCACGGGTGAAGCTTTTGTATTTCTAAATTCTAGGCTGAGAGTGAGGTGAGAGAGGAGGCGAGACAGGAGAGGCACAGAGCTGAATGCATGAGCTGCAGAATGTAGACTGCCTGGTCCCCAGCCTGGCCCGGGCTGTCCCTCCCACTCTGACCATCTTTAAACTTCTGCACCTCCCAGTCCCCAACAGCAACAGAACTTTTATGTAAGTGAACAATCTGGGGAGAAGAGCGTTAGGTACTTTTCACAAGGTTGCCTTCGCAGAGTGCGTATGTGTTTTGAACGTGACTAAATATAGCATGTCCCCACCACCAGGCTCAATGCCCACTCGCTCGTGCTGCCCATTCCAACCAGCCAGTCTCTTGTCCTCCAACTTATGCCCATGGTGTCTTTCCTATACCTCGCCCAAACTCTGCCAGACCCCTGGCTCCAGGTCGCAACGGGACCATGTTTAATGGCACTATATGAGTGTTGCTCACTTCCCTGT
Organism: Typhlomys cinereus; assembly: GCA_023101885.1. NCBI lineage: Eukaryota > Metazoa > Chordata > Mammalia > Rodentia > Platacanthomyidae > Typhlomys > Typhlomys cinereus. The sequence continues at coordinate 1,191,650 of JALPQD010000486.1, forward strand.
AGCAAGATATGGTGTCTAGATGGACGGCTGACACCTGACACTGAGAAGCCCGGGGTCTGTACAGGACTCTGCAATTTGCAGAAACGCTTTCACATCCAGCATCTTATCCGGTCTCACAGTAACATGGCAGCCAAGAGAAAACCCCACTCCATTTAAGATGAAGGGGAGACTTAAGTCTGATGTCAGGGGCACTGCCGAGACCCAGGATTGGATGGAGACCCCCCTCTGGGTGTCAACAGCTTTGTCTGACTCAGGACAGTTCTGACTCAGTTTTCTGACTCACGAAATGGGATTATAGTGACCTCCTTCGCAGGAAGTTCATTAGCTCTGGAGATGGCCCAGTTAAAGGGTCTCGAGAGGTGTGCGGGATGCAATAGCTGCCCCAACGCAACAGCGGTTTGGTGAGGGGCAACGGTGCTGGCAGTTATACTAACCATCGCATTAGCCATGGGCTTATCGTTCATCTAGTTCTCTCTCGTTTGTCTACAGCTGATCATGACTAGTACTTCTAAGGAAAAAAAATCACACGAACCCTTCTCGTATTGCTGATGAATGCCTAATTCTCCGGCACCATGCTGATTCTATAGAAACCCCGCCGGGAAGCCGGATGCCGTGGGCAGGTGCAGGCTGAACACCCGCTCGAAGCCTCGTTCGCTACACTCCTTCTTACTCACCATGTGTCCAAGGGTAGGTGGCTGCCCGGCAGCTGCCAGCTCATATAATCATCCCTGAATTGCTCCTGGTGGCCTTTCCAGGCAGGACCCTGTACAATTAGTCCTCGCGTGGTGATGTTGAGAGACGAGTGGTTATTTGGGGGGAACTGCTTGTCAGCAAAAAGATGCTGCTCCGGGAGGACGTTAGAGGGGCCGTGAGTTAGCTGCGATCTGGAAGATGCTACCACATCACTTCTTCAGCCACAGCTCATTAGACATTCCAGCCGCGGCTCGGCGTCATCACTGCGGGCTTGTTACCATGTGTGAAGAAAGAGACACTGAAAATGAGCAAGATTTAAGAACCGTGTGGATGTGCTCACAGGCAGGTGGTCAGCAAACATCTTAATGAGCCTAATTTTGCCTTTGATCCAAAGCATCGTGTGTGTTCCTCTGAGTACAGGCACACAAGTAATCACATGCATGTACCACATGCAACACACACACACAACATATACATACATAACACAGACACACATACACACACGATGCATACACAACATGTGCATAACACACATGCACATGTAACATACATGTAGCACATGCACAACAGACACATCACACAAACACATACATGGCACATATGCATACATACACAACAAATACAATGTACAAGCACATACACATATGCATGTGCGTAGGTACACACAATACACACATGCACACAAAACACACATACGTGTGCACACAGGTACTTTCGGAACATCCCTGTGCTTCTGGATTTTTTTTTCCTGTTCCATTACTTTTGTAAAGCTCTAGAAATAATCTCTTAAGACCAGCAAAGTGTCATTCAGCCTCTCCCGAGAACTTATGTGTGCCCCCAACCTAGGCCAGGTGCCTGTCCTGGGGGATTTGCCATCTCTCTCTGTAAGATGGGCCAGTGTCCACAGAACAAGGAGCTAAAGGGCCAGCCTTGTGAGGGAAGGAAAAGCTCATCACACTTGGTGTTGGGCGACACCCTGAGGAGAGAGGGGCAGAGGGGAAGCTCCGGCGAAGGCAGAAACCACCTGGCTTAGCAGAAGGGATGGGTGGATTGCACAGCTCTGAGCAGAAGGGAGGGAAGGAAAGTTTTTGTTTTATAAGAAAGGAATGAATAAGGGAGAAGAGAGAGGAAAGAGAAGAGGCTGAGAGAAGACACAGGAGAAGGAAGAGGAAGAAGGCGGAGGAAGAAAGAAGGAAGAGAATAAATGAGAACAAGGAAGCCGATGTGATCGTTCATCTTGATTAGATTTGGAGGTGCCGGGGAGGGGCGCTTCTGGATATGTCCCTGAGGTGTTTCCAGAGTTTAACTGAGGAGGGTAAGGCGGGTAAGGTCCCCACAAACTGGGGACCTGAGAGAGGAGGCCAGCTGAGCACCCCATCACCCCTGCCTGCCTCTGATCTGCCCAGATGTGAGAACGATACCATTGCCACAGCTGGAAGCCACTCCTGCCCCTGAAGCGGGAGCCGGAATAAACCTTTCCTCCCTTAAATTGCTTCCCATCGGGTATTTGGTCATAGCAACAGGGAAAATAAGTAGCACAGAGAGGAGAGAAGAGGGAACTAGAAGATGAGAATGATGGGGATGGGGGAGGGAAGGGGAGGAAGGGGAAGAACCAGTGCATCATAGGAAGAGGAACACGCAAAGCCCGGGGGACTGGAGACGATCTTGACTATCACATAAGCCTTTTGAACAGCAGGAAGATGTGCTATTTAGGGCCCCTCAAGCCGAGCGTAAGGTGATGACAGGTGTGAACTTGGGCAGCTTTGAAGGTCAAGGGCTGTGCTCTGATCTTCAGAATCCTGCTCTTTTGCAGGAACCTCACTCAGCAAGCGAAGCCTCCCAAGTGGTGGAGAAGGTTGACTGAGGGAGCGAGGGGTAGGGACGTGTGTGTGTGTGTGTGTGTGTGTGTGTGTGTGTGTGTGTGTGTGTAAGTACACGTGTGCGTGTGCGTGTGGAATAGAACTTCAGAATGATCATCTGAGCTTCTTTTTCTTTGAGGTAAAGAGTTGAAATCAGGACTGGGAAGATCGTTCGGTGGATGAAGTGTCCCTGCTCAAACATGAGGCTCTGAGTTTGGATTACAGGCGCCCGTGTAAAAAGCTGGGTAAGGCGGCACAGGTCTGTAACCCCAGTGCCTGGGGGAAATAAGTGAGCCTCAGTGTTTTGACAGCCAGTGAGCTAGCTGAAAGGCAAACTGGATGAGAGTCTGTCTAAATCAATAAATAAGGTGAGAAGCAATCAAAGAAGACATCCCAACATCAACCTCGGGTTGTCACTTGTACCATATGGATGAACATATGCATATAACACACACACACACACACACACACACACACGCACACACGCGCACACACACACATCACAGCCAGCTGTGGGTGACAGGGCCAGGGGATGGCTCAGCGGGTGTGATGAAAGTACCAGGCAACCTGAAATAATTCCTGGAACCTACACAGTAGAAAAAGAGAGCTTTCAAAAGTTGTTTTCCGAATGCCACGTGCACTGTGGTGCATTCTCTCCCTCTCTGTCTTTCTCTCTCTATCTTTCTCTCTTTCTCTCTTCTTCCTCTCAAAAAAAGAGTTTGGAAGGTGGAAGGAGAGAACTGACTTCCCACAAGTTGTCCTCTGACCTCCATATCTATATCATAACTTGTATGTTTCTCTCTTACTCTCTCTCTTCTCTCTTTCTCTCTCTAGCACATGGAATGAAATTATGATATATATATATATATATAGAGAGAGAGAGAGAGACAGAGAGACAGAGAGACAGAGAGACAGAGAGACAGAGACAGACAAAGAGAAATAGAGAGTGAAGGATAAAGGCTGGAATCAGGGGGTTACCTGATACCCGAACCACGGGAAAGTTTGGGGAAGCCTCTTCCTGTATAACTAACTTACAACCTTACTTTACAATTCAGCGGGACCCTCTCATGCCGTGTGCATCCTTGACAGGTTTTCGAGCCTGTGAGGACGTATGTATTTGTAGATCATTTGTCACCTAATTTAAGAGGCTCTAAATCCCAGGGGGCAACGGTCTCAGATTTAGCCCGTGTCCCTAGGTCAGCATGAGCTGTCCAGCCAAGTCATTTTTGGATCTAGCCGTGGGGGGCCAGTGCTGGGTCAGCTCTGAGCTGCTAAGGAGGTTGACAGGCATTAGGGCTAGGCAGGGGACACCGGGTTCGGTTTCACGGTGACATTCACCAGGATATTGGATTGCATGTTAAAGAGCTACTGATGGAATGGGGATGGGAGGTGGCCGGGCCTTTGGAAAGTAAGAGTCCTGGAAGATTTTCCACTCCGATAGTGACATCGAAGCATGCGGCCGTGCCATGCAGGCTGACTGCTGTACTTGGCTCATTTGGAGGCGAGTTTGTAACATGGACGGGCTCTCTGTGCATGTTCCTGAGCCTACAGGTTGCCAGGGAGCAAGGAGGACAGTCTCAACACAATGAGGAATGTTGGGGGACCCCCTACCGCATGAGCATATAAGTGACCCCTTCTCCATGGACTGCTTGGCGGGCCTGGTGGTCTTTTGGAAACTCCTGGTAACACACAAACTTGCAGAGGAATGGAGTGTGCGTGTTGGGGGGGGGTGTGGGAGCTGGGGGAGAGAAGCAAAGACAGAACTCTAGGCAGTGAAAAGCCTCAGGCTCGAATTCAGCCTGGCTCTCTGGGTGGCGGGTGACTCTCTTGGCATCAGTGCTTGCCAAGGTCACCCTTCGCGGAGCTGGGTCATGGGGTGCTGACTCAGAAGCTAGCCTTAACGCAGAGCCTGACTAATCTCGCCGGCTCTCCTTTCTGACCGATGGACGTGTTTACCCTTTCTTCTGTAAGCCTGCTCACCTCCCTGGGGGCCCGTCCCAACACTGCCGCCCACTCACCTCAGAGGCCGCCTCCCCATCCTTCTACCCTGTGGGACTCTAAAGGACGCCACGGGCAACTTGCTCTGTTTATCTCTGACCGTGCACAGTGGCAGGAACATAGGCAACAGAGTCCCCAGGTCGGAACACCAGCTCCTGATATTGGTGAGCAGGGCAGACCTTGGAATCCCCCCCACACACACACACCCCACAGAATCCATTTTCTGAAGGTCATTTGTACTAACTTCTGAAGTGTACTAAAGAGTAACAGAAATGAATGTGTAAAGTCCCGCACATGGTAGGTGCTAAATTATTTCTCTGCTTTGAGAACATGGACCTCTGAAGGTAAGGACTGGATGTTCTTCCAGGACACCCCCATACACGCTAGTATGAAGTAGCAGTGTGGGCAGGGAGAGCTATCAAGGACGCGCGGAGCAGTGGCCCCAGAAGTCTGAATCACCAACTAGAAGACAGATTCAGCCCCAAGGGATCAAAGTCAAGTCACTACCTGTGGGGCTCCCATGCCAGGAGTAGAGACTGTGCTCTAGGTAATTAGAAAGCCTAGACTGGTACCTGTACTGTCTCAGTCACACCATCCCTTCGTCCATCCTGACCCCCCACCTTGCCCTCCGAGACTTCACACAAGCCTGAAGACAAAGTCAACAGTACCAGGAGTGACACCCCTTTCCTTCACTCCCTTCTTGTGCCCCCCAGCTGGGAGCTTTCAGACAAAAAAAGAAAAAGAAAAAAAAAAAGTCACATCTCATTATCGAGTGGAAAATCTTCAGAGCTGCTTATTCTCCCAGGGACGGTCATTAAGAAGCAGCACAGTCCAATGGAAAGAACCAGGAACTTGGTGATGGAATCCCACTCTGCCATTCATAATCCGAGCCAGTGCCTTAACTTCTGTGCACCTCCTTTTCCATATGTGTAATGGGCAATGGATCAAGATGCATGGGTGGGGCTTCGATGAAAGGGTGGAGCTCCTGGGGATCAGAGAATCTGAAGGGATCTGTGGGTATATTTTTTCACTGAAGAGATACTGACTGCTGCTTCCCACATGACAGAAAGGACATAGGTTGAAGAATCCGCAAGGTTCTGTCCCGAAATATTCCATGTCCCTGTGGGAGTGATGGATGTGGAATGTGTCACATGGTGTCACATCAGTGTTATGACTGGGAGAGATTGTTCTTCCTCAGTGTCCATGGAAGTCTTTCCAATGTTCCAGGACCTTCCATCAAGACACCAAAATCTACAGGTGCTGGAGTTCCCCCTATATAATGATGTAGAACCTAAGTGTTCAAAATCATCTCTAACTGACGTATTACGCCTGGCATCATAAACACTACTGGAATGAAATAGCAAGAAAATGACTGTCTGTGTTCAGTACAGGTGCAATTGACTAGTCCAGTAGTCTCCATCTGAGGTTAGGTGAACTCAAATCCCCTCTTTCATCGACAGGGTTTGGTGACTGCCAATCTCACTGCCAAGCATGGTTCTGAACCACAAGCCAGTGCAATTAGGCAAGGGAAAGGAATAAGAGGTAAATGTATTATAAAGGAGGAAGCAAATGTAGTATGACTTGCAAATGACTTGATAACATGCCTAAATCACTGAAAAACTTCAGAGGCAAAAAGAAAATGAATTTGGATAGCTTTTTATACAAACCACAACCTATTAAGAGAATATGCTGGAAGAAAAGATGCAATCTGCATTAAGAACAACAACAACAAAAGATAAAATGCCTGCTCAAAAATAAATTTACGGGGCTGGAGAGGTGGCTCAGGGGTTAAGCCTCTGCCTTGCAGGAGGAAGGTCCTGAGTTCGGATCCCAGATCCCACGTATAGACGCTGGGCTGAAGCGGGGGCGGCCTGCGTTTCTGATCCTGTGAATCCCGGGGCGGAGGAAGTGGAGGCGTCCATGGTGGTTCCTGAATTCGGCCGTGGTTCTACACACACACAGACACACGTGCGCGCACACACATACATACGCACACACAAACAATTGAATAAATTTTAAAAAAGCTTTAAAAAAATTTAAAAAGTAAATTTACAAGAACTGGGCAAGATCTCCTTAAAAAAATTATAAGCCTGAAGGTAAAATTTTAGTGTCGTAGACGTTTTGGTTTTTCTCATTTGAAGAAATTCCAGTAAAAGTACCAGCATAATTTCTTTTCACTAAACAAATTTGCTGTGTAACTGGCATAGAAAAGCAAATATATAAGAATAGCCGGAAAATAAGGGAGAAGAAATAAAGATGGATATTGTCACCAGAAATGTAAAGTGTATTTCCACCGAAGCTACAATGGTTGGAATAGTCCAGGGTATTACAGGCAAACAGATAATAAATTTGTATTAGAATTTGGTATGCAATAAAGGTGTAGTTTAAATCAGTGATTTTTTTTTTTAAAAAAAGTTTCTTCGATAAATGGGAGGAGAACAATGGAGGTGGGAGCTAAGTTGAAAACCCACTTCACAATTTACACCAGAATAAATTCCAGATAGACTGAAAACTTAGATGTAAGCTCTAAACCTGAAAAGTTCTAGAAGGAAGGCTGGAGAGATGATAGCTCTATTAAATGCCTGTAGAATAAAGAAAAGGACCAGAATTCAGATCATCACATACCATGTAAAATATCAGGTGGCTATGATAGCCTGCCTGTAACCCCAGCCTCAGAAGGTAGAGATGGGAAATCCCCAGAGCAAGCTTGCTAGCCTTCAGAATAGTCCAATCAGTGAATGCAGTGAAGTGTAAGCAAAGGGTGCTTCCTTATATCAACCTAGGCCTCCAAATGCACAGGTACACATTCATGCAAACAAGCATGCACACATATATGTAGCTCCCAAACACATACATATGAAAAATGAAAATAAAATTTTTAAAAGTTCTAGAAGATTGAAGAGATGTCTAGGGGATTAAAACTCTGCCTCACACACAGAAGGACATGTTCCGATTCTGGGTCCCATGTAAAAACACCAAGCGGAAATGGTGTCGCCTGCACTTCTGGCTTTGGAAGGTAGAGCCTGAGAAACTCTCAGAGCCAAGCAGAAAGGTGTAGAAGTAATCCAGAATGACTCCCGAAGTCACCCTTGGGCCTCCACAGACATACACAGTGTTCTCTGATACACACACACACACACACACACACACACACACACACACACACCCCAAAAGTGCTAGAAACCAGAGCTAGAGTACAGCTCAGTGGTAAAGCACTTAATTGCCTAGCACATGCAAGACCTTGGATTGAGTCCCCAGCACGACAAAACAAGAGAGAAAAGCAGAAAAAGTTCTACCAGGATGTCTTTTCAAAGGTTATGAGATTCTCTCAAATATAACATAAAACCCAAGTCATTAAATCACTGAGAATATCAAGAGTGGTAACTTACATGATAAAAAATCATGCAAAGGGTCAAAAACAAGTGCTGAAGCCTTTAGCACATGAATTTAAACAGGCTATTTAGGTATTAGGTTCATGTCTTGTTTTTGTATAGGTGTGTGTAGAAGGCACTTGAGTGTGTGGGCACCCGTGGACGCTCAAAGATAGCACCAGCAGTCAACCTGGATTGCTCTACCTCCTTACTGGTTTGTTCTGATGTTTACCAGCTTCTACCTTCCAGAGGTAGGAGTACCATTTCTGCCCCCTTTTTTTGGGGGGGGGGGATCTGGGATCTAAGCTCAGGTTCCTTTGCTCGTGAAGCCAATGCTTTAACCCCAAAGTCATCTCTCCAGTTCCCGAGGTTTTATTTCATGCATGGCTAAGCGGGAAGACTCTAAATTGTGCATGGTCTACATGCAGTGGGTTAACGGCAGCGGGAACAGAACAGCTCCTGCCCTGTATGTACGTCATAAGCCAAGCTCACGGAGCTGTCACTTGGGCACAGGGAGCAGAGGCAGTGGGAGGTCCCAGTGGGCCAGGCTAGGCAGGAGTGTTTGTCACCTAAGCCCAAAGTCCCTTGGCTGAGATGCAAGCACATGTGCCTAGCCTGTGAGAGGGTGGGGAGGAGAGGGGATTGAAAGAACAGAAAGTACAGGGGTCTGATGAATAACCAGCCATCCTGGCTACTCTGTGAATTCCTGATCTTTGCAGGAAAGCAGAGACAAATATTGAAGTCTGGCGAGCCTTGGAGAGCTTTTTCTCCTTCATCCAAGACCATCTGGCCACCGGCACCAATTTATCTCAGGAGTGTTGAAGGATGAGAAATAGCCTACATCAAGAGCTGGCTGGCAGGTCTTCAATAAATCATGGCCTTTACTGTTATTCACACACACACACACACACACACACACACACACCCTTTCTACTATTCTTCCGCCCCCTCCCTTCCCCCACTGCACACTGCAAAGGTTAGCTGGCTCCTCCCTGCTGCTCGGCTATCCAATTTGAGCTGATAATTACCAGCTGTTCCTAAAGCTGGAGCAGGAGGAGGCAGGGACTGGTGCGGGGATCCCCCTAGGAGTGGCATCCCATGAAGAACCCCGCTTCTCAAGTGACCAGCGGAGGCCTGGCTTGATTCCCTGGTTCTCATATCTGTTAGCTATAAATATTAGCTTAGGCAAGTCACTTCCCTTTCCTGGGGCCTCCTTTTCTCTGCCTATAAGAATGAGAGAACAAGATGGGATTGCCTTTCCTTTTAATTCGGCTCTTGTGCCCTAAGAGCCTGCTCTGCAAAGGATCCTGGCCTAGACAGTAGAGATTCTCCATGAGCAATAACAAGCCCTTCAGTGCATTAACTGGCTGCTCGGCAGGAAGTTCTAGGAGTCTAGAAGCTATGGAGGGCCCTTGGGTATTAGTCCATTTTCTGCTTCCATTACAAAATACCTGAGGCTGGATCCTTTATCAGGAAAAGAAGTTCAAGGGCATGGCATGTGCTCTAGTAAAGGCATGGCAGTAACAAGAGCACGAGGACAAGGGAGTGATCACACAGAAAGTCAGGAAGCAAAAGCAAGGAAAGGGGCCAGCAGTGACCCACTTCCTCCACCCCCCCCACACCTAGTGTGTGTGTGTGCACAGGGCACTTGAGTGTGTGTGTCTGTGGACGCTCAGGGGTGACATCAGGAAACATCCAGGATTACGCTACTTCTTTTTTGCTTTGCTCTGGGGTTTCCCAGGCTCCACCTTCCAGGGCTAGAATTATAGGCTACCTACCATAGCTATATCTACCAGGCATTTTTACATGGGATTTGGGGATCCAAAGTCAAGTCCTTTCACTCTCAAGATAAAGGCTTTAACCTCCAAGTCATCTCCAAACCCCTAGACCCCACCTCTAAAAGGTTCCACTGTCTTTCAACACTCTCACGCCAAATACCAAGCTTCCAACACAAACTCTTGCAGGACTCCAAAGTGTCACAGCATGCTTCTTACCTCTGGAGCTCTGACTTCTAGAACTTCCTCCAGCTTCTCTCTTTAAATGCCTGTGGTCCCCTTGCCACAGAGACGAGGTTTCTCCGTGTTGCAATAACGGGTGCGGATGGGCGGCAAGAGAACTAGAGGACAGAAGCAGCTTCCAGGAGCGAAGTCAAGGGCCACACGTGGTAAGGACAGCAGTGCAGCAACAGGCATATGGCAGAGCAGGTCCCCAAAGGCTCTTCTTGTCTCCATTCCGATGGTCTGGCCAGCTTGTGGTCAAATCAAACATTCAGCCCAATATCAAACGGAGCAGACCTAAGAATAACTGTGGCCACCAACCTCAGAACGGGAAAAGCAACTCATGCAAAATTCACGTCCGATTCCTGTCTATTGACCGGGGTCATGGCTTAGGGGTCAGGGACATGGCATTATAGTCTCATACCTGGCCTTTCCTGTCTACTAGGAGTATGATTTTGGACAAGTTAGCACCTCTGTGCTTCAGTCTCCTCACTTATAAGTAGATGATTATAACTCCAATTAATACATTTGTGGCAAGGATTAAATGCATACTGTACTAATATTGTTACAATGCATTGTTGTGTACTGAATTTAAATTGGAATACAGACTGGTACTTGGTCAGTACCAGCACATGTTGCTAGTATATACCTAGTCTTTGTGACAGCAAGTTCTTATTTTGTGCAGCATGAAAGCTTACAAGTTGCCTTCATACTCATTGTCTGAAACTCAAATTGTGAACTTTGCTCATCTATCATTAGACATGAGATTTATGATGCAGAGAAATTTTAGTGGCTTAATTCACTGCTGTAGCCTTGAAGCCTAGAGAAGTATCTTTACAGAGGAGAGGCTCAGCAAGTGGATGGGAGAATGGATGGAAGCATGGTTGATATTAAATACTTGGGTAGATACATGGATACATGAATGGATCGATGGATGGATAAATGGAAATATAGCTAAATACTTTGATGGATGGATGGGATACATGGGTGGATGGGTGGATGGATGAAAGTGTAGCTAAATACTTTAATGGATGAATGGAATACATGGATGGATGGATGGATGGATGGATGGATGGATGGATGGATGGATGGAATACATGGATGGATGGATGGATGAATGGAATACATGGATGGATGGATGGATGGATGAATGGAATACATGGATAGATGGATGGATGGATGGATGGATGGGTGGATGGGTGGATGGATGGATGGGTTGGTGGATAACTATATTCTTACATAGATTGATGGATATATGTGTGCATGGATATATGGAAGCAGAGATGGATGCATAAGTATATGGATGGATGGATGCATGCATACATGCATGCTTGTAAAACTTTAACATTTATCAAAAGCCTATCATAATATGAGCACTAAGGGTTCAGAGGTTAAAAAAAACATACCCCTTGTCCTTTGAGACTGAAATGTATAACTCACTTATAATGAGATAAAATGCAATAATTATTTTTTTAAAAATGTGTGTGTGTGTGTGTGTGTGTGTGTGTGTGTGTGTGTGTGTGTGTATCAAAGGGCACTGTGTGTCCCTAGGAAGGACCAAGGATGACTTTGGGAATCATCCTGGATTGCTTCTACCTCATTCTTACTTCACTTTGGGATTTCCCAGGCTCTGCCCACCAGATTCTGCGAGACAGAATCTAAACTTGTGAGCCATCTCTCCAACCCCAAAATGTAATAATTCTATGAAGTGAAATAAACTAGGAGGGCAGTGGGCCAGTGCTGGTTTTACCTCAACAGCCCTGAGAGACCAGATGCAATTCAAGCAGAGTTGAGATTTGCACGTAAACCTTTCAGAAAAGGCTGGAAGGAGGAAGTGAAAATATGAGCTTAGAATCACTGTACATGTTTACATTAAGACTATCTGTTATCTGCTGGATACTGCCAGACCTTAATGTCACTTTTGCTTTTCCATGGTTTTAGTCACCCACCATCTGAAAATGATAAATGGAAAATTCTAGAAAGAATTGACTTGTAAATTTCACCTCACAAGTTGTTCTGAGTAGTGTGGTATAACCTAATGTCATCTTGCTCCATTTTGTCCAACACTCATACTATCCTTTACCTAGGATGCCTACGTGTTCGAATTACCTACCAGTCAGTCACGTACATAGACCAGTTGCCAGAGCAACTGTCTTTTTAGCTCATTCAATGCAATGTCCTCATAGCTGATAAAAGTCTGTCTTTCCTTTCCTTTGGTCATGGCAGGAGGGAATGATGGAGGCGTCTGTCCCCAAATCAGTACTCTTCAATTCAGTCCTTCTGTGTGGTGAATAAAGCAAAGACTTGGAGATTGAAAGGACTTGGATACACATTCTAGGTACACATCCAGGAAATGTAAGTCAAACAAGACGCCATTTTTCTAACTGTAGGATGACTACATAAAAACACGGACGAGGAGAAATGTCTCAGGGATGCAGAGAAACCAGAACCCTGTGCTATATTCTGACAGGAATGGTTCAGCTGCTGTGAGAAACAGTCTCCAAAAAGTTTTTTGACTTTAAGTTAAATGCAGACAGGAGATGCTCAGTAGTTAAAGTGCTTGCTGTGCAAGCAAAAAAACCAGAGTGTGGGTCCCCCGATAGTACCTTAAAATGCCTGGCTGGCAGGCATAGAGATGCATCTGTAATTCCAGGACTGGAAGGAAGATCGTGGAATTCTGAGCAAGCCACCCAGACTTGTAAGCAAGTTCTGTGTTTAATTAGAGACCAGGCTCAAAGAATAAGGAGGAAGAGCAACTGCAGATGATTTTCTATATCACCTCAGACACACACACGGCTTACACGTGCACTCAACTACATGCAAATACACACACACACACACACACACACACACTCACAGAGGCATGCATGTACTCCATACACTAATATGCAGGGGGCAAAAAGTTAATGGCAGAATTACCCTATGACTCAGCATCCTCTCAAATATTATATATGTACATATATATATACCCAAAATAAATGAAAATATATTTTTCATACAGAGAAATGTGTGTACAAATTGTCATAGAAGCCCAATATGGGAAACAATCCAAATGTCAACAAAGCAATAGACAAATGAAAACCTTTTTTAGACATCACGCGGATGTGGAAAAGGAGTGGCATTCTGACCCATGGGTGACCCTCAAAGACATCAGGTCAAATGAAAGAAAGCTTGCCCAATGGAGCACGTATTACAAGAGTTTGTTTCTGGGAAAGGCCCAGGTTGACCAAACGCACACAGACAGACAGAAGCTAGCACTGTCAAGAGGATGCCCGGCCCAGAAATCACATCTGCTGAGAACACAGTCATCTTCATTAAGTTCTTACCGTGCCCTGGGGGGAAAATGAAGTTTAATTTAAAGCTCACCGGGGATGGTCGGCTGAAAGGATTCCTTCTGGCCACGCTCCTTGTGTACGGCGCATAATTACCTACTAATTTACCTTTCGCTCCTCTGGTCTCGTTTTCACAACGTGAACTTGTTCTGGGCCAGGTGTTGCTGGATTGTGGCCCAGGTGGCGTGCTTACAGCGGACATCGCCCTTGCTGTGGCAGCCATTTCAGAACATGTTGCCAAGTTACACCCAAAGCCCCAAGGGATCCCTCTTGGTGATCAACACACTATCCCCCCGACACACACACACACACACACACACACACACACACACACCCCTGTCTTCTAGACAGTAGCCCTGAACCAAAGCAAGCCATCTCCTGCCCCGAAGAAGGAGGCAGATGGTTGCTCTTAATGGAATCCTGTTTTTCAAACCGACATTTAACCTACGTGAGGTTCTCACTGGGGTCCCACCGGGGCGAGGAAGGTGGGGAGAAGAGAGGCTCCGGAATGTTCCGAGGCAGGCGTTCAGCAGGGAGGTGGGCTTTGCCTGCTGGGCTGGCAGGTGTTTGTGGCGGAAGGAGCAGATGCCGGTGCTGACCACTAACTTCCCCCACCTCTCATGATATGGTGGGGTTCACACCTGACCTCTCATGATATGGTAGGGTTCACACCTGACTTCTCATGATATGGTGGGGGTTCACACCTGAGAAGCAGGAGGGGCTGAGTCAAGCTAGGAGGAATGCGAGGCCTGCTGGGGTTGCCCTCCAGTCAAAAGCCTCCTTTAAGAGCCGGATTACCGCGCGTGGTTACAGAATGGAGGGCGCGGCCAAGGGACTCCAGCCGTCACGTGGAGCACATGCGCAGCTGTCTGTGGGATGGAGTCACCCGGGAGGCCAGCTCACCCCTCGGTCCACCCACTATTCGATAGGTGTGAAGAGACTTCTCCACCTGAGGTCTCCCCTCAAAATAAGCCTCCCCTTGACCATCAGGAGGGTCTGCCTTGACTTGAGAGCCTCGTCCTGCACGACACCGGGTGCGATCACCATGCCAGTTTGCCACTGCACCACTTGTTTTGGGGGGGGGGTCCGCTTTGCTCCGCACCTGTCATTCCTCCGACTTGAGGTTGGGGAAGGACCACTGGGGTCCTTGGCATCCCTAACACTCCCCCTAATTTGATTCAAGGTGTTCTTCCGTTTCGGGGGGGGGGGGGCAGGGGAGACTTCTCATCTACCCTCACGGCGAAGTTAGTGCTTGGCTCTGAGATCATCGTCTTCTTCCGCAGGCAAAACCCCAGAGTGCTCAATGGTTCCGGGAGAGACTGTTCCCCTGACCACCTATTTCTCAGAATTCTCCATTCTGTGTGTGAGCCTGTGACTCAGGAGGCAAGTGGGAGGCCCTGACTTTTCTCTGGCTTTTCAGTACGCAGCCTTGTCTAGCGAGCCTGCAAGGCCCGCCTTGCTACATCGATCCACACAGGAAGGTTTCCTGCATCCCTCGACCCACACAGGAAGGTTTCCTGCATCCCTCTCCGGCCTTTGCTGACAACTGATGTGCATTTTCAAGGGAACCTGTGACACTAAGTGAACCCCGAGACCCCTCCCCACCCCACCTGTTTCCTTCTGGTCCACATCGAGGTGCCGTCACCTCTAGCAGGCTCCTCTCTGGAGTCTCTCCCAGTTGCATCGCTCCCTCCTAGCTGCATGTCCCCGGTTGCCCTCTCTCCACTTGCTGAGATCTGGATCCTGACGCCCTTTGCTTTCATCCTGCTCAGCTGCCAATCAGCACTCACCAGAGCCGGCAGACCACAGGCAGGGGGTGTGAGAGTCCTTGCAGGCCCGACCCCTCCTGCTGAGTACTGAGGCCACCCTCTGGCGGCTTTGATGGTTCCGGAAGTCTCTCCAGCCCTGGGCTGTGACATTTATCCCCCACACCCTGCTCCCACCTGCAGCCCAGCAGGGCCCCTTCTCTCGCCCACCGAAGGTCAGGTAAGGTCATCTTAACAAGCCCGGAGGCGCCGCCATCACAGCTCCTGTCCTTCCGGCTCTGGACACACAGATGCCTTCTCTGGCCACCCCTGCAGTCGGCAGGCACTGGGAGAGGCCATCTGGACCTGGGTGCAAGCTGTGAGAACCTGGGAATTTTTGGAATCTTGATGCAAAGAGTTAGATTTAGTTTTCCCTTCTGGAGCTTTTTCTTTCCCTGAAACAAGATGGCAGAACGTGAGCACATAACCTTTTCCAGGATTTTAAGCTGCAAGAAACCCCAGAACTCCCTGATTCGGTGTTTGAGCTTGATTCAAATCTATAATGCCATCTTGGGACCAGGGCCACCGGCAAGCAGCCGGATGGGCGTGTGCTGTAGATTGGATGCTGAATGTCTCTAAGGGTCTGCGTGGTAAAGACTTAGTTGCCAGAGATCAGCCATGGAAGGTGGTATATAGTCTTTAGGAGTAGAGCCTGGTAGGAGGTCCTGATGCTATTGGGGGTGATGCCCTTGAAGGGGATCATTGGACTGGGTCTCCTTCTCTTCCTTTCTTTCGCTGCATGAATGATGAGACAAGCAGTTGTCCTCTCCCATGTGTTCCTGCCGTGATAAATAGACCCTCCAAATCTAACCCAAAGAATGAGTACCTCTAAGTTCATAACTTCGGGTAGTCTCTTTGTCACGATTTGAATGTGAGTGGTCTCCCCACGGGCTGATGTGCTTTGCATTCTTAGCTGGTGCTAATGATTGGGACCATCGTGGCAGCTTTAGGAGCCTTGCTGGAGGAGGGGATGTCACGGGGAGAGGGGGGCTGTGGTTGGTTAGCCCCACCCCGCTTCTGCTAGCAGGCTGCATCTTACCATCTCTCAGCCACCATGGTGGGCATGACTTAAGCCACCTCCAGCTTCTGTTGCCTGCCATGCCTTTTCCAACATAGTGGACTGTAGTCCCCCCCCTCTGGATCCATAAGTCAAATAATCTCCCTTTCTCCCCTTAGGTTGCTTGTGTGTGAGTGCTCTTCCTCACGGCAGCGGAAAGAGCAGCTGCCACAATCTCATATACAGCTGACACCATGTGGCTTGGGGGCAGTTCTCCTTGTGGTATGTATTTGAGCATGTGCACAAGAGGGCACGCGACTGTGGTGGCTGCGGATACCCAAAAGTGACATCGGGACTCTTTCTGGATTGCTCTACCTCTTTATTCTTCGCTCTGAGGTTCCTCAGGCTCGGCCATCCAGACCAGAATTACAGACCACCACCATATTTGCCTGGCATTTGGGGATCTGGACTCAGGTCATTTGTTGCGAGACAAAGGCTTTAACCCCTGAGCCATCTCCCCAACCCAGGAGCAGTTCTTACGGGCAGAAGCTAATGCCGTCCTCGCCCGTGCTTATTCAGCTGGCCCTCCTGAAGCTGGGCTGGAGAACACGGACCGGACACTTGAAGAGGGGACACGGCAGGAAATATATATATATCCAACCAAGGTCTGAGGGGGTCTCACCTGAGCTGAAGGAGACAGAAGAGAGTCAGATCCAAAGTCACACCACTCTCAATCCTCCCCCGGCCCCCGGGGCTTGGCAGTGAGCTGAGCAGGCTAGAAGGTGCGAGTCCCAAGCTATTCTTCTGACAGAATAAAAGATGGTACGCCCTTTCCCGAGACCCTCGGTGATGCCAATCAAAACCCCATAAGATATAAAACTAATCTATAATTTCAAAATAATAATAACAACAATCAAAGGACTGGAGCGATGACTCAGTGGACCTGAATTCAGATTCTCAGCACCCATGAATAAGACAGTGTAGCAGTACATGGTTGTAACCCCAGTCCTGGGGATTTGGGGTGGAGTGAGCAGGTTCTTTAGAGCTCATTAACCAGGCAGCCTAAGCCAACTGATGAGATCAGGGTTTATCAAGAAAACTTGTCACAAGAGATATGGTGGAGAGCTACAGAGGAAGAAACCAAAAGTTGACCTCTGGTTTCTACATATACACATACATACATGCACACTCATGTTTAAGCACACACACATACATGAGCACATATGCCAAAAACATACATGATATCAATCACACATAATAATAAGCAAAAAAGCAGTTGCCTTTAAACTTTGGGATGGGCACAAGGGAACTTTCTCTAGTATTAGTAAGATTCACGCACTACATTCTATGCAACTTTTACCAAAGGGAAAGAACACTCTACAGATAGGAACATGTCCTATGTCTGTGAATAAATACAGCGGCCATTGTCACCCATGGCACCGTCCTGTTACGCGTGGACCCTTACAGATCCTTCCACTCCGTGGCTTGGGAAGGGCCAAGGTGACTTTCACACTAGATACAAAGGCAGTATCTGAAATACAGGTAGGTTTTGGGGGCTTGCCTACGGTCACACATTAACACAATAGTCAACGGTAGGCATCCCGCAAATTCCCTTTTGTGAGGTGAGTGCGTGTTTCCCTCAACTCAGAGACAGATGCTTGGAGTCAGGGCAAGGAGAGTCTGCAAAGGGTGGGAAAAGCCTTCAGTGAGAGAGTCTCGGCCAGATGCCAGGCACCAGCTTACAGAGGAGACCAACTTCTGCATTCAGGTTCACGCCAAGTTAACTTTATTCCACCAAACATCGGCTGTCTGGAAAGTCCCCTAGAAGCTCTGCCTCGCGAAGAAGCTCTGCGCCGCTGACGTCACACTCGTCCTTGGGAGTCCCAGCGGCTTCCCTCCTTCTGCTCTGTCCCGTTCCCAGCATTGCCCCGCCACCCCTTCAGGGGCGACATCCCCGGGCGACAGGTGGCACATTCAACACTTAATATGAGGTTTCAAAATAACAATAACCAAAGGGCTGGAGAGATGGTTCAGTCAGTAAAGTGTCTGCCACACAAGCTTGAGGACATGAGTTCACATTCCCAGGACCCACAAGGATAGTTGCCATGGAGAACCCCATCTAGTAGCTCAAACACCAGACTGAGCTGCTGTTAGTAACCCTCGCTGGGCAGATCAGTTTGTTTCTGCTGACAGTCTGGGATGAAGCTTTGCCTTAATGAGGTTCTGCCTTAATTATGATAAGAGCCCCTACGACGGAGTCCCTCCTGTCCTCTAGTGCCAATGCCGAGTGCCTCATAAAGCACACCTTTCCTTTAGACTAACTTGAGTTGACTGATAAGCGGTCGCATGGATCCCACGGTCACCACCACCACCTCGTAAGCTACAGATGCTGATGTTTGCCTGAAAATCACCCAGCTCTAAGGTGGTGGAGTCAGGACTGGACTCAGGCAATGCCAGGCCAGCGCCTCGTGCCAACCGTGTGAACCACAGCCACTCCTCAGCATGGGGACCTTGAACACACAAGGAAGTTCACGTGTGTTTTCTGAAGCACCTCAGTACATGGAGCGTCTCAGTGGAAACCTGTGTAATAGAGCTGGGGGCAGAGGTGGCTCAGCGCATAAAATGCTTGCTGCGTAAGCATGAGGACCCATGTTCGGATCTCCAGGATCATATAAAAGGCAGGTGTGGCGTGAATCTGCAACCCCGTGTTTCGACAAGAGGTGGGCAGGCTGGTGGATCCTGGGGGCTTTGCTGGTCAGTCAATCTAGCTGAAAGGGCCCCAGGTTCAGTGAGAGACCCTGACTCAATACATCAGATGGAGAGCGACAGATGAAGACACACAACATCAACCTCTGGCCTGTTCACATGAGCACAACAGTGTACACGTGTGCACACGCATGCCTACACCACATGCACAAACAGAAGCAAACAAAACCTGTATACTTAGCTTTAGCCACAAAATGAAGACAATGCCCCCCTTCCGGCCCACCTAATCCCTGTCCACCTCCCTCAACAGATAGCACAACCCTATGTCGTCCTTGACCGCGAAGTGAATCAAATCAACACCCTTTTCCCTGAGCAACAGAAATCCCTGGAGTACAGAACTCCATTGCTGCCCAGAGGGCCCCAGGCTAGACGGCAGGTGGTGGACTGTTGTCCAAGGTGGGGCCACCTTGCTTGAAGATGGGCTCTGTCCTTCAGCAGCCAAGTGGCCTGCGTTAGTCACTCTGCCTCCTTGCAGCCTCGTCTCCTCATCCTACCAACCTGTACCGTGGAGATGACGCCCACCAGTGCCACCACTGACAGATCACACCTCGTGGGCCAGGGCACCTGTCCTGCCCACTGATTCGATCTGCCGTGCAAACCTGTAAGGTGGGTGCTCATAAACCTAAGAACTGGAGATTTGAAGGGGCACACGACTCATCTGGGGTTAGATGACTAGTAAGTGTCTAAGATCATATCCATGGTCTCCAAAGCTCTGGTCTGAACCTCTGACGTGTCTATGGGTGCCTTATCAACCAGAGTCCTGCGGTAAGGAAAGCCACAGAGACGAGTGTAGGCACATCCCAGCTCCCAGACTCTGAGCCCACAAGATCACCAAATGACCTGGGTCCTGCCTGGCCCTGGTCTCTGATCTCACGATGGCAGTCCGAGAGGTCCAGAGGAATCCTTCTGCCCTAACTTTAAAGCCTGCTCTGTAGAGAGAGAGGGGGAGACAATAAAATAGCTCTGAGGGTAAACCTGTCAACCTGAGTTTCATCTCTGGTTGGAAAGAACTGACTTCCAAAGGTTGTCCTCTGACTTCCACCCATATGCTGTGGCACGTGTGCATTCGTATCTCCGCACCCCCCGCCCAGTCTCAACAAGTAAGCTTTGAAAGTTTACCCTCCTGGAACTCAGCAGCCCTCCGTACCAGGCAGGTGGTTGGTGAGTGTTGCTATGGTAACCAGGTGCCGCTTCTCCAGCCGTGGCTCGGTGTGTCCATTCCCACCGGCTCTGGCAGATTCGCTGCAAGCTGCAAGTCCCAGAGCACGTGAGACGCAGCAGCTTCCTGGGAGGCTGGGAAAGACCACCGCTCCATAGATGAGATGGTTGGCAGTCCCAGGGAAGGGAGTGGGGGTGGGGTGGGGTTTTTCCAGCTTCTTCCTCACCTCCTCCCTGATTCTGCAGCAAGCAGAGAATTTGCAATGTCTGCGGCTTATGGAAGAGTCTCTGCCATGAACACCTGGAGGCAGAGGTCAGCGGCCAGTTGAGATCGGTGTGTGAAGAGCAGCCTTGGGGTCTGGGGAGGCGTCTCAAGCGTTCCTCTTCCACTCTGAAGCATTTCGCGGCAATTTTACATCACTCAATTCTTGACCAACTTAGAGGTAAGTTCAGGCAGAAGATAAATGCAAGACTCAAATATGTCACGACTCCCAAGGATCGCACTGAGGCAGAATTCAAGCCCACCATGCTGAGTTCTGCACTGTGCCAGGCGCTCTATTGATCTGGGTGTACCATGAAATACATGTGAGCAGATAAAGGAATACTCATTTATCTGTGAGTTGCATGCTTTTCCATTTATACGTGTATGGATGTACGTGTGCCTCTGTATGTGTGTGTGTGTGTTGTATATGTATGAGCATAATTGTGTGTGGCAGGGTATATGCACATGAGTGCATTTGACTGTGTGTGCTTGTGGAGGTCCAAGGGCGATATCTGAAATCATCTTTGATCACTCTTCCACCTTGCTGTTGTGAGCTTGGGTCTCTAATTAAACCCAGAACATGTCATTAGCGTTAATCTATGTTGCAGTCCATCTGCATGGCTGCTGATAAATGACCATCACACAGCTTAAGGGAACAAGGAGTTTACTTTCTTATGACAGTCCGGTTACAGTTCATAGTCCAGCTTGACAGGAGAGCACACACCAACACCAGGGCCGAGGGAACTGGCCACCATAACGGCTGAAAGATGGACAATCCTTACTTGCCAGACCAGCATGTCTGGCCAAGTGAACAGAAGGATGCCAACTCTCTCAACCAGCTCTCTGGAATTACCCAGGGCCTAATCCCACTCATCATGGGCTGGGCCTTCCCCAGCAGCCAGACAATCTCCTGCAGGTTTGCTCTGGGCTTAACTCAACCATCAACTCTCTACAACTGTGCCCAGAGCTCAAACCCTCAAGAGTCAAGTTGACACCTGCGTTTAACTATGACAGTGTGACTAGCCAGCTTGCTCTGGCAAGTCTCAGGGTCTGCTTCCAGGACTGGAATTACAGGTGGGCTGCCACGTCCACATGACATTCTTAGGTGGAACCTAGAGATCTGAACTCGGGTCCCTTTGTTTGCCAGGCAAAGGCTTTTACCACTGAGCTATCTCCCTAGACAGAGTTATTGCATTCTTATTACATGCTAAGAACTCGCTGATAAGAAACTCACAAACCTATAGAGCAATTCTAAATAATGGAGATTAGCTCATCATCCAATAATTGCGTTCAGATGATGATACAGGAAGTGCCCTCCGATAGCTTCCGACGATGATTTTGTTGGGATAGGTGTATCCATGGCAATACGAAGACTGTCCAGAAGGAATCCAGGCAAAGCAGATCTGAGAGATTCAGACTCGGGAAACAAACCTCCATGCGTGGTCCTTGTTGCCAGCTTGTTCTGCCCAATTTCCTTTAGCCTGTTTTACAAAAGAAAGGAGCAGTGGTCCCTGTCTGGAACTGAGGCATAACTCCTGGCTGTAAGAGGCGCCATGAAGCCTCCTTTACCAGAACTCCCGTTCCCAGCCAACGGCTTGCCGCTTTTGCCTGTCTTTATCATACTTCAATTAAGATGTGGATGACGAGATGCTTCCCAGTGTCTGCAGCGTGCACATTCAAGAGGAAGCGACACTCCCTTTTCTGAGCCTGAGAGATTTATCAACAAGGTAAATTTCCTCACAAATAAATCAGCCTCAAGTGTGAAGCCATCAGAAGGAACAATCTTTTTGAATCTGGTCACGCTTTACAAGATTTGAGAAACGCCACAGCAGGTTTTGTCTCCTGACCCGCACATGCCAAAGAACTTAGGAACGAAAGGCTACAAGGACTTCTCCACTGCACAGGTCTACCTGTTAGAAGCACCCATGCTGTTTTATTTTGTTTTTTGTTTTTTGTTTGGAAAACATGGATTTGCCATACCTGAGACCATGCTTTCCAATTTGCACAGCTGTTCTCTGCCCAAATTAAATTGCACTTGGTTTTATTTTAACTACCCCCCCATGCTTTCTCAGTCTATCCATCAAGTATGGCATTACTAATAGGATAATTTGCTCCACCCGAGTGTGACAGCTAATTTTGTCACATGATTAACTGAGAACCGCCTAGGAGATTAGTAAAACACAGTCTCCAGATACGATTAGATCAGAAAGCTCGGATCTAGTGGGTGTGTCGGTGTGTGGATGGATCAGAGTCTGACTATTGGTAGGTGGAAGAGTCGTGGAAGCTGGGTTGGCTAGAGGATGTAGGTCCCTTGGAGACACGCCCTTGGGGGCTCCGTCTTGCTGTGAGTGGCTTCGTCTTGCTGTGAGTGGCTCCGTCTTGCTGTGAGAGTGGCTCCTTTCTCTCACTGCTCTGCTACTGGTCCACACTGATGTGAGCTATTCCAGCATCCTCACAATCATGCTGGACTGAAACAATGCACAGAGGTAGAAGCAATCCAGGATGATTCCTGAAGCCATCCATGGGCCTCCACAAGCACACACAGGACCCTCTGATACACAACCCCATCCGAGAGAGAGAAAGAGAGAGAGAGAGAGAGAGAGCTGGGATTAAAGGTGTGTGCACAGTGTCTGACTTTAAGTATTATTGAGAAAAAATATTAACATTATTTTAATTAGTAGAATTATCTGATGTGTGTATTTCTATTCCAATGCAGACATTAAAGTTTTAGAACTTTTATATATATATATAATGAAACAAAGACGTAAGAAAAACTGATGTCAACATTTCTAAAATTTCTTCATCGCCAATACAACACTTTTGAAATGTCTTTCAGTTAAATCCATGTTTATGTTTTCTCCATACGGTGACATCCTACGTGCTGTTCAGAGTCTAGACAAGACAGAGTATCATTTTGAAGGGGTCTGTTTTCAGCAGGATTGTCTGGCAAGTCGCTGACATCCATTCCCTGGCAGATACTTGGCTGAACACCTTACTGTTCTGTTTCCATGGTTTCCTACATTCGTGATAACTCTGTCACTATCTATCCACAGAGCAATCTTTTCAAAAAAATTAGTAGAAAGGTAAACTCAAGACATAAATAGTACCACTGGCCCATCACAAAATAAAAGTGACAGACTAGAGGGCGGTAAGATTGTAAGGGTCTAAAGATGGGAAAGTCCACACTTGGACAAGACATTCCACTCAAGGCAGGGCTGCTGCATCCAGAAACTCACTGCAAAAAGACTTGACCTTACCAGACCTGCATAATGAATCATATATCAACATGCCCTCATACACTAGCGAGGATCTCAGGAGAAATAATTACATGCAGTAGGAATCTTAAGCACTAGAGCTAGACAGGTAAAGAGGAGTGGCCCTATCAGTGGGTCTGCCCAAGGAAGGGCCACTTAATCTACCACAGAGGCCTGACCCCCACTAGGGCAGACCATACAGAAGAAACCCTGGGGTCCATAGAAGCAGAGAGATAGAAAAGTGTGAAGGACTGGGATGGATTGATGAAAGGAGAGAAAGGGGGAAGAGAAGGGAAGGAGGGAGGCAGGGATAAATATTCAATATACTTATAAAACTAGGAAAAACATTTATTAATTTTAAAAGAAGAAGCAACAGACTATGGTTAGCTAGGACACATGTATGATGTCCACATGGGTAGAAATAGGTATGTCCACAGTAGACAGCCTTTTGACAGTTAGTACAATCAGTTCATTGAATTTAAAATCTTAAAAAAAAATACATCTGAAGATCCTAAAAAATGCGCATTGGGAGATCAATTAAACAATGTATACAAGTATGTTAACAGCAATATTTTAATGGTAAAAACCTGACTCAGAAAAAAAATACTTAAAAATATTCCCATAGTTAGAAGGTTAATTATTGAATGGATGTGCCCTCATGCAAAAGGATTCCTGTGATTCCCAGAAAGAGATCGAGAGAACGGTAAACAAACTGGTATGGAAATACATCCCAAGAATACTGTAAAAACAAACTTCTTTTCAAATGAAATACAAAAAAAAAGTAAGAAGGAAGAAAAAAATAGAAAGTGGATGATTCTGTCACGTTTCCGATTCAGCTGTACTGTGGAGTGATGACAGCTGTCACTCAGTCAGCTTCCTCCTCTTACGCTTTGGAAGGGCCAAGAAAACTGGGCCACTCCCGGTAGAAATTCAGTGAACAAAGCGCCCCAAAACCAAAACACCTGGTCAGTGAGATATCACGAAAGCAGTCGCTTCGCAGGGCACTTGGTGACAAACTCAACAACAATATCCATTCTGAGGATTCAGACTCGGGAAGGTTCTGTGGGACAGGCATCGAGCCAGCCAAAATGATCTCTACAGGGCTTTATTTAGGATTTTGTTGTTTACATTATGCATAGAAATGACATCTCCGTTGTAGAATGCAAATTAAACCTCCAGCTAATGGCAACCTGGATAGTTTTTAACCAAATGCCCAAGGAAGGGCATTTCTATTTCTTCACTGAAGTAGAAAAACTGGAACACAAAATCCTTCTCCAGGACTTCCAGACTAGAGAAGTTCTCAGCGCTTGACCTAGAAGCCTCTGTTTGCAATGCAAGGTGCTTAATGCAGACCCGTGATTGGCCACCATGCAGAGAACAAGGCACTGTGGACCACTCAGCTGTAAACAGTTCATCGAAACCACCTCCCATCCCAAGGCTCAGAACCCTTGCAGGAAAAGGGGTGATAAAAATGTCTAAGGATGACGAGAGGCCGCTTCCAGACGGCTGGAAGTTCATTCACAGCAGGACTGTCACACACAAGAACTTTCTGCAGCGATATTTCTTCCACAAAACCTGTGAAACATGTGGCCTATCAACATTTCAACATGAAGGAAGACCTCCAGAAACACAACATCTTACTGAGAGACTATTTAAAGTTAATGCTTGCTGGCCAAAGAGGAGCTTCTTCTCATACAAACTTAATAGGTAGACCAGTTCCTTCCCTCCTTCCTCCTCCCCCCGAACCCCCTATTCCCCCTCCCTCCCTCCCCACCCCCCAGTGCCTCCCCCAATTCCCAGAGAGTCCTTTATTGTGTATGCCTAACTCTCCTCTTGGTCCTCCTCTCCGATGACGTACACAGTTATTGTTTCTACAGATATTGTGTGATATTGTTTCTATGCCTTAAATCCCAAATTGAAGAAGGGAAGTGAGAGCTTCTAACACTTAATAGATTCGTACAATACTAATAAAAACTGTGGACATTTGGTGATGGTGAATATTGGGTGATGGTGAACATTGGGTGAGGGGTTGAATAAATCAGGGTTGGGGATATAATTCAGTGGCAAAACATTTCTATAATACATACTTTCCTGGCACTGCAAACAAACAAACGAAAAACCCAAAAAAACCAAAAAAACACATACAAAAGGAGCAAACAAATCTGGCTGAAATTGTGCAGGATCAAGACTGTACCCAGCGATCTACCCGCTGGTAAGTCATCCATCCATCGTACCCTAGTAGATACCAGATGAAACCCACTGGGCCACTGTTGTGGTTTGTCTTCATGACCAAAGAGCTTAGGGCAACAAGGAGGTTTTAGTCTTCCTTACAATTCTCAGTTCTTACAATTCTTAGTCCAGCTTGGCAGGAGACAGGGAACCTGTCAAAGCATGCCGAAGAATGACAAAATACTGATCCGGTTCCCTCCATCTTACTCTCCTGCTCAGGACGGTCCCACTCACATAGACTAAGTCTCCCCATAGCAGTAATTCCTATCGACTATCTCTGGGTTTTCCTCGACTACTAGTTCTTCACCGAGGTGCACAGAGCTCAGACTCCAGTGGTCAAGTCGGCACCTACGTATCTAACTAGCACGGCCACCTATGCAAAAAGATGTGAAGGCAGGAGGGAGACTGACTAGAAAGGAGAAAATATGAAGAGGGACAAGACAGGGGAAAAGGGCTTGGGTTAACGGGCAAAAACACATGAATTCATTCTATCTAAATATGAAAGTGTCAAAGAATAAAAATAATAAACAATAGGAACACAGTATTTGAAAGGCATGTCTAAGAATAAAACGGCAAAAAGAAAAAAAAAAAAAAGCTATGGAGCTGGGGAGATGGCTCAGGGGTCAAAGCCTTTGCCTCATAAGCAAAAGGACCTGAGTTTGGATCCCAGAGCCCAGAGGAAAAGGCCGGGTGGAAATGGCAGCAGCCTGCACTTCCGGCCCTGGAAGGTGGAGCCTGGGAAACTCCAGAGCAAAGCAGTCAGGAGGTACAGCAATCCAGGATGATTCCTGATATTACCCTCAGGCCTACACAGGCACACATATTCAAGTGTCCTATGATGCCCACGAGTACACACACACACACACACACACACACACACACACACTGGAAACCTAGCTCAGGTGCTGAGACAGAACCCCAGAGATGACAAGGTGCCCAAGGGTTGCTCTGGCTTCATCCTGCGGTCACTCAGTGTGTGTCTGGAAAAGACAAGGGAAAGAATGACTAGCTAAGAGGCTGGGAAATACTTCTGCTGCTTCTGTCCCCAGGGAAATGGGGACAGACAGGGACCTCACGGCCCAGCAGAGCAGCTGCAGCTTTGTGACAAATGACCTTTCTCCACCTGCCCCTATCGTTAGGATGTGCTACCATAGACCCAAAGTACTAGGGCCAGTTGATTATGGACTGAATCAACTTACGTAAAAAGTTGACTTGCCTCAGGTAATTCATTACAATGGCTGGAAGCTGACCAGCACAGTGAGGATGTGAAACCGGGGTACCTTCCTACGGCAGGTTCGAATGTCATTTCGGTACAAGCCCTCCAGGAAACAGTAGCAGTTCAGGCTGTAGATGATGCTGGGAATGCTCTAGAATTGAGTGGTTCTGCTTCCCGGAGGAACAGAACTGCCAGGTCAAAGGCACATGGTGCTATATAATTCTAAACTGTCAGTACACTACATGTGTCCTCACAGCAGAACTGATTGACTTGGGAGTCACATGCCCGTAACCCTAGCAACAGGAAGTGCAGATGGGAAGACTCAGAGATTAAGGTCACCCTTGGCTGCATGCCAAGTTCAAGGTCAGCCTCAGTTGCATGAGACCTTATCTAAAACAGTAAAATGGTGGGGGCTGGGGAAATGGTTTAGCGACTGGAGAACTTACCGCACAAGCAATGGAACGAGAGTCGAGCTCCCCAGATCCGTGTACAGCTGACAGTGAGGTGTGGTGAACCCCCCCCCCCGTAATTCCAGCCTGGGAAGGCGGCATGGAAACCAGCTGGCAAGTGAGGCTCGACCCAACTTTAAGCTCTGGGTTGATTAGAGACACAGCCACAAAAGAATATGGTGGAAGAGCGATGAGGATGGTTCCTGATGCCAACTTCAGGTCTCAGTATGCAAGAACGAACATATGCACACACATGCATGTACACACACCCCAACACACAAAATGTGTATGCACACAGAGACACACACATGAATGTGTG
Organism: Typhlomys cinereus; assembly: GCA_023101885.1. Taxonomy (NCBI): domain Eukaryota; kingdom Metazoa; phylum Chordata; class Mammalia; order Rodentia; family Platacanthomyidae; genus Typhlomys; species Typhlomys cinereus. The sequence goes on from JALPQD010000486.1 coordinate 1,219,355, forward strand.
TGTGTGTGTGTGTGTGTGTGTGTATAAAGAATGCATCAATCCATTGTGATAATTTCATACGCTGGATAACTATATAAAGTGGAAGTGAATACTGATCTATAAGTTTAGGCATTTATTTGTCATGAGGTCGAGATGCAAGATCTCCAATGATAAAAACTCACAATAAGGGGCTTGAAAAATAATTATTCAATGGGTAAGGCACCTGCTCACAAACCTGGAGACCTGCGTTCCGTCTCTAGAAGCCTGCATGGTGGAAGGGGAAGCAGCTTCTAAAGGTCCTTTCATCCTCTGGTCTCCACCCTTGCACCCTGACACGGATTCTCTCTGTCTTTTTCTCTGTCTCTCTCTTTCACTGTATCTCTTGTCTCTGTCTTTGTGTCTCTCTCTCTCCTCTCTCTCTTAAAATGCTGAAACAACTCAAACTGAACAAAACTAACTGTACTGTTCAGAAAGGGAGTGGGAAATGATAAAGGAGAAAGGCCTGTTTAAGGCGCCATGCAAGGCAGAGGTATCCTCCAGGGAGCAGAGGAGAGCTAGGAAGGGACACCGAGCAAAAGGGATACTGAGCAGGGCTTCTGGGACGCCAGCAAAGGATGCTCACTTCCTGGGTTTGCTTTTCAATCCTTCACTGACCTGTCAGTTTCCTCCAGGCACTTTTGCTGAACACACATCAAACTAAGCAAGCTTGACTCCGCTAACTGGCTTGGCAAACTTTACCATCTCGGATGCTCCATGCACACTTCCCAAGCTTTGCATGAAATATGCTGGAAGCTTTCCCAAAAAATGCTACTGCAATAAGAGTAAATTGGAATTTATGTTTGGATTCCTCCCAACCCTTTTCAGACAGTGCAACTTACCTCAGGACCCTCTGAGAAGGAACAAGAGGATAATTAACAATCACCGGTCAGTCTTCTTGATACACTTCCTAGAAGCCAAAAACATCAATTTCTCTAATGATGGGCTTGAAATCCTTCGCTGTCAGTGGTCTTGCTGCTTTAAACAAAACTAAAGGAGGACTTAATCAATTTTTAGCTGAGAGAATATTAAAAGTGGTTATAATGATGTCTCCTGTGATCTCAGCATGAAAATCATGAAAATTTCAAAGGGTTAGGATAAAACTCTGAGGAATTCTGTCCCATCTCTGTGAACAGATTTCTTCGTGCTTACTTCTATAAAACAACAAGGAGGAAAAATTAAACATTTTATCCTAGCAATAGGCCATATTCAACTGTGAAAAAGTGAACTAATTAGTGGGAAAACTTTGCCATTCATCTCATGAATAAACACATTTCCCAAATTTTCTTTTACTTTCGCATTGCAGTGTGCCTGCTCCAGTCACTTTTCTTTTGCTGTGATAAAGTAGGCTGACCCAGTTCCCGAGGGGATAGAGTCCATCACGGTGGGGAACAACACATGGCGGTAACAGAGGCAGGAAGTCAGTTCATATCGCAGTAACCATCAGGAGTCAGAAAGAGAGCACCGGAAGTGGGGCCAAATCACCAAGCCTCAAGGTCCCCCCGCCCCCCGTGATGCACTTCCTCCAACAAGGATCTGCCTTCTAAAGGTCCACAACCCAGTGTAGCTGGGCACCAAGTATTCAAGCACTGGACATGTCACGTTCAAGCCGTGATGGTCTTTTGATGACGTATATTCGTGAGGACGAAAAGAAAGCTCAATCCATGATACATTTTTCCCTTTCTCCATTTCAAGTGTGTGTGTGTGTGTGTGTGTGTGTGTGTGTGTGTGTGTGTGTGCGCCTGTGTGTGCGCGTGTGTGTAATGTACATGTACATACACATGCATGCATGTGGAGGCCCAACATTGATACTGAGAATCACCCTCCATTGCTTTTGTGCCTTATTCTTTTTGAGACTGGGTCTCTAAACCTAGAACTTGCTGATAAAGCTAATCTTGCTAGCTAGCCTGCCCTGGGGATTCCCAGTCTCTGCCTTCCTAGGCTGCAATATCCTGTGACCTACCACACCCACCTGGCAATTTCAGTGGGATCTGGGATTCTGAACTTAGCATCCTTTTGCTTGTGGAGCAAGTGTTCTAGGTTCTGAGCCATCTCTCCAGCCCATAAGATATATTCTTAATCTTTGGAGAATTATGGTCACAAGAAATAAAAAAGCTTTTCTGAGTGAGTGAGTGAGTGTGTGTGTGTGTGTGTGTGTGTGTGTGTGTGTGTGTGTGTGTGCTGTGTATGTATAATTAGACAGAGATATGGAGATAGGAAAATTTTACATAGAGTCATCAGATAATATACAAAACTTTTAAGCATAAAAGTAAATTAGGTATGCTGGAGAGATGGTTCAGGGGGTTAAGATTTTGTCTCACCACTTTGGAACTTAATCAAACCCTGAAAGAAATGGACCTCACAGATCTCTATCGAACTTTTCACCCACGCACCAAAGAATACACATTTTTCTCAGCAGCACATGGAACTTTCTCCAAAATAGATCACATATTGGGCCACAAAATGAATCTACACATATACAAGAAAGTTGAAATTCTAACCTGTGCCCTATCAGACCACCACGGCCTAAAGCTGGACATCCACAACACATCAAACAAGAGAAAATGCACTAACTCCTGGAAACTTAACACTATGATGCTGAATGAGAACTGGATTCAGGAAGAAATTAAAAAGGAAATTCAAGATTTCCTGAAAGTGAATGATAACGAAAATACAACTTACCAAAATCTCTGGGACACAATGAAAGCTGTTCTAAGAGGTAAGTTCATAGCTCTTAATGCCCACGTCAAAAAAATGGAAACATCAGAAATAAACAACTTAACAATGCAGCTTAAAGCTTTAGAGAAACTAGAGCAATCTGATCCTAAAAGCAGTAGAAGAGAAGAGATTAGCAAAATAAGGGGAGAAATATCTGAAATCGAGACTAAGAAAACGATAGAAAAAATCAACCAATCAAAAAGCTGGTTCTTTGAAAAAATCAACAAGATTGATACACCCCTAGCTAAACTAACCAAAAGCAAGAGAGAGAAAACCCAAATTAACAAAATTAGAAATGAACATGGAGTTATCACTACGGATACCCAAGAAATCCAGAGAATTATAACATCATATTTCAAAAACTTATACTCTGTGAAGTTTGACAACACAAAAGAGATGGATGAATTTCTAAGTAAACACAACTTACCTAAATTGAATCAGGAAGTTGTGAATTATTTAAATAGTCCTATAACATATAAGGAAATTGAGGAAGTAATCTCGAATCTTCCCACCAAAAAATGTCCTGGACCAGATGGATTCAGCACAGAGTTCTACAAGACATTTAAGGAGTTAATAACACCAATACTCCTTAAACTGTTCCATCAAATAGCAAAGGAAGGAACACTACCAAATTCCTTCTATGAAGCTAATATCGTTTTAATCCCAAAACCTAATAAAGATTCACTTAAAAAAGAAAACTATAGGCCGATCTCCCTGATGAACACAGACGCAAAGATTCTCAACAAAGTCTTAGCAAATCGGATTCAAAAACATATTAAAAAGATCATTCATGGGGACCAAGTAGGCTTCATCCCCGGCACACAAGGTTGGTTCAACATACGCAAATCAATAAATGTAATTCATCATGTAAACCAGTCCAAAGTCCAAGACCACATGATACTCTCGATAGATGCAGAAAAAGCTTTTGACAAGATCCAACAGCCTTTTATGATCAAAACGCTAGAGACAGTAGGAATGGAAGGAACCTTTATCAATATAATAAAAGCTGTATACAACAAGCCCACAGCAAGGATTATGCTCAATGGGGAACAATTGGAAGCATTCCCACTTCGATCAGGAACAAGACAAGGCTGTCCACTCTCACCACTTCTATTCAATATTGTACTTGAAGTCTTAGCCGAAGCCATAAGACAAGAAAGGGACATAAGAGGGATTCAAATTGGCAAGGAAGAAGTCAAGCTATCTCTATTTGCAGATGACATGATCTTATACCTGAGTGATCCCAAAAACTCCACCAGGAAGCTCCTGGAACTAATTGAGAAGTTCAGCAGGGTGGCAGGATACAAAATAAATGTGCAAAAATCAGAGGCCTTCCTATATGCCCAGAATGAAAGAAGTGAAAAAGCCTTGAGAGAAACCATGCCATTTACTATAACCCCTAAAAAAATGAAATACCTTGGTATAAACCTAACTAAGGAGGTAAAAGACCTTTACAATGAAAACTTTAAAACCCTAAAGAAAGAAATTGCAGAAGACACCAGAAGGTGGAAAGACCTCCCTTGTTCCTGGATTGGCAGAATCAACATTGTAAAAATGACCATCCTACCAAAGGCAATATACAGATTCAATGCTATACCAATCAAAATCCCAAAGCAATTCTTCAAAGAAGTTGACCAAACAATCTCAAAGTTCATTTGGAGGCACAAAAGACCCAGGATAGCCAAAACAATCCTGAGTAACAAAAACACAGCTGGAGGTATTACCATACCAAACCTAAGTCTATACTACAAATCCATAGTTATAAAGACAGCCTGGTACTGGCTCCAAAATAGACACACAGATCAATGGATAAGGATTGAAGACCCAGATATAAGCCCACAAAGTTACAGCCATTTGGTCTTTGACAAAGGGGCCCAAAGAATCCAATGGAAAAAGAACAGCATCTTCAACAAATGGTGCTGGCAAAACTGGATCTCCACATGCAGAAGATTAAAGCTGGACCCGTACTTGTCACCATGTACAAGACTTAATTCCAAATGGATCAAGGACCTTGATATCAGGCCAGAGACTTTAAAAACCATAGTTGAAAAGATAGGGAACTCCCTCGAGCTGGTTGGGCTAGGCCAACAGTTCCTAAACAGACATCCAATGGCACAGTCACTGCTACCAACTCTCAACAGTTGGGATCTTGTGAAATTAAAGAGCTTCTGTTCAGATAAAGAGATTGTAACACGAGCTCAAAGGCAACCCACAGAATGGGAGAAAATCTTCACTAACCACATATCTGACAGAGCTCTACTGTCCAGAGTGCACAAAGAACTTAGAAAATTAAACTCCAAGGAAAACACTGGCCCAATTAAAAAATGGGCCCTGGAACTTCAAAGAAACTTTACCAGGGATGAAATTAAAATGTCTAACAATTATCTTAAAAAATGCTCCACTTCCTTCGCCATCAGGGAAATGCAAATCAAAACTTCCCTGAGATATCATCTCACCCCGGTCAGGATGGCAAAAATCCACAATACAAACAACGACAAATGCTGGAGAGGATGTGGAGAGAGGGGAACTCTCCTACATTGTTGGTGGGAATGCAGGCTCATACAGCCACTCTGGCGAGCCGTCTGGAGATTCTTAAAGAAATTAAAGATTGAAATGCCATATGACCCTGCTATCCCACTTTTGGGAATAACCCCCCAAGCAGCAAAGGTTCGCCTCGATAGCACAAGCTCGACCATGTTCATAGCAGCACTGTTTACAATAGCAAAGTCATGGAATCAACCTAAATGTCCAACAGTTGACGAGTGGATAAGGAAACTGTGGTACATCTATACAATGGAATACTACTCAGCCATCAAAAATGATGAATTACTGGAATTTGCTGGGAAATGGATGTCATTAGAAAGAATTATATTAAGTGAAGTATCCCAAACCCAGAAAATTAAGCGCCGTATGTACTCCCTAATAGGTGGCTCCTAGTACCAAACTCACCCAGCCCACATTGGGACACTCAAAAGTAAACCTATGTAACACAGTAATTGCAAGGATTATGAACAAGAGAGATGGGTTAGGAGGGCCACACCAGAAACAAAGAGAGAGGAGACCATGTTACAGCAGAGAAAATAGGCCTCCATCAAGGTCTGCAAGTAAGTAATGAGAAACCTGGTTAAGTTCACAGACGTTCTTTCCTGATCTCACCAGAAGGGGAGGGCATATAGTCTAGCAGATAAAAAGTAATCATTTTGCAAATGGGTGATGGACCCCTCTCTCAGTGAGGTTTCCTACTCTTATTACATCTACCCTTGAATGTGCTATTACAACAAGACTCTAGTTTAACAGCTTTTTGTCTCTGGCCAGGGGGTGACATACAGTGCCCAGCAGAATGGAGTGAAGGGAATTGCAGGAGCAGCAAAACTGCAAAAGAAAATCAACAAACCACAATCCAGAACTTCAGAGACTCTATATCAATCACATAGAACTAGGACAGCCTAATCTCTCCCCATCCTGGAGCTCAGGGACATTTGTGGAAGAGGGGGCGGTAAGATTGTAAGAGCAAAAGGATGGGAGGAGCAACGATTTGCAAGATTCTCAACAATAGTTGGGGCCAAAGCAATCATAATGGAACTTTGCATGCCCTGCGCAATGTCCAGCGCACTGTTGCCCTCATAAAGTCTAGCATCTGATAAGGGCACCGAGACCCCTGGAGGCAAGGGATTGACAGCCATAGTAGTGATCTTATGCTTAAGGGGAACAAGAGAAAGGGCTTATGGAAATGCCACTGGGTCCTTATATGTCATCGGAGAGGAGGACACAGTGGAGAGTTAGGCACACACAATAAAGAACTATCTGGGAATTGGGGGGGAGGCACTGGGGGAAGGGGAGGGGGAAGAGGGGGGAGGGAGGGAACTGGTAAAAATTTTTAAAATGTATAATTAAATTTTTAATAAAAAAAAAAAATTAAAAAAAAAAAAAAAAAAAAAAAAAGATTTTGTCTCACAAGCAGAAAGTCCTGAGTTAGATCCCAGTTCCCACATAAAAACACCAGGCAGAAATAGCAGTGGCCTGCACTTCTGTCCCCTGGTGGGCGGAGCCTGGGAAATCTCGGAGTGAAGCAAGGAGGCAGAAACAATCCAGGATGATTCCTCAAGTCACCTGTGGTCCTCCACAGGAAACAGGAACACACACACACACACACACACACACACACACACACACATAAAATAAATAAAATATTTTAAAATAAGCTAGGTGGAATCCTCTAAGACACAAAGATTGAGAATAAGTTCCAAGATATAACTGCTAGAGGAGATATTGTTCATATATCCAAAATAGATGCTAAGAATATCAAATTACTATGAAATTTTCATTTCTTTGGCTAGATTTTAAAGACTGGAGTGATATTTTAGAATGCTAACTGCCTATGTAAGAATTACATTGTGCGACCATTTCAACTTTGAACTCTTTTAGACATTGCCGCGCCTAAGGGCACCTCTCATGCCAACATCTGAGAGGCCACGGCAGGGCGGCAAGTTCAAGGCAGCCTCGATTACATAATGAAACATTGCCTCTAAAAAGGAAATGATTTTAGATGGTTAACATGTACACAGGGAGCTGTATGTAGCTTTTTACGTTCTGTGATTTAAAGAGACTGGTGGTGTCTTTTCTTGCACAGAAAACAATAGAGGCAACAATGCCTTGAAATTGAGGGGGGCTCAGCATCCTGAAGTCCTTCTGCTCAGCCATCTTCAATGGTTACCACAGATCTGGCTCGTGTTTGGGAAGTCTGGGGTGGGGGGAGGCCACGGTGGCCCAGGCACATCCCACTGGTCACTCCCGTCTCTCAGGGAACCCTCCTGGGCGTGTCGCCATGAGTCCTATTACCAAGGGACATGGGCACACATAATTGGCAGTCGGTGGCAATTGGCCTCTTAGAATCTGGCTCCACAGACAGACAACAGGAAACAGACATGTGTCCTTGGGCATTGTTGCTTCTGGAAGAACATTGACTAACACCCTGATGATTTTTTTCTTCATTTTTATTTCTATGCTGATTTTTTTTTGATACATTAAACGCACTTTTCTTTGTTTCATTAGGCTGATTGCGCATCTCTTTTGAGACAGGTCTCACTCTGCAGCCCAGGCTGGCCTCAAGTTTGCCATCCCTCCTGCCTCAGCCCCCTGAGTACTGGGATTCCAGACATGAGCCATCACATCTAAATTAAGAGGTGGAATGGCGGGAGGGGGAGGTGAAAGCAAAAGTCCAAGATTTTTCGGCGAACAGACCTGAGTTTGAATTCTTTTCAGGGACAGGCTGCCACCCGCCTCAGGTTGCCCCCATGGGGGAGAAATAGAGAGGGGCTCACGCACAAGGGAGTCTGGGTGCTTCTGAGTGACAGGCAAGGAGGGCTGAGAGTGACAATAACCAAAGAGCTTCCCTGGAACTTGGTCCTCTGAGTTAGTCACGTCTTAGTTCCACGGGTCCGTCCTCCATCATTCCTCACCCCCCCCTTCCCTGCCTTCACACCTGACAGGTCTCTGACGCTCCCCAGTCCACTTTGCTGGGTTCAGCTTAGGGGTTTGCTGTATTACTTACTTTCATGTTGCTGACTAGGATGATTCCTTGTGACACAGTTTGGGGGAGGGAGGTGCAGAGTGGAGCGCAGCCGTCACGTAGAAAGCGAAGCCACATCGGAAGCAGATTCTAGCCCAGCAATGCAGAGCGAGGATGTGACTATGGGCAAAGCCAGCCTGCCTCAAAGTCAGAGCAGGATGTGAGCATGGGCAGAGCCGGCCTGCCTCAAAGTCAGAGCAGGATGTGAGCATGGGCAGAGCCGGCCTGCCTCAAAGTCAGAGCAGGATGTGAGCATGGGCAGAGCCGGCCTGCCTCAAAGTCAGAGCAGGATGTGAGCATGGGCAGAGCCGGCCTGCCTCAAAGTCAGAGCAGGATGTGAGCATGGGCAGAGCCGGCCTGCCTCAAAGTCAGAGCAGGATGTGAGCATGGGCAGAGCCGGCCTGCCTCAAAGTCAGAGCAGGATGTGACCATGGACAAAGCCAGCCTACCTCAAAGTCAAAGCAGGACGTGAGCATGGGCAGAGCCGGCCTGTCTCCTTTCCCCGGACAAAGTCGCTTATGCTTGGGTGTGACCTCCCTTCAGAGCACATTGCATGCTGCATAGAAATTCACAGCCTCTTCCTTCCCTTCTAACCTGCCAACGCAGCGTTATTACTAGTTGGCCTGAGCCAACCGAGCCAGTAGACCACTGGATTCCAGGACGGCGATGCCATGCTGGCAAATAGCTTGGGCACAATTCCTGGTGATGCCGTTGTTTGGTTTTTTGTCTTGTTTTGTTTTTGGTGGGGGAAGTGGGTACCATTCAACAGGGCAGGGAAGCCATGAGAAACAGACCACGCCACCGTGCAGCCGGGACTGCGTGAACCTCAGAGGATGAGGAGCAGAGAGATGTGGATGCCAGCATTCGTCTGACTTCTCCTTCTTCCCTTGTATTTGGCCCATGGGAATGGTACCACTCCCTCCCCCACCCACCCCTGTTAATCTTCCCTAGAAGCAACCTCACAGATACACCAAAGGTGTTCTCCGTTGGATTCGGAGAGATTTTATTCCCTTTGTATTTGTGAGCATGTGTGTATATGTGAGTATGACTCATGGATCTTTTGCATTTGTATGCGTACGTGTGTGTAGGATGCATGGAGTCTTTGCGTTGGTGAGTGTGTGTACGTGTGTGTAGGATGCATGGAGTCTTTGCGTTGGTGAGTGTGTGAACATGTGTGTAATGCATGGAGGACAGAGAAGGATATCCACCTCATGCCCTTGAAGCGAAGTCTCTCGCTGAACCGGAAGCCCGCCCCTTTTGGGCTAGACTGGCAGCCAGCATCCCCAGTGGCCTTCTTGTCTCTGTCCCCACCTGCAGCTACAGGCACACAAGGCCATTCGGGCTTTTTATAGGGATGCTGGGATCCAAACTCAGCTCCTCACCCTGAGTCGTGATCTCTCCAGCCGTGAGTGTCTCCTAAACCAATCTAGTCAGCGATCGAAATGAGCCAACCTCCTCACTGTTAAAACATTGGGGACTGGAGAGGAGGCCTGGGGCGTTGTGGGACTCACCCAGGTCTCTGGGGGTCCAGGACAGCATCCATGTCCCCTAACTACGCGCTCTTCGGTTGGCAATACTCCGCGAAGGCCCACGTGGCAGCCTGGTGCAAAGCCTCTCACGGGCAAGACCTCCGCGTGAGAGGCCGGTGCACCCGCCACGACGGTGGTGATTGCTGCTGTCCCACTCACACAGTCATCCCACCCCCAGGTCACGGATCCTGACTTTGTTTTCTAAGAGGAAACACATTCAGGCCTTGCTTTGAAGAGGTTCCCTAAAACCCTGGAGGTAGCAAGGAGCCCAGGCGACAGCACCCCCAGTGCCTCTCAACAAGCTCCCAGGTCCCCTCTGCTCCCCAGGGGGGACCCTGGCCCTCGGAGGCGCAGCCGCTGTGGAGACCCGTCGTCCCCAGCGCTCTGCTAAGGTCCTTGACCAACCTGCGGAATCAAGACAGCGAGCCCCAGATAAAGAGGGGGCGGCAGACACAGCTCACCCCGCGGAAGCCAAAATAAACCTTCCCTCCTCTCGAACTACATCCCTTGGGCATTGGCCATGGCAGGAAGCTGACTGTCCCGGGGAAGAGCCGAGGACGCCGGGGGACATGTTTGAGGGGGGGTCACGGATCATCGACCATCTGTCTGGGGTGATGATGATGGATCTCCCCTCCCCACGCCATGCGCTCTTGCCACCAGAGTGATCAGAAAGGGCAAGGCAGACCCGGCGCCCACACCCTGAAGAACACAGGCTCTCTGAGGCTTCCTGCCTAATCCCACTCTTCACTTTTCAGGCTGCTTAGGTAGCCCCTCCTCACCTCCACACCTCCCTCCAGCGCCTCTTCCTCCGGGAAGCCGGCCTTGACCTTCCTGGGCTAAGTATGCCACGTGTCCTTCCCACATGAGACGCGTCCCATCCGTGTTCAGTGGCTTCTCCATCACCAGCGCGTCTCCCTCCAGCCTTGGACCCCCCGTCTGCCAGTCCCTGCTGAGGTGCCCGGCCGTGATGCTCAACTGATCCTGGAGGAAAGGAAGAAAGGGAGGAGGGAGGGGGAGGAAAGGAGAGAGGGGAGGAAAGGAGGGAGAGAGAAAAGGAGGGGAGAGGAAGGGGGAGGGAAGAAGGAGGGAGGAAGGGAGAGATGGTTTGTCACACTGCTCTCAGATTACTCCCATCTCTGAGGAGAGATCTACATTTCTTTATCTTTTCTTCCATATTTCATTCATTAAGAAAATACAGCTGGTGGGGACCTTGGGAGTCACCAGTTCACTGCTGAGAGTTTACAGGAGAGAAGCTAGACCAGCCCCTGGGAGGACCAATGTCCACAGGCACCGGGCCTCTGCTTTCCTGTTGCAGAGCAAGGCTTGGGCAGCAGAGGGCGCCCACACCTAGGGCTCTGCCAGGTTCCTTCCTGGCCAAGGCAGAAATGAAGGAACAGGGTGTTTACTGACTATGCAAACTGATTTCGCTTTTCTCCTCTTTGCTTTGCTTTGCTTTGCTTTGCTTTGCTTTGCTCCCTAATCCTAGCACTATACCCTCGATACCTGGGCATCAGGAGAAATTCCTGGTCAAACTTATTTTGATATTTGGAGCGTGTACCCATAAGTCTAAAGGTGAGGCTTGGGGCTTTGGGGTTCTGACTGAGGCTCTTCCGTACATCCCCAGGCAGTGAGAGGCCTCACATATGACTTACTGTCCCCATGCAAGGTGCCCACCACTCAAGAGTGTCTGGAGCTTGGAAGGGCGCAGACGCCCAGGGCAGCCAGCTCCGAGTCCTGCATGTCAGGTCCTCATGATCACCCTGGCTGTCCTCAGGAAGCAGGATCCCTGACTCTTGGGTGCATTTTTTTTTTATTCAATTGTGCATGCATGCATGTGTGTGTATGTGTGTGTGTGTAGAACCACGGGCGAATTCGGGAACCCCCATAGACCGCCTCTAACCTCTTCCTTGTTTACTCTGCCCTGGGATTCACAGGCTCTGCCCTACCAGGACCAGAAACGCGCCCCCCCCCCCCCCGCTTCCGCCCGGCGTCTATACGTGGGGTCCAGGATCCGAACTCAGGACCTTCTGCCTGCAAGGCGGAGGCTTAACCCCTCAGCCAACCCTCCAGCCCCCTCTTGGGTGCATTTTAGGGTGGAGCTCATGAATCCCCACACTCTCTGCTGCAGTCTTGCCTCCCACTTCCGTCATCTTCTCCAGCGAATAACAGAAAACAATTGGCGAACAATTGCCCAACTGCCCCAGCCTAGGATGGCCACTGTGCTGCCTGAAGACTGGCGCCACCATCTGGTACGAAGTGGAACTGACAGGCTCCCATCTGCCCAGCTCTTTTCCGGCCGCTCAGATCTTCCTCCCAGGGAGAGAGAGATCTCCCAGCGCTGGTGCCGGGCTCCCAGCCTGGCTAAGAGAGATGCAAGGCCATATGTCTGCAGGCACAATGCCCACCGCATGAGGGTGTCACCTAGCTAGGGAAATTATTGCAGGTCAAAGGCACAAAAAAATGAACGAAGCTGAGACTCTATATACACTGACCAACTGGTGCTTGGGAAGAAAGGGGAAGGCGGGGCAGAGGGAGGGCCAAGGCTGTGGCCCCCGGAAGTATGGTCTCTAGGCTCAAGCGTACAACAGGTGACAAGGTACAGATGTGTGAGCTGGCAGGGCTGGGCTGCCATCTTGTACCTACTTAAGTCCCAAACTGCATATGTCAATCACGTTGGAGGTACAGAACTGACAACATGAATGTATCTTATTAGATTGGTGTACATGACACATCTGGATGGCCCAGCGGCGGCTGTTTCCTTCCTGAAGAGGCCAAGAACCCACCAGCAGTCCCAATCTATCACTGAGGGCGTAGGGAGAACCCTGAGGAGTCTCTGGTCTAGTGCCCAGGTTGGAAGGTCAAAGGTGACAGCAGGGGCAACAATGGGATAGGTAAACTCACAGGCAGAGCAGATCCGACAGAATGTAACAGCAAGCAAGTCCAAAGCAAAAGCTTCTCTAGGGTTTCCTTATGTCCGGGCTGCAGCACGGGAGGGGCCCCATAAAGTTAGGGTGGATCTCACTTTAATTAAGGCAATCAAGGAAATCACTGGCAGATCAAAAAAATGAATTCATAAAATTTGCCCGTTGCAACTGAACTCTTAACTATTGCTGTGAGAGAACACCCAAAGTCAAACAACTTAAGGGAGAAAGGGAGGTTTATTCAACTTATGGTTCCAGAAACAGACTTTCATGGTGGAGGTGACATGGCTGGTGGCTGAAGCTGGCAGGCTAAATCATTCCCATCCGTGTGGCTGGAGGATTCCTGGAGAGTCTCTCTTCTTCCCAATCTTCTATTCCGTGGTTCCTTTTATCTAGACCACTACTGGGAAGTTCCAATGAGATCTAAGGAGGTTCTGATCAGATCTAGAGCTGGTCTTTGTATTGTGTTGATCCAAATAATCTCTTCAGGTGGTCTCAGTTGATTTTACTTAACCCCAGGTGTATCAAGTTGACACCCAGGATTAACTATCACACAGGTAAATGGATGGAATTAGAAGAAATTATACTGAGTGAAATATCCCAGGCACAGGCAGTTAGACACCATACATTCTCCCTTATAAGTGGATCCTAGTTCCAAATGCACTTAATGACATACATAGAGGTAAATCTCTGTAACACCCACTATAACTACAAAGGACTCTGACTAGGAGGAAAGGGGAAAGAAGACCTCAAAAGAAAGGAGACAAAAGAACACACTTCAATAGAGAAATTAGGCCACGGTCATGAACTGCACGTATGTAGTGAGACATATGACGCAGCTCGCTTCCCTTCCTGTTCACTTGGGACGGGACAGCTTTGATCTCCCCAGTCAGCGACAGGAAGGGGCTGGCAGTTAGATGGTGACCAACCGGCAACCTGTCTGACCCCTCTCACTGCTGTGTCCTACCTTTAAGCCTCTTCTTACATTAAGATCTTCATGTAAATAGTCTTGTATCATTGGTTAGGAGATGACCTCAACACCCAATCAGGATGCAGCCAAGGGTAGTGCAGGAACAGCAAAACTGAAAACAACAACAAACCATAATTCAGAACACCAAAGACCCTACAAGGTTCACCCAGAACCAGACCAGCCAAATCTCTCCCCACCCTGAAGCTCAAGGAACCTTGCAGAAGAGGGGGTGGCAAGATTGTAAGAGCGTAAAGATGGGGAGGACCACTGAAAGACAAGATACTCCACTGAAGTCTGACTGCAGCAGCCAGGATATCGCTGCGATGTGACTGGATCTCGCCTGATCTGCACAATGGCTGACATGTCAACAAGCCCTCAACGGCTAGCACTGATTTCAGGGGAGAAGGCTCAGGTGCAGGATCCTTAGAGGCGAGGGGTTAAACAGTCATAATAGAGTTCCCATGCTAGTGGGCAGCCCAAGAAGGGGCCCCAAGGCATGCCACTGAGTCCCGAACCTTCACTAGTGTAGACGACTCAGGGAAATTCAGCGCCCACATAAACAGATGTTCTGGAGGGTGGGAGGGAGAAAGCAGGAAGCACCAAGAGGGAGGAGGGAAGAAAAAGGGGTGAGAGAGAGTGAAGGGAGAGAAAGTGGGATAAGGTAATAAGGGGGGAATGGGAGGAGAGGGGAGGAGGAGGGGGTACCTATTGAGCTTGTATAACTAGGTAAATATAATAATGATAATAATAATAATAAAAGAAAATCCTGGCAGGTGTGCTAAGAGTCGGGGTCTCCTCATTGAACCGACAGTTTGTCTGGCTCACCATATTGCCATAGGGACCCCTATCTCACCTCCAGAGTGCTGGGGTTACAGGGAGGCCCCTATGCTTTCCCTACATTTATGTGGGTGCTGGAGATTTGAACTCGGGTCTTCATGTTTGCATGGCAGCATTTTACCCACTGAGTCGTCTCCCCGGTCCACACTCAGGTATTTGTCACAGCCCTGGAAGACTGGCTCACAAACTCAAAAGCACAAATGATCGCTGTTCATCCAACACCATGAAGTCTGGGCAGCCTTAGAGCCATCGAGGAAATTAAAGTCATAATTTTTTTTTTCTTTTTTCCGGTGCTGGGGACCGAACCCAGGGCCTCGCGCTTGCTAGGCAAGCGCTCTACCACTGAGCTAAATCCCCAACCCCTAAAGTCATAATTTTTAAACACTCTCAGAATAAGGCTCAGATCCAGACGGTTCCAAACCCTGAATTCTCCCAAGCATTTAATGAAGAATTCATACCAGATCTACAAAATTTCTCCCAGAAAACAGTAGACCAAAAACATCTCTTTTACAAAGTCTGTACTACCTTGGTACTGAGAGAGAGACAGAGAGAGAGAGAGAGAGAGAGAGGTCCTTAACTAAACATAACAAAAAGAATTCAATAATGTATATAAACAATTCCACACCATTCTCAAATAGAATGTGTCCCACCAACACAACAGTGTATCTGTTCATGAAAAATCTACCACTGCAATCTGCCTTTTGGGAACAACTGCAGAAGTCACAGAGCAAATCTCCTTTGCTCTTCCTCCCTGCTCTCAGAGTACTTGAAGGGCTTTTAATCTCAGCTAAAAGTATCCACAAAACACCGAGGACTAACAAATTTGCATAAACATTAACTCAAAGTGGGTCATAAATTTAAAACTACAAAATTCCTAGAAGACAACATTGAGGATATTAACAGCTAAAGGCACAGTGCAGAGTTCTTAGGTCTTCCCACCCAAACATAATCCATAAGAGGGCACATGTGTCCCTGTGGAGGACCAAGGGAGACTTTGGGAGTCATCCTGGATTGCTTCTCCATCCTTCTTGCTTCATTCTGGGATTTCCCAGGCTCTGCCTACCAGGGCTGGAAGAAATGCCACCATTTCTGCCTGGCATTTTTACGGGAGACCTGGGATCCAAACTCAGGACCTTCTGCTTGAGAGACAGCGTCTTAACCCCTGAGCCATCTCTCCAGCTCTGTTTCAGAGTTTTTGAGACACACACAAACCAGAGTGGAGAACCTTTGTTGGAGACCTCGGTATAAGCAAGGTAGTAAGAATCCCAAAGGAGCCATGCCTCATAATAAACCCAGAGTAGACGACCCAGACCTGCCTTAAAGAGGGATTGGGAAATGACGTCATGGCTAATGCATCTGCTACCCAAGCAAAAGGACCCAAATGATAAAGTATCAGGCAGACAAAGTGACCCCAGCTCCAGGGGAAGGAGGTTGGCAATCTCTAGGGTAAGCTGGCTAGTCAGACTAGCTTTACTGCCACAGTAAATGGGTTTAATTAGAAACCCAGGTTTAAAAGAATAAGGTGAAGGCTGGAGAGATGGCTCAGGAGTTAAGACTCTGTTTCGAAAATAGAAGCCCCTGAGTTCAGATCCCAGATCCCATGTAAAAACCCCAGGCAAAAATCAGTGGCAGCCTGCACTTCTGGCTCTGGTGGGCGGAGTCTGGGGAATCCCAGAGCAAAGCAAGGAGGTAAAAGCAATCCAGGATGATTTTCGAAGTCACCCTTGGTCCTCCACAGGGACACATGGTGCCTTCTGATGCACGCACACACACACACACAAAATAAAAATAAATAAATAAAATTTTAAAAATAAAAATAAAGAATAAGGTGAAAGAGTAATGGATGATTCTTGGTATTACTCTTGGGCCTCCACATGTATGTGCACTTATATGCGTCCACTCGTGTACACCCACACACAAACCCACATACATACATGCACATACCACATGCACACATCTTAAGAGATTTTTAAAAAGTGAAGACACTGCGCTTTGAGAAGCTTCTACAGGGTTGAGATGAACCATGAGAATCTCTCGACCTGCTGACGAAGTCAGACTGAAAAATGACACAAGAAGGTTCAGGTCGCTGTTCTACCTCAGGCTCTGGCAAAGGTGGATTATCAGTCAGGGGCTGTCGTGCCCTCTGCTTCCCCTTCCTTCCCTCCCCGTCCCACCCAGGACCCCTCGCACTGCAGGCTCCTTGAATGCACGAAGCTCATCAGCAGCGTAAGATTCGGTCCCAGCAGAAAAAGGCCAAAGAGCAGTGAGGACAGAGGACAAAATAAGGGCATGTCCAGAAGGCTGTGCAGCTGAAGATGCCTCCGTAGACACCTGCACGCGCGCACACACACACACACACACACACACACACACAACACCAAGACCTGAGACCTGCAAGCACTCCTTGGAGAGCAAGCACCCCAAGATTCCCTTCTTTTAGGGTGCTGGCACTCCGGCAGGAGACAGGTGATCTTGGAAGCGTGCCGGCCCAGATGGTATATCAGTGAATGAACTCCGGGCCAGTGAGAGACCCTGTCCCAAAAGACGGTGGAAGCCTGGGGAAATGGCCCCTTTGCCTCGCAAGCACAAGGGTCTGAATCCAGACCTGAATGTCAGGTGGAATGGCAGTGGCCTGCAACTCTGGTCCTGGAAGGCAGAGTCTCGGAAACCCCAGAGCAAAGCACTAAGGAGGTAGAGCAGTTTGGGGAGATTCCCACAGTCACACATGCTCAAGTGCCACTTGTACACACACCCACATATCATGTATGCCCACCCACATGTAAACAGACTGTTGCAGTTCGCTTGCATGGTTGCTGATAAATCACCATCAAATGACTTAAGGGAACAAGAGGTTTATTTCCTTACGACAGTCCAGTTACAGTTCTCAGTCCAGCTTGACGGGAGAGCATGCACCAACACCAGGGCCGAGGGAACTGGCCACACCATCACCACATAACAGCTGAGAGATGGACAATCCTTACTTGCCAGACCAGCATGTCTGGCCAAGTGAACACAAGGATGTCAACTTTCTCAATCAGCTCTCAGTATTTTATTCCAGGGCCTAATCCCACCCACCATGAGCTGGACCTTCCCCATTAGCTAGACATTTTCTTGCAGGTTTGCTCTGGGCTTAACTCAACCATTAAATCTCTGCAAATGTGCCCAGAGCTCAAACCCTCAACTGTGAAGTTGACACCTGTGTCTAACCATGACACTCCACTCCTTGTCAACTTGACACAAAAGCACAGGATTTTTAAACTGTAACCTTCAATCCTTGTCCCCCTAGGTGTTAAAAGTTATCTTAAAAATATAAAAACATTTCATTTTATTCTAAAAGTCCAAAATTAAAAATTCTATACTCCAATTTAAAATGTCAATCATTAAAAGTTCAATTATTAAAATGTTGGAACTGAAAGTCTTTCTTTAAATATCCCAAATCTTTTCAATGTAGGAGTCTATCAAGTCAAAATAAATTAAATGCTCTAACACAGATAAAACATCAAAATAGAAGCATTTTGACATATCAAATTAGAATCAAGTTCAGAAAATCAAATACCACATCCTTTACTTCAGGATCCATCTTCTGATGCTCGTCACGTAGTCACGGTGCCTCAAAAATTCTAGGCAATCCCAGGTCCTGTTTGCTCAAAGTTGTCAAAGCAGAGTTCCTCTGAACCACGCTGAATTGCCACTCACAGATGTCCTCAGCATACATCCTGTGGTTCTGGCATCTCCAACAACATTTTGGGTTGTGGGGTTCTCCTCTGCAGCTATAAGCTTCACCTTTCCTTGCAGGAACTCTACGCCTGCCACTCACTTGGCGCCACGCTTTTGCTGCTCTCCATGAACCCTGCAATTGTGCACCAAAACCAGTCCCACCTGAGGGACGCCGGCAGAGTCCACAGCGAGGCTAAATTGTAGCTTGGTCCACTCGGCCACTGCTATAGCAACTTTAGTGTGCTGACTCTGGAAAAGCTCCTTTCTAGGCAGCCAAAACTTCCACAGGGCAAGAAACGGCTTCAACTTAGGCTTTTGGCCCCTGAAGGCATCTGGGTTTTCAATCCACAAAATCGCCAGTAATGTTCATGTTTTCTACCATCCCAGTGCAAGTCACTAGGTTTTCCTTCATTGATGTTCATTTTTCCAACAATGGCAGATGTTCTGCTGCCTGTCCTTTCCACATCCAGAGCTTCACGGCCACCAACATAGCTGTCCTCTATCAAACAAACCAGTCTATCGTCTTTAAATTCAACTTTACCAAAGTCCTTGTACACAAATTGGGCCCAAACAATCCATAACTCTCTCAACACAGCATTATCCAATTGGCCCACTAAACTCTGAAGAACAGTATTTGCAATCCACAAAGTGAAAATCTTCAAACATTTCAAACTTTGTCCAGCAAAACCATTCAAAAGCCACAAAATACACATAGTCAGATTTATCAGCAACACCCTACTTCTCCGGTACTAAGTTCTGTTGCAGTCGCCTGCATGATTGCTGATAAGTCACCATCAAATGGCTTAAGGGAACAAGGGGTTTATTTTCTCTTACAGTTTTCCAGTTACAGTTCTCAGTCCAGCTTGACTGGAGAGCACACACCAACACCAGGGCCGAGGGAACTGGCCACACCATCACCACATAACAGCTGAGAGAGGGAAGATCTTTACTTGCCAGACCAGCAGGTCTGGCCAAGTGTACACAAGGATGCCAACTTTGTCGATTAGTTCTCGATATTTTATTCCAGGGCCTAGTCCCACCCACCATGGGATGGACCTTCCCCATCAGCTAAACAATCTCTTACAGGTTTGTTCTGGGCTTAACTCAACCATTAATTCTCAGAGCTCAAACCCTCAACTGTCAAGTATCACACACACACACACACACACACATATGCATGCACACATGCAAAAAAGGTAGAGAGCAATAGACACACCTACCTTAAGCCTTTACATACATGTACATATTCACGCATATACCACATGTGCACGTGCACACACATACACGGACACACACACACACAAAAGTTAAATTATAAATGTGATTGGATTGTCAGTGTGCCTTTCTGAAATATTTGGTCTTGATGTATGTGCATATTTAATAAATACAGTCTTTTCTATCAAAATGAGATCAGCTCTATGTCTTTATTATAAGACTTACTTTTTTGGTTGTAATCTGTTCCCAAACACATTCTTTACAGTCCTATTACCCCTTTACCAAATACATCCTGTTTTGAAGCCTATCAGGCCCCCGCCACTCCCAACGTACCAAATTCTGGTTACTCCATGTAACATATAATCTGCCTTAGCACCCCGTCACAGATTTCCGAAAGGTTTAATGCTCACAGCCTTCTTTCTCTGCATCCGGTCTTTGTTCATCCTTCTGGACATTTCCTTGCGTTAGTCAAATGCGTTTAGAAGTTCATTGCGCCCCAGTCAATGGGGAGCAGCAATAATACTGTAGAAAAGGGATGGGGGGAGGCAGATTTTGGCAAGTGGCTTGGAATACAACAGCCAGTGTTTCTGTGCACATGTTAGTGACCTTGTAGTGTAAAAACTTGGATATCTGTTGCCAAATATGGGAGACAAAACCCCTAAACTGTGCAGGGGCTCTGTCTCTTGGGTAAAAACCCTATCTTCATGGTTTTCCTGAAGCAAGATGGCTTGGTGGGTAAAGGCATCTGCCCACAAATCCGGCAACACTGGCGACCTAAGCTCCATGCTGGAGCCTACGCGGCAGAAATTATTCTCTGACGCTACACACAGGCCATGGTCTCTCTCCTCTCTCTCTCTCTCTCTCTCTCTCTCTCTCTCTCTCCTCTCTCTCTCTCTCTCTCTCTCCTAATTAAAAATAAATATTAAAACAAGCCAAAAGTTAAATTCTTTTTTGTGTTTTGAGAGAGAAAGAAAGAAAGAGACAGAGAGAGAGAAAGATAGACAGAGAGAGAGAGATGCACATGCCATAGCATATGGATGGAGGTCAGAGGACAGTTTTTGGAAGTCGGCTCTCTCCTTCTACCCTGTGGGCTTCTGAGAGGATAGGGGACTCAGATGCCAGGTCAGTGGGCAGCACCTTCCTGGCTGAGCAGCTCACCAATCCAAACACCATAGCGTTTGACTCTAAGGGTAGGGGATACATTCGTTCAGCTAGAGAAACTGCATTGTTGAAGATTTTATATATATATATATAAAATTTAATTTAATTTAAAGCCATTTGTAAGTTTTGGGGATTTCTTTCTCTTTTTTTATTTGATTTACTACTTCAGAATAAGAGCTTTGTCTTCCCTTATTGTACAAGCAGATGAAGATGCTATATTTAATTGTTTCAGGGCTGGGAAAATCACTGGTCATAAGACATTCTTAATGTGGAGATGACAGGACAGCCCCATCTGTGTGTCTGGGTTAGATTGACTCTGGGAACAGCGTCCCAAGTCCTGAACATCTTTCTCATTTAACACGAAGATTCTTTATGCATCACGATGAGGTGGTTCATAAACTATTGCAGGGTCTTTAGAGACTTGACATAAAACATGCGAGGAGAGAACTGGTGCTTACATTACTTGCCCAAAGGGTAGAGCCAAGATTAACCTTCCTTTATGTTCATGCGGTTCTAGTCCCATCCTGTGGGATCTTATTCATGTGCTGTAAAATCTTACTAAAGAGCATGCTAAAATAAAATAAAATAAAATAATAGTAGCAGTAATGTAATGTCACACAGTACTGCTGAGCCTGAGATAAAATACCACACTTCTAATCCAGTATCATCAGTCACTTTTGATGCAGAAGTAATTGCAGTTTTGCATTTTATATACTTAATATTGAAATACATTCTGTGTGTGTGTGTGTGTGTGTGTGTGTGTGTGTGTGTGTGTGTATCAGAGAGCATTGTGTCCCTGTGGAGGACCAAGGGTGACTTCGGGGATCATCTTGGATTGCTTCTGCTATTACAGATAGCCATACAGATTAGGGGAATTCAAAGTCCACAGATGGACCCAAAACACATGATTGTCGCAGAGTTGCCAAGATGTTTGAGAGAATGACACTGGGACACTATATAAGAAACTATTCAGAAAAATAGAAGGTCAATCTTTATTTACATCACACAGAAATTCACGCAGGATGGCTTGTAGACTGCTTAGAAGTGCACTCACAATGGCCTGACCTGCAAACCACCAACCCACGATGAGTGAATGACACACACAGTGCTGCACGTTGAACAGTGGTGCGACATTGAGCGATGCGAATGAGGAGCTACTGGCAGATGGAACCACATGAAAGGTCTTGGAGCACATCACAGAAGACTCAACGGAGGACACTCTGCTCAGAGAAGCCCATTCCTCGGCCAGCGAACTAAAAGCTAAGTCTACAGAATACAAGAGCCCATTCTGTGTAAATCTGCTTGTGACCATCTGCAAAGGACAAAGCCCCTTTGTCCTCACAGAAAGCAGGTCGGTGGGTCTGGGGCCAGGGTGGAGATGACGGTAAAGACATGGAGACTGTGGCGAAGGGAATCGAAGCAAATCTGCTGTTGCAAACTCTCCGTGTGGAGCGTTTCTGGTGGGAACATCTCATTGTATACAAACCCCATAAAAATTGGTGTTTAGATAGTAACTATTACAGGCCATCTGTGATGGCACGTGCCCGTGATGCCAGCATTAGGAGGCCCAGGCAAGAGGCTCACGAGGTGGAGGCCAGTCTGGAGTGTAGAACAAGATTCTCAGAAAAGGGCTGCAGACGTGGCTCAGTGATCCAGAGCTTGCCAACAAGCACAGGGTCTGGGTTCGGTCCCCAGTGTTTTAAAGAACAGATAAAATACAAACTGTAGATATGGTTTTCTTCTCATCCCTCTCCTCTTTAGTCGTGGAATCACCTGGAAGACTTATGTCCTGGGCTCGTCCCTCCCAATGGGTAGGGAGCAGGGCCCAGGGCTTCCCAGAAGATTCTGGTCCTCGGAGCACACTGTGGGAGAGCTCCGGTATTAGGTCTCCCTTCAAGCACATTGTTTGTGCATCTAGTGTGGGCTCTGAGATCAGCCCTCGGCCCCGTGGTGGGAACCTCAGGGCTGGTGTTAACTCTGAGGCTGTGGAAGCTTCACAAGGTGACTTGGAGAATCCTCCTGGATTGCTCGACCTCCTTATTGCTTTGCTCTGCTCTGGGATTTCCCAGGCTCCACCTTCCAGAAGCAGAAGTGCAGGCTGCGGCCATTTCCACCTGTCTTTCCCGCCCCCCCTACGTGGGATCCTGGATCCGAACTCAGGTCCTTCTGCTTGCGAGGCAGACTCTTAATCCCTTAGCCATCTCTCCAGCCCCATAATCCCTCACTTGATTCCGTTAAACAGCCACGCCTAGTCACCTTCCTGGGCAGGTGAGCCCCAACTGAAAGTTCTTCAAAGACTGTCAACCATTGGCTGTTAGTGGGCTTAGCCCCGCCTCCGTTGCCGGGGCAACCCAGCTTGGCAGGCTCTGGCTCCGCCTCCCAAGCTCAGTGGCAGAGCAGTGGACGGAGGCAAGAGCTACCACAGGAGTTTTTGGGGTGCTGCGCCCCTTCCTGAGTCAAGAAAGGGGCTTGGCAGGAGGAGAAGGGGAAGCTTGGGGCGCTAGGCTTCACCAGCAGCTCAGTAAACACCCAAGTTGATGGGGAGGGGAGCATCTTTCAGAGCCTGGGTCAGTAGGAGGCCGCGGGGCTACTCGGCCTGGCGCAGGGGAGACCGTGCTCCCCGCTGAAGAGGGAAGGCGAGCCCACCCTAGTCCATTCCTGACCCGGGGTCCAGCAATACTTGAGTGACCTACAAGAACAGTTCAAGATACAGCAGGACCACAGTGCGCTAACAGAAAATTAAAAAGGGCGGGAGCGATTGGGGGGGGGGGGGGAAGAAGCTGAGCAATGGAGAGAAAGTGGAAAACACAATCCTGAGAACTCGCCCCAAAGGGCTGGATCATTGCTGTGCAGCTCCGGACTCCTGGCAGCCAACAGCAGAGAAGGGGGCAGATGAGTGACGTTGAGCCCTTTGGCTGGCGGAAGGGAGCTTCGAGACTACTTCACTAGAAAAAAGAAATGGCTTTCCTAGCTTGAGAGCAAGGCAGTGAAGCACTGCTTCTCCGTGTACTTCCTACTTGACCCAGCACCAGCGTCCACACAAAGGGAGCGTGGCCAGAAACGTGGGGGCGCTGGGTCCAAACTAAGCCCAAAGGAAAGTTTGGGTGGAAAGAAAAAATGAGACCGACCACAGGTCGAGGCCTTCCTGCCCAGGAAGCTTGACCTCAAAACTCCCACGGGGAAGCTTCATCAGGGTGGTGGTAGGCCACAGGGTCCCCAGAGACTCTGCCTCCTAGCTCCACCCCCAATGTTCCTTCACTGTCTCCCTTAAGGTCTGTGCTGTTGTCCACATCAGATATCTACATTTGCTATGATGGAGGAGATCCTGTGGGCAAATGCCAGGCCCCATAGTGACCTCTTACTGAGCTTCCCAGGGTGCTCTGTACCTCTCTTTCTCTCCCCAAGGTGCTTCTGATCTTCATCTCCCTTCACAGTCACTGGTATTTCACGTTGTCAAGATGTACACTGTGATGCCACGAATTTCTCAGCTTCTCACTTCAGTCAGCATAAATCCCTCGTGGGTGTTCCTAAAGGCTTCTCTTGGGTGATTCTAGACCCTGTCAGTCTGACACCTCTAACCATCTCAGCCCCAACCCTTGTCAGTTTGACATCACTTTTAAGCCCCACCTCCTCCTCCTGGCCACCATAAGGCTCGGGACCCTTGTAAAATGTCCATCTAAAAATCCCCACAGTCATCAACAATTGCAATGCTTTTTGAAAGTCTCTTAACTGTGAACCTCCTATAAAATTAAAAGAAGTTAACCTATTTTCAACATAAAACAGCAGACTAAATGTGCATCTCTTCCCACAGGGGGAGGAATCAGGGCCTAGGAAAAAAGGCTGACTGTCTCCTTTACTCCTCCCTGTTGCTGTGAGACAACATTCGTGCAACGACTCAAGGGGAATAAGGAAATGTGTTTGCCTTTCAGTTCCGGAGGGGACATAGTTCATTATTGTGGAAAAAGGCATGGTGGGTGGTAGAAGCTGCTGGCAGCTCAGGTCACTGCAGCCATCATGGAGAACAAGAAGAGCCAGGGTAGAGTTACCAAACCTCAAGGCCCCATCTCCTGTGCCTGGCTGGCCTTCCTCCACACAAGTTCCTCTTCCTAAAGTTGCTGTGACCTTCCCAAACATGAATAGCAGCTGAGAATTCAGCAGCAGGAATCCGTGGGGAACGATTCACATTCAAACCACGACAGTGATCCAACCAAATCAAGGGCACAAATCCAACAGGACAACCACTAAATCCTATAGCTCCATGGTGAGCATCTGAAACTTAAAATCATCCACGCCCCCCAAAGGGTTTGGGAAGTCTGACTTTTTCCAGCTCTGTTGCTTGCAGCACACACAAATTCTCTCTTTGGCAGGTTTCCTTCTATGCCCACAGCTTTCCTTTGGAGATCCTTTGGTCTTGGTATCTCCGATGTTCTGGGATCTCCATTGTAGCTTGAGATTCACCTTCATAGCTTTAGAAGTGGCCTCTGAGTATCTCCTTAAAAGGAATCCAGCCCTATAGCACATTGACACCACACACAACACACACACACACACACATACACACACACACAGCTCCAGGAAACTGTGAAACAGAACTCCACAACCCCTTGGCTGTGCATCTTCTATGCCTGAAAAAAAAAATCAGATGGACATTGCTACCAAGCTCCCATCCTGAGACGTATCCTGGTCCTCTAGAATTACAACTGTCTCAGCGTCTCTGTGCTGACCCTAGGAAAACACTTCGCTGGGCAGTTGCCTTTGGGCACCAGAGAACCTGTTGATTTTAGGTTTCCTCCTTTAAATGAATTTGGATGTTTACAAGATAAGAATCCTAATGAGTGGTATTTTACCCTCAGGATACCTTTCCTACTGCCCCAATGTAGAGCTCTGGATTTCTCTTGAATTGAAAATGGTACTAATCGCTTTAACAGTTACACTTTGTCTGCACTGACCTTTGTCCAAACTTTAAACTTGCTGGCACGCTTTTCTGCCAAACAAATTGACAATTTCCAAGGACATGGGTGTAATGAAGCCAGAGTCATGGCCAAATGCCACATTAATGGTCCCTAACTTAGTTCCTGATAAAATCCTTGTTTCCCTCTGAAAACTTGAGAGAAAGGCCTCCACTGTCTGCATTTCTCTCAGCGTTACTGTATTTACTGTATTTCAGGTTTCCCTAGGAATGGTCCATTAAAACTCTTAGTTTCCAGCATGCAAAAGCTTGTGTAGCTCAAAACAGCAATCTCTTCCACATTCCAGTCTTCCTATTCAGTATTAACCCCAAAAAAAAGCATGTATTTGGGTTTATTACAACTTCTTGATACTGTTTTTTCTGTCTTAATATTCCGGTTGTTCTGATAAATAATATTCTAACAAAAGAAAATTAAAGGTGAAAGGTCCATCTCAGCTCACAGTTCATGGGCACTGGTCATCGCAGTGGAGAAATTAAGATGTCGGAAGCTTGAAGCAGCTGGTAACACCATAATCAAGAAGCAGAGAACAATGAATCCCATATTCGACTGGCTTCCTACTCTGTATACCTCCTAGGATTCAAGCTCAGAGAATGTATTGTCCACTTTTAGTGTCTTTTCTACCTCAGCTGACCCGATCGATATAATTATTCACAGATCTGGCTCAGAAAATAAGTTACCCTTCATGAGCTGTGACTGGAAAACTTATCCTCCTAGGCGAGTCCAGACCCTGTAAAGTTGATAATCATAACCCATCACAGAGACTAATGAACAGGAGATCAGAAGCAGGTGTGTGCAAGTTTCATGTGAGATTGAAAGTACATACATTTGGAGATCTTCTGGGAGGAAAACACAATAATTACAAATATGAAAATAAGGTCCGGGGCTTTGGAGACAATAGGATCATGGAGTTTGAGAACTTCCAGGGTAAATAAACTGTGGCCCTTGTAGATGGTTGGCAAAGAGATAAGGCTCAGTGTTGAACAGCCCAAGGAGATCAGGCAAAATTTGAAAAGACAAATTTTTTAAAAGAAAAGACAGTTGTGGGCTTGGAGAGATGGTTCGAGGGGTTAGTGAAAGCGTTTGCCTTGCAAGCAAAAGGACCTGAGTTCTGATCCCAGATCCTACCTAGATTCCCCGGGGTGGAAATGGCAGTAATCTGCAATTCTGGCTCTGAAAGGCAGAGCCTGAGAAACCCCTGAACAAAGCAGTAAAGAGGTAGAGTATTTCAGGATGATTCCAGATGTTACCCGTGGGTCTCCACAGGCACACACACACTCAAGTACACTCTTAAACCACACACATACATAAACACACACACACACACACACACACACACACACACCACACACAAATAAAAAGGGCACTTGCAACAGGAAATATACAGAGTTTGAAAGCCAACATAGACCTGTTGGGAGCCAGTGAGCACAACTGCACAGAAACTTGACAAGAAAACGTGTCAAAGTAAAGAGGCGGGGCAATCGCCTGAGATCCTTATGCAGACTTGAGTTGTCTAAATTACACTTCGCTGATTACAGTGTGGTGCAGTGGACATTCCATATTTTCAAACTACAGTTCAGTGACTTGAATTGCAAGTTTTACTGGTTATTCTCCTGGCTTTGGAGTGCAAGGCAAGGAGGCAAGAATGCCTAGAAAAGACCCGGATGGATGAGAAGGACCAAGAGGCTGTATTGAAACCTCAGGTGTGGTCACGTGAGCGCAAATGGGAATAACCAGTTGAATGGGATGCAGTGGTGAAGGATGAGAAAGGGAAGGATCCCAAGACAATGGGGTTTCTGCTGAGCATCAGAACCCAGAGAAATAGAGAGGAGGGGACCACATTCAAAGGCACACATAGGTGAAGAGGACTCAAGGCATTGTGGGTGCTGATGGTCATCTGGGCTGGGGGGATGTGTGTGGTGGGGGAGGATGTTAGAGGAGAACCTCTTGACGCAGGGAGAGCACACACTCGTTCGTTCATTCAACACGCACTTGTAACCTTGGGCATCTCCAGCCCTATGTGAGGTGTCAAAGGGGGGTAAAGAACTAAACAGCCTCTCCGCAGAAGAAGACAGGCGAATGTAGTGGTAGCCTCCTGAGGCGGGTCACTATGTGTCAGAACTAGCGATCCAGAAGAACTGCTGCAGCCTGTCACCTCATGGTTCTCCGATGGGTGTTGGGCGGGGCCCTCTCACCACACAGGTAATTTTCTTCTCCCCTCTGCAAATGGCAGACTTGACTAAAGAGCATTTGAATCTTTCCCGAGGGGCCACCGGTGTCCTCTGATCACACATTCCTGAGTAAAAATTAACGGCGCAGGCCGATATGATAGAGCTCTTGGAATGATCTTTCACGAGTAGAAGAGGACTGGATCTTAATCACAGGTGATGTTTTCACTAGTGGTATGATCTTACTGAAGCTGCCAGCTGATATTAGGCAAATTCTTCTCAGCATGAAGCCTCGGCTGTCAGCAGGAGGAGACTGCTTTCCCAATAGCAGCCACCTTGATCCCTGAGAAGTGGGGATCAGGCAGATCGCCTGACCTTCCTCACCCTGTCTAGAAGGGTCTTTACCAACCATCGGAAGCTGAAGAGGAGAGAAAAGGCAAATGGAGGAGAGGTGTGGCTGGGCTAGGAGAGGCATGGGTGACAGCCCCAAGACACCCCTGTTCCCCCACCTGCAGGTGTTATCTAGAGCTGTTCTTACAACACCTTCATAGCAAGGTGACCTTGTGAATGTTTAAAAAAAAATCACTGACATGTGTGTTTCAATTCCCTTGGGGAGTATGAGCTCCATATTCCCCTTAGTTGAACATACAGTACATTTCTTAGAGTGAATCGTTCATTCTAGGCACATCAGAGCACAACAGTCCCCGTCAAGGGCGATCTGAAAGCCACGAGGCTTGATCTCTTAACAAACTGACTCGGAGCAGCGGCCACACGCTGCCTAGAAAAACAGTGTGAGGTCTGCTCCAAAACCTCCCTGGAGACTGCGCATCCCTAAGATACTGCCGTGGTGTTTGGGTTCTTTCTGACTGTTCTTGGAACCTTAGGGGTTCTCTTTGTCTTCCATGAATACAAGGAGAAGAGTAAGAACATGTAGAGGTAATGACCAAGTTGCTCACGCCTGTCTGCCAACATACATACAATGCATGATGGTGAGACCACAGCTGGATGAAGATTTGTGTCATTTCTATAGGTGGTCAAGCCCCTGCCAGGTTAATGGACAGCTGCCCTGTCTGGCAGGAGAACCGGTTTGCTTGCAGGTCACTGGAATGGGATTCTCCGTGCAAGTGCTAACGGGGCGCACGGGTGTCCAGCCTGAGGGAAGGGCCGTGACTCCCCAGGGCTTTGGCAAGCCACTTGTCCACTGCCCAGCATCGATGCAGCGAAGCCATCTGTCTTGACCGCTGAGAAGTCCTCACCCCAAACAATCCCACCGTCCCCCTCTGCAGATGGAAACTTGCCGGAACACGTGAAGCTCTTCTCAACTGGAAACAGAAAGGGGCTTTAGCTACAAAGAAAGTCCCCTCTGTTTGTGAATATGACATAATTTCATCAACTGAAAACTTTGAGAATTCAGTATCCATACTATGCAGCTACCTTCTATGTAGCTCTAGCAAATGCCACTAGTTTACCCAAGGGCCGGTAGTTTACCTACTTTGGGGAGGGGGTGCCCTGACGTTGCAGTTGGGGGGTGGTCGTGTCCCTCTGTGGGGTCAGCATCTCTGTCTGATTTTGCAGACCCTAGGTAGATTGGATCTGGGCTGTACATGGCAACTTTCTTACTGTGCTGGGGGGGGGGATTGTTTACCAAAGGGCACAGAGGGTGGGAGAAAGCTCTCCCCGACCTCTGTGTCCAGGAGTAGGAATGGTGACAAGCCAATGGTCACCTCAGGTCCTCAGGGGGAGGGGAGGTCTTGGGGGATGGGGTTCCTGTGCCAAGTACTGAGGAAGCTCATGGACATCCAGCCGTGCTTAAAGGTGACTTCACTCTCGGGGAGGCAGCAGCGCATGCAAAGAAACACCCTGTCCTCGCCGGCAGTTCTTCCTACTAGCAATGCCAATGTATAATTCTGACTTTTCTTGTCTTGAAGGAGAATTTTGCCCTGAGCCCTCAACTTGTTTTCTCCTCAAGAGAAACTATGGAATTCTTCGTAGTTCCCCTGAAATTCTCATATAGTTCCCCTGCGGGGAACATGCGCCATGCACAGAATATGTCCCGTGAGGACAATATGTCCCGGGCAGGCATTGTGATCCATTCAGGGGCTTGTCTCAGGGAGGGGATATGACCCATGAAGGAAGCCCATGGGGTCTCACTTCAGTCTGCATCCAGCCCTCCCCTCATTAATGCAGCCCTTTGCTTGCCATCTTACACTCTCTGAGGATAGTAAAAGCCTTGGGTCCAATTCATGCCAGAGTCCAGGTTAGGATCCCTGTCTGACCCCTGGGGCTCCTGCTTTTGTGACTTTTTTTGCTTCTCTCTTTCTTGCGGCCAACATAGTAGGCAAGATCAGAATTAGCCTCATCTCTCTGAAAGTGCACCAACAGTGTTTGACAGAAAGTGTTTGAGAAGTCAGTTTAAAACTATCACTCATTCCCAAGAGAGAGAATCCTATGAATAGCTGTCATATATATATATATATATCTTTTTTTTTTTTGGAGCCACAGCCCAGGTAGAGGGTGGGGGAAGGGATTACATCCTGAAGTTCATTGACCAAGGTGAGGGTAGCCACCTCGGGTCAAAGCACGTGACCAAAACCGCCCACTGAGAACCTCTGCCATCACCCAGAAGCTGACGAAGCAGGGTGGTGGACCTATGGGTGCAGAGGCGAAACAAATCAAAGGTGCTCTCCATGAGTGCTTTGTTGCCACTCCGACGAGAGGCTGAAATTGCCTTCCCTTCCCCATTGGAAGTAAAGGTGATGGTCCCTTGGCATTGGCATCACCCGACCACTGTCAGCATCCAGAGGGCAGAGACCGTGTCTGATTCAGCAACAGTTGGTACCACCAATGCTACCAGATGGGTGCTGACCACCTGGACAAGTGAACCAGGTCTGGCCAGAAGCTCTGAGGGTGGGGCCACACTTTTCCTGGTCAGATGTGACCTCCACCACCTCTATCTGTACAAGTCAAGGAAGCAGGGGTGGGGCAGGAGGAGAGGCCCGGCTGGCACACTGGCAGCCATGGAATGCTGTATCATGGCTGGCCATGGCCGCAGTGCTCAAGGAGAGCCTGGAATCTGGTCACAGGGACGGCAGCCACCTATCTCGTGACTCACGCGTCCCCATGCCTCCTCTCTGCTAGGAATAACTCCTGCCGTTGACACCAGGGTCCTCCAGCCCACTGAGGTGTCAGCATACGTTTCCTGGCCACGGCAGTCACTGAGCTGCTGATGCCAAATGCCCGGAGAGACATGGAGGTGCGAGCCCGCGGAAGCTGGACCGCAGCAGGGTGGGCCGTGAGACTGAGCGCGGAGCCTCTTGCTTTTGCTCCAAGTGCTTATGCTCACCAGACCTGGGTCACTATCCTCTCCTATTTCTGAAGCAGTTATCTTCCTTGATCCGAAAGGCTCACTAACCTTTCAAAACTTTTTTTAATTGAGGCGGGAGGGAAGAGAAAGAACAATCTCAACACAGAAGCATCAGCTCTACCTGCTAGGAGTCCTCCAAATCTCACACGTTCCCCTCCCCCCAATAAGTCATTGCTGTCAAATTCCTGACTCGCTTCTGAGGTTGGGTGAAGCCCCTCTTTAATCAGTCACTCACTGTCCCACTGCCTCCTGCCCACAACTCCAGTCTGCAGAGTGAATGGCTATTTATTTCACTGCCTCCTGGCTCCCCAAGGGCCCTGTGGGGTCAAAGTGCCCTGCATCCTCCCCTCCAGGACCTCCAGAGCTCAAAGTCCCTCCAGGGATTCCCCTCCCGCTCATACTTCAAGGGACCATCAGCAATGCTTTCTTTGTCCACTTATTTATTTGGGCCACATATGCTCAGTCCAAACACTTTCAAGTAGATACATACTCACCAAAACGCCATCAGCATCTCCTAACCAAGTTGGGAGGAGAAATACTTCTAAGCCCCAAGTCTTCTGTCCTCGAGATGGAAACATATGAATGAATGGCTGACACCAGCTTCTCTAGAAACGTTTCTCTCGCGGGCTTTGTTGTCACTCACAGAGAAAACATGCTGGTACACATTTGAGCATCTGCCTCGGCGGTCAGCAAGGCGCATGCACTTTCTATGTCCTTCTTGTGTCAGTAACTTAGAGGCCCTTGCGACCCCCGCGTGGGTCCTGTTGCTCTGAGTGGCTCCTGTAAGAAGCTAAACGAGAGCTAATGAGCTTTCTCTGTCCAGAAAATACCCAGCC
The DNA here is from genome assembly GCA_023101885.1 of Typhlomys cinereus. Classification (NCBI taxonomy): domain Eukaryota; kingdom Metazoa; phylum Chordata; class Mammalia; order Rodentia; family Platacanthomyidae; genus Typhlomys; species Typhlomys cinereus. The sequence continues at coordinate 1,251,342 of JALPQD010000486.1, forward strand.
CAAGTGCTCCCTCCCTGGTCTCAATCCCGAAGACCCTGCAGGATTCCCCATGGTTCCCAGATGACCCCTCTGCAGGTCTGTTACTGCACTGGCCCCTGGGTACTTAAGCACACTGCTCCAGACCTCTGCACTGTTCTCCCAAGAGACAATCCTTTTCCTGTTCGATTTTTCTTGTCTGTGCTGGATCCAGTTTGTATAGGAATTCCCTAGGCATCAGCTTTGCTCTAGAATAATGGGGCGCCTTAGTTCCTCAACGTCTTAGTTCCCGAAGAGGAACGACATTTTGCCATGCACCTGCTTGTCCTCTGGCATTCCTGGGACTCTCCTAAATGGACAGACCAGCCTGCGTTCTCCAGCTGAAGATACTCATCCACAGCCTCAAGAGCAAAATGCTGCGTGAGGCTGAGTGCTCGCCTGCCTCTGTGTCTGCAGGCCATGCACGCTCTGGCCAGCAGCAGGAAGTGGCCACGAGGGCCTCCAGGGCATCCTGAGCTCTCCAAAGAGGGTCTGGCCGCCCTCAGTGCCCCACACAGAGGCAAGTGGACCCTACACCGGCAGACTCTGACTAGTGCCACAAAGTCACACCCCTTCAGTTCCCTGACTCAGACAGCCCTATCCACATTCAAGGCAGACAAAAGGCAGGCAGGGAAGAGTTGAGACTCGAGTAACACTCAGTCCCTCGCCCCACTTACCAGGAAATGAATTCTTTCAGAAACAAATCCCAAAGTACATTTCCAGTACACGTCACATTTTTGAAAATTCAAAGTTGTTTTCAATTTTCAGAAGAGTTTAAGGGTCCTAGCTGCTGGAAGGCAGAATTCCTTGCTGTGTGATAGCAAGCTCAGCACTTGTTATTCTCAAACATTATTTGATAAGGATGGTGCCTTAGTACGTGAAAAAATATTCATGGTTAGTTGTTTAGAGCAAGCACTGTCCAGGTATCAAGGAAGCTGTTGGTTCCTTCAGCTGAGGGCGTATATGTGTTCACTTCTCAAGGCACAATCCTGCAAAAGGAGCCTTTTCTAATGGTGCTGAAGGTAGAGCGCCCTCTTGAGACTAAACAGAGAATTTCTCTTTTCGGGTCTGAGCTGATGGGACTGGAGAAGTCTAAGGACCAAAGCTATAGGTGAACTCTTGCTTGTGTTTGGCTCATCTGAATCGCTACGGGATGGAGACCTCACGAGTCTGCAGGGTTATTGTAGGAAGTTCAACAAGAGCCACAAGCTCTCTCAGTCCAGAGTCTGCCCAGCCCAAGCGCTCGCTCTGGGGGACTCGGCCCCGGAGGCTCTGCTGGTTATCACATGGTACCCAGATGACCCCTCTGCAAGCTCAGGGTTACTCAGTGTCTTGTGAAGTCTTGAGCACGCGGCCGTGCGCACATCCCTCTCAGAAAGCCTTTCCTCGTGGCCGTTCTGATTCTTTGCTCTTGGAACACTGCCCACTAAGTAAAAGAGAACCAAGACTGATTCCCAGTGCTGGTCCGGAGGCCCGTGCTGCTGGGCGGGGTGCAGAAGGCTGTGGGCTCCAACCCTCTCAGCTGCAGGCGGAAGAGCCGAGGCACATTCCTGTGCTGGGCAAGTGACCTGGCCCCTCTGCAGGGCCCCTCTGCTGTTAATATGCATGTGCCTCTGAGCTCTTGGACCTTTGAGGTCCAGTTTTTCTTGTCTGGAAAGAGAGATGCTGCATGAATTACACGTGTAAGAAGATGTGGCTATATTTTAGGCAAGACTTTCCCAACTTGAGGACATCTCTTTCCCTAGCCATGCGTTCACTTTGTCTCCCCACGTCAGCCCTCCCCCGGCTCCATGTTACCTCAGGAGACCCTGGTGAGCAGGGTACTCTTCACAGAGGTGGCCACATCACTTCCCCACCACCGCGTTGGGTCTTTGCTCCAAGAGCATCCCAGTCATCGTTGTCTCCTTGTCTGATTCTGTGGGCCAAATCCTCCGCCCATAAGCAAAAGAAACCCCTTAACTAGACCCCACAATTAGTCGGCTGAGTCCTTGGCTCCTTGTCCTGTGTCTAGAATATACATGACCACAGGGGGAAAAAATCTCACAGTAGAAACAGCCTCCTTGTCTCACGTGAAAGCAGAGGCCAGGCTGAAGAGCTCTGGGGAACACAGAATGTCCGCACCCTGCACAGCTGTCAGCTTCTCCCCCTTGGATTTTGAGCCACCCAAGACAGGAACCATGTCTTCTTGGCCTCTGTTCCCTGTGCCTGGTGCACACAGGGGCTCAAGGAGAAGCAATGACGGGCGCCCAAGCATCCAGCAGGGGTCGGGGCAGGTGGACGTAGCTCAGTTCTCTGCCAAACTCTTGGGTGGGGATTTGGGTGGCAATAGCAACCCACCAGTATGGGACTGGAGAGGGCATGTAGGAGGCCAAGCAGAGAAAACAGTGGGCTTCAGATGTTTCTCATCTGCAGACGGCATCCCCCACCCTGTCCTCTGGCCAGAAACTTGTCTACAGTGAAGGCCTTTAGTTTCCCTTTGCCTTGGCTGCTCCCTTCTAATTCCGGCTCCACACTTCCATAGGAAGGACCCAGGACCAGTGCTGGAAAAACAGCAGCACAATTTGGTGGCCAGAGGGTAGAGTGCACCCACCCCTGCCACTCATTTTTCTGTGGGTGGTCCCCCCGGCACAACTGGAGGCTCTGTAGAATAAAGTTATCTTTTCCTACTTCATTCCAGCCTCTGGCACAAGTCTGGACACGGGTGGTCTGGCACTGTCTCCCCCTTGAACGCAACCCTCCCCTGAACCTGGGCAGGACCCGGTCCCTGCAGAGGACTTTGACCTGAGGTTCCCAGCCCTAAGCCCGCCTCCCGCATTCAGATCAGCCCTCTTCAGGAGTCTTCCTTGTCCAAGCACAGCGCTGGAACCTTTTGGGGGGCAGCAAGGGAAGCTGGGGCGGGTCTCGCAGCTTCATCCGTCTTTCTCGATTTCAGTGATCTAGGCTCGGGGGAGTGCACACCCATCGATCTCACGTATCTAAGGATGGCAACCGGTTATATTTCAAAGTCACTGCGAGGCTGCAAGCGTCTGTGCGCGTAGCCCTGAAGGGATGAATGCAGCAGACACTAGTTTATCGTGACAGCAAATGGTGAGCTGTGCATGTTATCAGATGCTGTCCTTGCTGACGTAAGACCACCCTGCTGCACACAGACAAGATGCAGACTGGCAGGGGACCCCACAGGCGCGGCAGGTTAGATGGCCTCAAGCGTCCCTCTTGAGAGTTTTGTCTGCTGTCCGGTGGTGGGGCTTACGGCGGGAGCACAAAGCAATTCTCCCTAAACTTCTGGTCCGGCGTTTTGATGATTGAAACACAGCAATAATAAAAACATTGATGCCCTGGTTTAGTGCCTTAGATCCTAGCTGGACATAACAGCATCCTGACCTAGGCGTGTCCATTTCAACCTCTAGAAAAGCTTTATTCTTTCCCCTCCCTTTTCCCGTCTGTTCATTTAGAGGTGTTGCTAAATAATCTCAGCTGCAATATAAATGAGAGAGTCTCAGATTTCTCGTAAAAGGGCCAGCAAGACAGCTCAGTGGGGAAAGGACTTGGCCACCAAGCCGGACAACCTGAGTTCAATCCTGAAAATCCACATGGTAAGAGGAAAAAGATGACTTGCACAAGTCCTCTGATTCCACGTGCCCACCACGGTGCCACCTCCGCACCCCTGGCACACATATGACAAAAAAGTAATTAGACCGATGAGTGTTGGGGCTATAGCGTAGTGTCCAAGTGTGTGCAATGCCTTGGGTTCAGTTCTTAATGTGGCTAATGAATTTAAATGACCACATGGAAATGTTCAATCAGACCTGACTCTGCGGACGGTTGTCACACGGGTATGATGCGAAGAGCTCAAGTCATGGCACAACTGCTTCTGAAGGGCACATTGGGCAGGTGCTTTAAGAGGCGCAATAGAATGTCAGACAGGCTTAAGACAGAAAAAAATTCATAACATTTCCTCCCGTTCTAGATTACAAGTTTGTATACATTTTAATCAGAACTCTTTTCATTGTTTGAAGTCTCTGACAAAAATCAACACAATTTCCTTCTTAAAAGAGAGAATAAAAGAATGTCATTTCTTTCACATTTTTAGAAGGCAAAAGGGAAAGGAAGCTTGTTGGCACAGAATTTAGTATTTTTCTGTCAAAACTTTGCACTGTGGTACCATTCATCCTAAAATTCCACTTCAGGACATTTTGGAGAAATGCTCGTATGCAGACGAGGCGCCTGGCACAAATGTCAGAAGTGTCGGTGGAAGATTAATTAGATTAGGACACAGGAGACTGACACAGCAATGCCTCTCCTCCTCACCCCTCCACCGTGCCAACCCCAGATCTTTCGCTTGTACCAAGCAAGGTTTGCTGCCCTGAGAAAAATAGCAGAGGCACATCTGCCCGTGGCTAATCATAGATAAAAGGCAGAGATTGCCTACCATAGACAAGAGCAGTAGCAATGCTAAGGAGTTGGGGTAGGGGAGACCATGCCCACGACCGACACAGCAGTCTGCCTAAGACCTTGATGACAGGGACCATGGAGAAGCCACATTCAGTCCCAGTACAGACCAGAAGCAACAGCAATCTCTCACAGAAGTGGGGGGAGACAAGAGCAGAGAAAGAGACCCTGTTGATGGCGCTAGCACAGCAGCACTGCTGGGGCTTGAGGGCGTGTCCAGCAGGGATGCTGGTCTCCTTGGAATCACAAGCTAACAGCGGCCTGTTGCTGGTGGACTTGGAAGTCTGTGGCTCACTGAGGTACTGGGAAAGCTGGCTCATCGCATGACCAAGTTGACTGAGCCCTCTCCACTAACAAGCAGACCAAAGAGGCAGGCCCGTTTCTGGGCTCCAGCACTGTTATTTGAGTCTTGGTCTTCCAAAGTGATGTCCAGCACTAACTAAATTACAAGACACCTATGGAAGAAAAACAAGGCAATCAGTAGAAACTGGACTTAGAGATTACCGAGACCCTGTGATTTTCGATGAGAGACTTGAGAAGATGGCTAACGGTTTTTGCCTTGAAAGCAAAAGGGCCTGAGTTCAGATCCCCAAATCCCACATAAAATTGCTGGATGGATATGGTGGCAGCTTGTAATTCTGGTCTTGGAAGGAGTAACCTGAGAAACCCCAGAACAAAGCAATAAGGAGGTTGAGAAATACATGATGATTCTAGTTGTCACCCTTGATGTCGCCCTTAGGTCTCCATAAGCATACACACTCAAGTACCCTCTGGTATTCACACAGAGAGGAAGAAGGAGAAAGAGAGGGGAAAAAGAGGAAGGAGGAGGAAAAAGAAAAATCATGATGAATATATTAAGTATGGAAAAGACAGCCTGCCTGAATAGAAAGGAGGGGTGTCTTAGGGAGCATAGACAGGGAAATGGTGTCAAGCAAGAACTTCAAGAAATTTTAAAATGATAGCTAGATGCCGATAGACAGATAAAATTAAACATCAGATTGCATGGGTAAAATGGAAAGAAATAAACAAGCCACGCAATTTTGTGTAGATTGCACATGTGGAAAAATGGACAACTTCTAGGTATAATAAACATGACACCAGACATGAAGAATTGTTTTTACAGGCTCATCAGCAAACTGTACAGAGCTGAATAGAGAATCGCTGAGCTCAAGGACGATGCCAGGGGAAACTGCCAGAACTGCAGGTCAGAGTGGAGCGGAGGCCGATGGCATAATGCTGACCTGTCATTACCTGGGTTCCATGCCCAGTATCAGGAAAGAAAAAAATCTAAATTGATCCACAAAGGGAAAATGAGAAACAACAAAACTCCAAACATCTAAGCGCCACTGAGCAGTCCAGAATATTTGGAGTTTCAAAAGGAAACAGGAGAAACCCAAAGAGAGCTAATGACCAAAAACTTTCCAAATTAAAGGTGACAGACCTCACTCCCAGAAAGCCCCAGGTTCTGGGGGTGGGGTGGGGAGACTTTCAAAAGGAAGATGGAGTTCTCCCAAGGGTTAAAGAAAGAACTGCTCCATTTTCTGGGCTGGTGAGATGATTCAGACAGCAAAGGCGACTGCGTGCAAACCTGGTGACCTAAGTTTGATCTTCAGATTCTACATGGTAGGAGCAGAGAACTGATTTGTGAAAGCTGACCTCTATCGTCCACACATACTCGTCTCTCTCTCTCTCTCTCTCATCCTCTCTCTGTGTCTCTCTCTCTCAAATAAATTTAAAACCTTGAATATAATAATTCAGTGTCTATAAAATAATAATGGGGGGCTAGGATATATGGGTCAGTGCAATGGCACATGCTTTGGCAGAAGGCTCAGTTTTAAATCCTGGGCAGCCTCAAATTTAAAATAAAAAAAGTCCACAGTAAAAGAGGGAAAACTTCCCACTGACAACTGAGTTTAATTTTCAAACCTGCCATCTCCTCTGCCAACGTAACTCCTCCTTTCCAAAGATCTCCATTGACTTCAGGCACTGTGCTGCCTGCAAAATGGATGCTGCTTTCGAAGTATGGCCCTGAGGTCCGGGCCAGCCAGGTGCCACCAGGGACAAAGGTCTGGGAGCCTTGGAGGCACCTCTGTCTCTGCTCACTGTTCTGTTTTGGGGATGGAAACGCCCAGGGCCTTTCTGTGCTGATTTGACCTGAACTGCCGCTCCCTGAAGTTGGGCGAGCGTGGATTTCAGTGACCGCCGCGAGCGGAATGGAAAGAGCAGCCACGAGTCCTGTTTCAATGCTTTCCCGTCTCCAGAATTCATCTTGATTTGGGCCCTCTGGACTTCAGCTAGTCCAAGGTCTCTTCCCTGAGACTACAGGCCCCAGAACTCACTGAAGAAAGGTGGGAAGTTTATTTTGGAGTGTTGGTTTTTCAGTTAGCAGACAAAATGATGGCTTTCATTATGACATTTTCAAATACATGTGTATCACTCATTGTTCTTTGTTCCTATTCACCAGCCCCTTCCCCCCTAGCTTTCTCTTTCCCTGTTCTCTCCCTTATCCCTGGTCTCCTTCCTTCCCTCCACCTCCTGCTTTCACGTCACATGCACACACGTGAATGTGTGTGTGTGTGTGCGCGCGCGCGGGGGTGCACGCACAGCGGGCGTGTTTGAGAGAGATCATGCTGTTTGTCTTTGAGTCTGGTTCACTGACATGATGTCCAGCTCCATCTGTTTGTCAGCAGATGAAATAACTTGGTGCTTCTTCCCAAACTGAATGAAGGTCCATTTCAGGACATAAACACCATAGATATGTCCGTTTCCTACTGCACGAGGCATGTAAGTCTGGAGGGTCGCTGCTCGTAACTTCACGGACGCGAACGCTGTCTCATGCTGGTGGTGGCAACAACTTTGAAAATCGCACCTTTGGAGCATCTGCTGCCACTGCCACCTAAACTGCTCCTTAGCTAACGCTTTGATCTGCTCTCTGACTTGAGTGGGGCGTGGGACACCTGGCTCCAGTTTCAGTGTTTATTCCCCTGAGGGATAATTGCTCTGGGTTCACCTCTCAGGACAAACCAATTCATCCGCTGTTTCAATTTCAGAATAAAAGGAAGTCTGTACTGGAAGAAAAAAAATGTTCATAGCAGCAGAATTTTCAATAGCAGAATGGTGGTGACAAGCCACATATCTGTCGATGGATAAATGGATAAACAATGGATTCTATTCATACGGTGAAATGCCATTCGGTCTGAAGAAGAAAGGAGGTTTAATAGCTGCTACTACGCAGATTTCTAAAACGTTAAGCCGTGCGAAAGAAGTCAGGCACCAAAATGCCTTATACGATGTAATTCCGTTGATAAAAATGACCGGAAAGAGGGAACCCAGAGAGATGGCCCAGTACCAAGCTCTAGGGCTAGTGGGAAGGGAACATGCAAATGTTCTAGAGCGAGACAGAGGTGATGGCTGTATACTCTGTGAAACGCCCCCTAGTGTAATTCTGAGAGACTAGTACGGCACAGTTTGCCTTGACTGAGTAAAAAGATGTAGAAAGTCTCGCCGCCTTGCTCTGAAACACCAGGAACAGACGTCCAAGTCATTTGATGAGCTCCCATGGGATACATAGCTATGCCTGTAGCAGACAGATTACCTTCAGAGGTGGCACAGTAGGCAGTGGCTGACTTTGAAATGATCACAGAGAAAACCCAATAGCAAAACTCGCTTAGATTAGCAGAAAAAGAAAGCGAGCCTTTTCCAGTAACGGCTGAGTGAAGTCACTGCCGTGGGCCAGCACCTCGAGGAAAACTAAAACTTGTCCAGGCAGAAAACGCGGGACGCCTGCGGGAGCCGTGGTGTACGTGCCAGTGAAGGGAATTGCCACGGGTGACTGGCTTCATCAGGGGCTCAGGCCCTGAGCAAGCCACCTGCTTACCGACACCCCCACACACACAGCACTGTCTGCACCACCCATCCTAGACCAAGGCTCCTGATGGCTGCTGTGCGCACACTTGAACCCAGACCCTGAAGGTTCCATTCTCCAACCTCTGTCTCCCCTCTGAGACACCAAGAGCTGCAGCGACGCTCTCCTACTGCAGTGAGTTCACATAAACATGGTTGTGCTCTTGCTCTATTCTGTCTTTTAGAAAGCGCAAGGACGGCGATGTACATACAACCTGATCCTGTATGTGCGCCTGTGCACGGACAGCGACGTAGGCAGCCTGGTCCTCTATGTGCCCCTGTGCCCGGACAGGGAGCCGGGACACACGCCCACGGGAGAGGAGGCAGCTCACAGACAGGCTCAGGAACAGCCGTGGCCTGTCAATCTGCCCTCTGGCTCACGGTATCTTTCTATGTTGTCTCAACACTCCACACACAGCACTCATTCCTCTGTGGTTTAAATTCCAGTTGCACAGAGCCTGCAATGTTGTCGCTCGGGCCGCGCTGCCAGGAGTCCAGAGAGAAATGTGTGCTGCACACTGTCTCCTGGGTCTGACGTCATCCTTTGCTAGACTGGTCAGAGAAATGTTTCTCTAAAATGCACGGCAGTCTGTGAGACCCTGAAAAGGCCCAGGCGTCAGGATTCAGCCCTGCTGAGGCCTGCCTGCGCTAGCCAGTCGGGCTGAAGTCCTACCCCTCGCACCCGGAGGCTACTGGGGGGAAGCTCGGGCCCAAGCAGACCCCCCTACCAAATGGTGTGGTCACAAGGCTCTGATACAGAGCGTGGGACACTGGCTTCACGCAGAGGCTACCGGGGACCTGAGTTTTGTGCTCAGACTGTACTCTGGGAACGCTCCAGATCACCCTCTGAGCAACTGTCCCCACCTCAGGGCCACCAGACAGTGCCTCCTGGCTAGGTGCCAGCGCCCCACGCACAGGCCGGGCAGCCTGGAGCTGGGGCGGTCGGGAGCCGTCCTGTCCGTGCTGTCCTCCGGGCATCTCTCTTGTCTTTCTCCATCCTGAGGAAAGAGCTCTTTGCCTTGCCTGCAGACTGATTCCTTCCAGGTCAGAGGGAGCAGGGGGACCCTTGGCTGCTGACTCTGGAGCCGAGGACACTTCTAGCATCTGGAGGCAATTCTGTCTTCAGAGCACTGCTAGCGCTGCACCCAGAGCAGCAAACACCACTAGGTTCCTTGGGCACATTCGCCGGATGAGGCCAGCGCCACTGACTGCACGGGTGGCTTACAGGGCAAGTGAAGTTCTGCGGGTCTCGCGGGCAGGAAGCCTGGGGGAAGCTCCCAATATTCCTTTCTGTTGCTGTTTCTCCTGCTTTGAGTAGCTTCACTAAGAAACGAGAGTGAAATTTCATTTTCAGAAGATTCCTTGTATTACGGTATCGTGCAGCCGTCTTAGGACATGTTCTTGATCTCTTCTCAGCGTGACTGATCTTCACTCACTCAAACCCATAGGCCCAGGGGTTGAGGCTGGGAGAACTGGAATATCCTGTTTCTGCCCTGGATGATCAGCCAGAGACAGCAGGGCTGTGGGGTCAGGGACAAGGAACAGCCCCACCTCCCCAGGGAAGAGATAGATGCCTATGAAAACAGGCAGCAGGGCGCACCGCACCGCCTCAGCCTCCCATGGTGCTTCGGGATTTCCCCTTGACTAGTCCCGTGTGGAGGTGAATGAAGTCCCAGAAGGGAACTAGGCTGGGCTGGGCTTGGGGATCTGATGGCCCTCCGGGTACCGGCAGTGACAACTTTGGACACAACTTTGGAGCATGTTGATGTTTCTGGAAGACAATCGCCGAGTCAGAGGAACTTTGCTGATGGTCCACCTCCGTGCCACCTCCATGCTGTGCCTCGAGTGTAGGTCATTCTCTTAGACACTGACAGATGCCCTTCAGTTGTGCAAGAGCCCCTCCATCTTGCCTCCCTGGGGAAAGAACTCAGCTTCTTACTCCCCCTAGAGAGCTGAGCAACAGTAAGATTTCAGCTATTATAGATCAGTTCACTAACTGGACTTAGAGCTGCTTCTAGGTCCATGTTCCTGGCTCACCCCCAACCACGGACCACCAGCCCCTGACCCCGCCCTCAACGGGATGGTGTTCTTGACAGCTCGGATCCCCAGCGGGGATGTGCGCCACAGTCCTCTTCATTCTGAGATGCCCTGTCTTGTCTTCTAGACTCTACTGTGGTGCCAGCCAAATAAAGCCCTCAACACACTGCTTCTCTGGGTCACCTGTCTTTGTCGGGGTGCTCAGCTGCGTGGCCTGGTCCTGTCCCAAGGGAAGTTCATCTCCCAGGGGGAATCAACCCTGAACCTCCTGTCCCCGTGAGCCTGAGCTTTGTCTTAAGGCCTGCGACAGGTCTGGGCCGCCCCCTCATCTCATGAGATAGCTAAGAGCTGTCCCTCCAGACATTCTTCGCCAAGCAATGGCCCTGCCTCAAGTTCCCCCCTACACCCAAAGTGGGAAGATGTTCGAAAAGTAACAGTTTTGTTGATTAAACCTCTAGCAAGAGGCCTAAGTGTGTAGGCTTCTAGTATCTTCTTCTGGTTGAAGTCCATTATAAATTTCTAGAAATTTATAATGCTGAAAGTTTGGGTTTTTTTAACCTACCTCTTCAGCCGTCAGCAGTACCTACTATGCAAATGGGCACCATTGGGGGATGACAGTTGGTGGATGGAAGGAGAGGGGTGTCATCCCTAGCTCAGAGCTGAGAGTCTGCCAGCAGAGAGTTGAACTTACCTCAACTATATCTGAGTAATACCAGGGGCAGGCCACAGTGCAGTGGCATACCCAAGCCCTAATGGCTCCTGGTAAGCCTGCCTCCATGTTCACGGAAGGATTTGGGGGGCTGTCGATCCCTGATCGACATTAGCTAATCCCTGGCATTAGCCAGTCAGCATAGAAGTTGCCTTGAGAATAGTTTTTAGCTTCATGACTGGAGGCAAATTCTTCAATGTCTTTGGGCCTCGCTATCCCCATCCGTAAGGGGGGTGATAAGGCCTGGCAAACAGGGCTGGCTAAAGGTTGAGTAAGTTGCTCTTTTAGAGAGTGGGGGGTGGGGTGGACATCTGGACACGCAATAAGGACTATATGGCAGGCGCATCGTCGCTGCTTCCCAGGACTTCAGTGGGCCTTGGCTGTGCCGTGCAACTGACCCGAACTCGTGACTCAGCCTTGGAACCCAGAAGGATCCTCCATGTCGTCACCTCGCCTCTCTGGCTCTTCACTGGGGGTGGAGGTGGTGGTCTCCAGAGCCTCCCACCACAGAGTGCCCACAAGAGCCTGGAGCACCCTGAGGGGAGCATCTCTGCTTGGAGCCCCCAGGGCTGCTCTTCTGAACCCATGAGCCCACCCGGTAGAGCAAGAACCAGGAGTGAGGCTGAGGCGTCGCTGTCGGCACGAGACTGCGATTAGTCAAGTGCAAGTTTGGACGTGTCCTTGCTCTGGGCTGCAGCTCGCTCAGTTCTGGAAGGATTACCTCCAGCCAGGGTGGGAAGGGGGGGACCTGCCGTGTCGGCTGTGCAGCTACGTCCTCCAGACCCGTTTCTAATGCCGGTGCGGTGACACCCCCCTACAGTCCCAGGGACTCAGGGGGCTGAGGCTAGGGGGTTGCTTGAGCCTGGGAGTTTGAATCCCACTTGTGTGATATAGCGAGACCTCATCTCAAAAGCACCCCAAACATTCATATACAACCACACATACACAAACTTAGGCCGCACACATACAAACACACATACACACCATGCATACAAAATCATGGTTGTTTTTCATTAGGGAAAAATCTGTTGACAAGAAGTGCGTAAGAAAGGTTAAGGATTGATTACATGTGGTAGCCATGGGAATAATTCCGATTTCCTTTCTAGACTTTCTGAACTTATTTTTTTCAGGTTGTGTCATGTCATCACTTAGCAACAGGAAGAACATTTTCTTAATATGCTCAGTGTGTAAGAAATGGGGGCGCTATCGAATTCTGCTGGTGGTTTCTTGCCCACTGTTCCACATATGTTGGGCAGACAGCTTGGCTCTATTCTGGAGACAAAACCATTCCACCTTCCAAATGTACTGTCTGGTCGCCCCATCCTTGCCAGAGTTGGTGACACAGCTTTGCATCGTGGGTACCTGTCCCCAGTCATGAGCTAGGTCCCTCTTCCTGGCAGGAAGCACCTCACACTCAGACAACATGCAAGTTGGAGCATGCGCAAACGGCATCACTTCCCAAGCTGTGCCTGGAAGTACTCCTCCTGCACGGCCTCCGTGCATGCAAACCGTACACACACAGCATTCAGATTTTAGAAATGTTCACATAGTGCAAAGGGAATTATAAAACTTCTGCTCACGGCTTCTAGCTCAAGGCTCCCTATCTAGGCATGGCGGAGAGCTAAATTCTCCCCAGGATCTCCAGGACTCGACGCAACAATTCTGTCTCCCACAGCGAGGGAGCCCTCTTTGGCAGCAGGGCTTCTGGGCGCCACGTGGACAATGTTCACCCCCCTTTTATATCTGACCAGTCTGGTGAGGCTGGAACTTGAGACCCTGATGACCTCCTGCCCAGGGAACTCAGGGGCTGCATTAAGACACACCTGAAAATACACAGAGCACCTCTCCGCCAGAAACAGCGTGGGCCCTGCATGCACGCCTGCTGCCGCGCTGTCCACTGGGGCTGACGTGCAGGGGTGTAGCCACCTTCCCAGCAGGGACTGCCTCAGCCCCGCGGCTGTGCTAATAGCACCCTCTCCATTGACCTTACCAAGTGGGGAGGAAGGAGACTATCTCTTCAGAAGGGAGACACAGACTATACCGGGCTTGGCTCCCTGTCCCTGCTATGACTCCCCACGGTCCTGCATCGCTCTGCACACGGCACACGACGAGCCGCTCGCTGCCTCCCAGAGAGTCGGCGTCTAGGCAGGTGACACCTAACGGGCTCTTCCGATTTCTATTTGTAAACTCTGGACTTGGGACTTTCAGCCATGGCAATGGCCCACCAAGGGTCCGCAGGATCCTCTGGGAGGCTCTGTGATGCAAGGAGGTGCCTCGCCACCCCAGCAGCCTCCCAAATGGCACGCCCCGGGCAGAACAGACCACGCCCTATCTGCATTCCCTGGGAAACTCCCAGCCCCGTCTGGCTACGTCATTGTTTCCGCGCTGTCTCTCTGATGGCTGCCCTTGGTCTGTCACGCCCCGGTACCCTGGGCCCTACTGGCACAGCAGCTTGGTCTGCTTGCTTGGTTAGTTCTGCTTGCCCAGTACTTCTTAGGGCCAGGGAAGGCGCTGAGCACGTCTGTGAGGAGTGTAAGAATGACCGGGTGAGGAGAAGCAAGAACTGTTGGTGGTACACACAGGTGTGTCCCCAGATGGACCTCTGTCCTCTGTCAAAGGGCCGGTGCCATCCTCTGCCATCTAAGAACTTTTAACTGTCAGTGGAATCAGCATTCAGACCCGATCTGCAGACTGGCAGGGCGAGGCAGGGGGAAGGGCGGGCACGGGGGAGGGACACTATGTGGAGCCCTGCTCACGCCTCCAGGGCGCCCTGCCCATCACGCAGGGACAGGGACGCTCTGCAGAGCGAGACCACCCAGGCAGACGCCACGCAGCCTACTTGAGCTGCTTAAGCTCCCGGCGACATCGTTCTTCTGCTTCAGCCTATCCTGGAGGCTGTGCGGGGGTTGGTGGGAGTGGGGGAGGGAGACAGGTACAGACTCTCCAACATCCAGAGAGAACACGCCACACCAGAAGCGTAGAGTTTCGGGCTAGAAGCAATGTTTAAATCCACTTATCTTATCAAGGAAAATCGTTCCATTATATAACTGGAAAAAGAAAACTTTTGTAGCATTAAAATCATTGAGTTTCAAGGAGGTTGGTTTGTTTTTGTGACAGTCTCCCACACAGTAGCACAGGCTGGCTTGGAGGGAACTTGCCATAAGTGATCAGATTGACCTCAAACTCTCTCAAGCCATCCTCCTGCCTCAGCTTGAGTTGGGAATTTCATCTCATTTTGAGTTGGGAATTTAGAAGTCAGCAATGGCCTTAGAAAAGCAAGTGGCAGAGATAACTACCAAAAAACCCCAGAAATAATAGGAGAAAAAAACTATTTGGCAATATGCTTTTTTTTTTAACTCTGTGTGTGCACATATGCATGTGTACTTGTGTGCATGTATATGCACATGTTGTGTGTACATATATTTGCGCGCATGTGAATATGCACATGTGTGCATGTTTACACATGTGCTTATGTGTGGTGTGTGCACATGTGTGTGCATGAGTGTGTGTGTGTGTGTGTGTGTGTGTGTGTGTGTGTGTAGGCACGTCCTAGTGAAGTATGCCTGTGGAGGTCAGAGGACAACCTTGGGTGCTCATCCTCATGCTCTGCCTTGATTGGGGGGGGTGTCTTGTTTCCTGCCCCGTATGTCAAGCCAGTTGCCCCACAAGCCTCCGGTGTCTCTGTGGGAGCACTGGAATGGCAAAAGTATACTATTACGTCCAGTTTACTTGGGTTCTGGGGAATCTGAACTTGGGTCCTCATACTCTGGTGGCAAGTAGTTTACCCACTGAGCCATCTTCCAGTGCCTGCCCCCCCATCCCTCCTCCACCCCCATGGTTTACAAAATTTTGCTCTGTTTGGGGGCCGATGAGACAGCCCAGCAAGATGCCTACTTGAAAACCTGGAGACCTGAGTTCAAGTCCCAGAAGCCTACATGGTCTCTCTTTCTCTCTCTCTCTCTCTCTCTCTCTAAAACATTTTTTTTAAAAAAGCTCTGCTGTGTATCCTTGGCTGGACTTTGACTTGCAGTAATCCTCCTGCCTCTGCCTTGAGAATTCTGAGATCACACATACATACTTTGGAGAATATGGGCTTCTTCCCCCCCAAGTAACTTCTTCAAGATTTTAGAAGTTTTATCGATCTATGCCTGAGAGTCATTGTTGTTTTGTTTTCAAATGTCCTGATGCATCTTAGAACAAGTGTATCTTAAAGCAAGAAAATCCCCTTCCATTCCTATGTCTGCTCTTGGCTCCCCTGTGTCTCTTTCTGGGGTCCCTATTATTCATGGATTTCGCTTGCCTCAGAATAACCACCCCTGCAAACACCCTTAGCCCACAGACCTTTAGCCGCCAGAGCTGTGGAAAAATAACACATCAGTCTTCAGTCTTCAGTATTTTTCGTTTTCTGTTCTTTTGAGAAAGAGTCTCATGGATGCTCCGGTGGCCTCACGCTTGCCTCTGCCCACATGCGGCACTTAGTGTATCTTTGTTACAGAGCCCTTCTTCCTAGCCAGAGCTCATACTGCAATTGACAAAACACGTACCTTTACACTTAGATCCTGAATCAACCTGGAAATTGGTTTTCCTTCTCCAGAACAGTGTTGGAGCTAATTAAGATTAAATAGATAGTTTTACTTCTGAGGTCAGATGCAGAAAATGTTTTAAAAATGATTAGCTCAGAGACAGCGAAATGACTCAGTGGGCAAAGGTGCTTGCCACACAAGACTGATAATTTGAGTTGAATCCCTAGCATCCACAAGGAAGGAGAGAATCAACTACAGAAAACTGTCCCATGACCTCCACACAATGCATGTATGTGTGTGTGCGCGCGCACGCACACACACGCGCACACAAGGAAAATTAAACCTTAAAAATAAACTGATCCGACTTCAAATCCAACAATGCACAAGGCAATGTTAACCACCATGACCAAACAGGACCCCTCAGGACTGTAAAGAGCCAATCACTAAGTGGTCGAGTACTGCAGATCAGCATATTGATATGTCAACTGAGACAGAGGATGAGGCAAAGTCATTGCTTAAGAGTCCGTGAGAAGTGTTAAGTTAAAGCTGAGTCAGAAGTCAACCAGCTTGCCGGGCTCTTACTGACCTAGTCTGGGAATTTGAGAAGCAAGAAGACTAGTCAAGTCTGGAATAGTGGCTCACACCCTGGAAGCAGAGGCAGGAGTATTGCTGGAGTTTCAGGGCTACTTCTCTCAAATAGATACACACATGCACACACACATACACATACAACACACATGCATACACACACAACACACAAACACATACATGTACAACACACACACAACACACATGCATGAACACACAACATACACAACACATACATACACATACAACACACAAACAACACATGCATACATACATGCATACACACACACAACTCACAATACACACACAACACACACACATACAACACACACACAACACACACATACAACACACACATACATGCACACATAACACACACAACACACACAACACAAACACATACACACACGCACGCACACACACACACACACACACACACACACACACACTGGTGGCTCATATCAATAATCCCAGCATTCAACCATATCTTGAGGAAGAGTCCTTAGTGTGAGGCTGGCATGAGCTACATGGTAATATTCTATTTACCGGGGGGGCGCATACCTGTGAGTGTGTGAAGGTCGGTGGCCAACTTATGGGTGTTCTTCTTCCACTAGGTGGTTTGGGAGCTTGGTTCGGGGTTTAGTAGCTACTTTTACCTGCTGAGCAGGTAATCTTCAGCAGTGTCCCACTAAAAAGTGTCAAAAGGAAGCACTTGAATCTTCAGCCTAGGAAACGAGCCCCCAGCAACACACAGAGAAAAAACACGACTCGTCTGCGGTTTGCTCCTCTGGCTGCTGGTCTCCTAGCAGCCCCGTCTAGGACGACTAGGAGGGAGCAGGGCCCCCCCGCAAAGGAAAGCGATTGCTGCCAGACGTAGGTCCCCATCTAACTGTGCCCCTCAACAGATGCTTCTCCTAGCCTCCCATTTTCTCATCTATATCACAGGGTCAATAACACCCCCTTTTATAGGAATGACTAAAATAACTATTTTAAGATAAGTAAAGCATTTTTTGAAAACTTTAATTTACCTGTGTGTGTGTGTGTGTGTGTGTGTGTGTGTGTGTGTAACAGGGCACTATGTGATCTTGTGGAGGACCAAGGGTGACTGGTCCTGTATTGTTTCTATGTCCTTTTTGCTTCACTCTAGGATTTCCCAGGCTCTGCCCACCAGGCCTAGAAGTGCAGGTCCCTGCCATTTCCATCTGGCCATGGGACCTGGGATCTGAACTCAGGACTCCTGCTTGCAAGGTAGAGTCTTAACCCCTGAGCCATGTCTCCAGCCCAAGTTAGGACATTTTTAATCTTCCAAAGACTCATTCTGCTCCATGAGGCTCCGGGGACAGAGCCAGCCCCTGACCAAAGTTCTGTGAGCCAGCTGGAGCTGGGAGACCCAACAGCCATGTGGTCCCTTTCCTTGCAGGGAGAGCACGGGTATTCTGCTCACTGCCGGGGCACGGCGCTGACCGCGAGGACACCCCGCTCACTGCCTGGGCACGGCGCTGACCGCGAGGACACCCTGCCGACCTCCCCACTGGCCCCAGTTGCAGGCCAGAGTCCTGAGCTGCCCATAAGGAGCCAGGGAAATGAGACTGGGGCGCATCCGCTTGACCTCGGGCTGCCGGGGGCAGTGAAGGCACCGACCAGGCCTCCCATGAGAGGTGAGGACCGAGTATCTTGGGCACCCAGGGAAGGTGACTCTGTACGCCCAAGGCTGCCTCATGGGCATGGGGAGGGTCACTGGCGACAGCATCAACCGTCTCAGGCACCTTGGAGGCAGGTGCTAGATGGCTAAGCGCAGCCCACCCTCACGGTCCCATAGGAGCGGTGAGCCATTAGCAAAATATTGCAAACAGACGACCTGAAGCAAGAACAAAGAAGATGGCTGACTAACCTCCAGACATAACATTTCTTCACCCAAAATATTAAGGGACTAGATGAACAACTTGGGACTGCACTTGGCTTGGACTTCGAACAATGCACTCAGTGGCCCAAGACCCTACTCACTTGCAGGTACTGTGCCCCGTGCCCCTTTCCAAACAACGACGGAAGACCCCAGCCTGCCTCAAACTACATGTGTGCCCCACTCCTCCCCTCAAAGGCCACCAAATCTGGACAGCTGCAGTCACACTCCAATAAAATCACCTGCACGAGAGTAAAGGAGAGGGAACTAAAGCCTGGAATAACTTGAGGTACGTGCACTGTAGAATAAATGGTGTCCTGTGAACTTGTAGGGAGAATCCCCTAATATTTACCATCTGTGACAGCTTCAGCTGTGGGAGTCAAGCCCACCTATGAGAAATTATCTAGTTAAGGCAAGCCTGCAGGAGACTGTCAAGTTTTACATAATTTTACATGATTGACATGGGAAGACCCAATCCACAGTGGGTGGAGCCATTTCCCAGACAGGTAAAGGTAGAACTAATCAAGCATTTGGCAAGCTGGCAAGCAAGAAAGCATTGGTCCGCTTGGTTCTTACTGTGGATTTGGTGTAGCCAGCTCCTCTGACTCCTGATGCTGGTGTAATCCTCTTACCATAGTGGACGGTAACCTAAAAATGCAAATTAATGATATCCCCTTATTCCCCTAAACTGTTTGGGTCACATATTCCATTACAGCAACAGAAATACCAAAAGGAAGACACATTCATCTACCTGTGTGTAATTGAGAGTGGTCATGACGAAAATCTGATGCATTATGGGAAGGGTCATGTGCAGTAAAAATCTGTCAAAGAACTACAAATGATAGGCCCTTTCCTAGTCAGTCTCTCCTTTAGGCTCTATCAAAGAAGCCCAGGCAATATCACATGGCTTTGACTGTCACTTTTGACAGTTTTTGACGCTCTTTCTGATCTGCATTAGCTTTGTTGTATGAAGTTTCCTTGCTACTTTGCAAATTCATGTGTTTGTATTCTGATTCTTTGAAGAAGACGCCAAGGATCTGAAAACCTTCAGCTCAGATCCCAACCAACAAAAAACAACAAACCATGCAAACCCAATAGGGTCTGAGAACAGAAGAGCGAGTGTTTGGGGCTCAGGAACTGCCTGCGCAGAAAGAAGGGTCACAATTCTGGGCCGCAGAGGCTGTAGAGGCTGTGCGGGGTGACCACCAGCTGGTGAGGCAGAGAAGTGGAACCATTGCGCTGTGCCCGTCTGCCCACGGATGGACTGCAGGCCAAGATGCTCACTGTAGCTGTGACGACGTCTGCCCTGACCTCGAATCTCTGACTGGGAGCAGAGATCCCTGGGGGAACGGCCCTCTGCTGGGACGCTACCTTCTCGACCCCCTCTCCCAGTATGCCCAAACTCTGCTCACTTCTGGGCCTGAGGACTGAACTCTTATTCTGCCCCCCCCTCCCCGACTCTAAAGCCTGTTCACCAGATCCCATCCTCAGGGGGCCCAATCCCTGCATGGCCTAAGCCTGTGATGCTAGGCTTCGGGGAACTGCCTCTGTGACTCCAAAGCCCAGCCATGTCATAGTCCCAACTCCTGGGGGACCCAGTACTCAACAGCCAACCAAGGTTTGCAGCCTCAGTCTTGGACACAGCCTGCCCCACCCAGATCCCATGGGCCTGGTCCTAGTCCACCCGCTTGGGGAGGCCCTGCCTGCTCACCCCAATGCTTGGGCCGCCGCCTCTGATTATTGGGGACACTGGAGGGAGGGACCCTCAGATGTCCTGATGGGGCTCCTTCCTGGGTTCTGTGGCCATTTGATTGGTTCTATCCCTGCCATAACGACCTTGTCTTCTGACTTTAACATGTGCATCAATGTAATCTTTCAGATTCAACCGACATTTTTGGTTTTAAACCAACTTTTCCATTTCAAATGAAGAGCACTTCAGACCGGTCCCCTAGAGAGTTGCCTGCCTCCTCCAAACACTGCATTTCTCAGCAACAGGATGTTACAATAAGTGAAATACTTATAAAATAAAGACTTAAATTTTTTTAATAAAAAGGAATAGCTTAGAATAACTTACACTAACAAAAGTAAACAATGCATTTTAAACAAAATGTAAAACCTGGGTCGAAGAAAAACAAGAGCTGTGGTTACTGGCACGGAGGTCTATACAGCGCCTGTCTGGTCAACAGTCAGCTATGGACGGTGAGGAGCCCCTGGAGCACTAGAATTAGCAAGGAAAAAATAGCAACTGACAGATTTGGTGTGCGTGTTGGGGGGGGGGATCTAGTTATGTGCCAACAAGGAACCCACTAGGTTCCAAGGGATAGAATCAAGTCCATGGCCATGCAAATCGCTCTAGTTAAACCCAGCAGGACACAAGACATAAAGATTGGAATCTGGGAAGGAGATTTGTAGAGAAGGGGGGCTGGCAGGGATGGGAGGGAGAGAGAAAATGGGAGAGTACTTAGAATGTGTTATATGCATGTATGGAATCATCAAAGATTTATCAAAAGATTATAAATATAAAGTACACTTTCAGAATGTAAAGGGTAAGTGTATACTAATTCTAATTACCTGAAGACTTTCATAAAAGTAAGCTAGGAGGAAAGGAGTCCTTTATTGTAATCTTACATCATCCAAACATCTCTGAAGAGGGACCACCAGCACACAGCTTTGATTTTGTCAGCTTTTATTTCAGATCCTGAGCTGCATATCTGAATCATGTCCCATCCCACATACAAGGGATGTGTGTGTGGCTCTTGTGACTAAGGCCTGCTGGGGAAACACTGCCGGTCCCACTTACCACGTTCACTTGTCCTTAGCATCTCTGTCCTTAACTGACATGGAGTCTGATAGCTCCTTCAGAGCAAATAGCCCTATGAGACCAGAGGGCAACTCCCAAATAAGGACACAGTGTGTCCCCTAGGAATAGGACACGAGAAAAGAACTGAGGCAGTTCACTATCACTGCTTGAGTCTGGGTGGGCTCATGTCTAGAAAGCCCCCCTGCCCCTCGTGGAAAATTCTAACTGGCACTGAGATGGCTCAGAGGGTAAAATCTGGAGACCAGATTTTGATCCTTGCAGTCCATGTGTTGAAAGAAGTGACTTCCATTTACAGTCTCTCCCCTCTCTCTCCCTCTAATACACACATTTTTTAAAAGGTTTAACAAATTAAGGAACAGTTCCCTAAAAATATATTAAGGTTAAATGTTATGCCTGTAAACAGAAAGCCAAGTGCCATTTAGGAGACGGGCTCCATTACTGGCAGCCGTCCTGGAAAGGGTGGTGCGACGTGTCAGTCGGGCTCAGCCACCGCTCCGGTTGCTCAGCTGCGCACTGACCTGGAAGTTGCTGCGAAGGTCTTTGCCGTGCTCGCTTCTGGAGTACACACCGTGAAACGGGAACGCCAGAGACAGAGTCACAAGAACATGACGTTGCAAATCTGGGGGACATTCCTGCACCGTCGGTGCTGGGTCCCCTGAAAGACAGCTGGGTTGAGACGATCTGCTGAAGGGTCCTGTGAGATGTCTCCTTGAAATACAGGGACCATCCCACTGTGCACTGCAGAACAGCCAGGCCTGCAAAACCCCGTCCCTGACTCCCGCCTGCCTGTAGACGTGACTGAGTGGCGGCTCTTCCCCGACCCCACAGAGCTGATGCCTGAGGCCCAGCGTTGTCAGAACCGTATAATCACTCGACATCTGTGTTGGGGGTCCAAGGATACGCAGACGCAACCAAAACTATTAGGCTGCAAGTGAGCCCAGCTCCTGCTTCCATGAAGGTGGAGAGGTCACTGGGGGGCAACAGAGAGCTTCCAAGGGAGTGGTAGAGCTCTGTTGCTCAAACGGACACAAGTGTGCTTGTTGATTCCTTGTGAGTGGTCTCCCACGGGCTCATGGGTCTGCACGCACAGCTGATGTGAATGTTTGGAAGGTCGTGGCACCTGTAGGAGCCTGGCTGGAGGAAGGCATGTCACGGGGGAGGGGGTGGGCCTCAGGTTGAGGGGCCCCATTCTGCTTCCACCAGCCGCCTACTCCCTCAGCCTGCCGCTTGCTCTCTCTGCCTCCAGCCTCTGCCGCCTGCCATGTCTTTTCCACCATAAAGGACCACAAGCCAAATAAGTCTCCCTTTCTCTCAAGCTGGTTGTGCGAGTGTGGTCTCACAGCAGCAGTGAGAGGAGCGCGATGTCCCTCGTGTTCTAAATGCTCTGCTGTATGGATGACACACTCCACAGATGGAAAAACAAAGGTAAATATATATATATCACAAGAAACTGTAGAGAGACAGCATCTAGGAAGATGGAGGGCGAGAAGCTGCCTGCACAGGGCCCAGTGAAGACAGAGCGTCAGGTAAGACGGCACAGACTCTATTCCAGAGAGAAACAGAGAAGGGCTTCAGACGTGAGCAGACGTGATGGATAGCTGAGGAGACACTGAAAAGAGTAAGTCACAGAGGACTCAACTCTAGCCATGGGGCTCCTCATTCAAAAGGTAAGCCAGGGGCTAGAAAGATGGCTCAGGGGTTAAGACTCCACCTTGCAAACAGAGGGACCTGAGTTCTGATCCCAGGTCCCATGTGGAAACGGTAGCGGCCTACACTTCCAGCCCTGGTGGAAATCCCAGAGCAAAAGAAAAAGGAAAAGGAGGTAGAAGGAGGTAGAAGCAATCTAGGATGATTCCAGAAGTCCCCTTGGATCTCCTCCACAGGGACACAGTGCCTTCTGATATACACAGACACACGTGCACGCGCACACGCACGCACGCTCACACACACACGATAGAATAAAAAAATCCAAAGATAAGCCATGTGGCCCCGGTAAAGAGACACACCAGCAGTCCTACACAAGGGACAAGGACACAGGTCTGATGAGACTCAAATGTAGTTGTGGGCCTTGCTGACTTCTCTGGCAGGATGGAGAAGGTTCCCCTGGCTCAGAAGCCCGTGCCTGGGGGATCTCTCGAGGCAGAACCTAGTGTTCACCACAGCTATGGGGAGAGGTAGAGCCAGGTAGCAAGAGGCTTGGCTGGGGCAGCACAGCATATGGAGAAAGGTAGGCAGCTGCGTCCCTGGTGCCCGGGAACAGACTTTGTCAACTGAGAGTAACTCTGAAGGTCAAGAGCCCTGAGCCCGAGGGCAGCGGCTGGATGGACCTCTGCCGCCAGGGAGCCGCCACGAGAGCCACTGCCTTTGTCCCTGAGAACTCGGACATCTGTGTGTCCATCTAGCAGGGCGATTGGTGCTTAGTGCTTGTACTGTGGTTGCTTCCCCCGTTCCCCATAAGCTTGGGAGACGCCCCTACACACATATACATACAATGTCCCAGCTGGTCAGTGTGTCACAGTAGAGTGTTCTCTTCAGAGCAAGTAACTCTCTGAGGAGAGTCTGTTGAAGGCAAGAGAACCTGCCTAGCCGTAGACCACAGGATTAAGTGAAGGCAAAGAGATTCCTAGAATCCAAAGAAGGGACGGTCCTTAAGTGAAGACGGCTCTGGTGGATATAAAACATTTGTCCAATACAGACTGGGCACAAGCATAAACATAAGAAAGACAGGGTCCACGCCCCCCTGTGGTGAGACTACCTCCTAGGGGGAGAATACCTCCCCCCTCCTTATTGGATCCCAACAACAAACCCGTGCATGATTCCAGCAAAAGTCAATTTGGGGGAAAAATGAGTTTACTGGGCTTGCTCATGGAGCACAGATGAGGGGTCACTTGCAGGAGTGTGGGCGACCAAAGCACAGCTGCAATTGGAAGGTCTCACGGAATCCTGGATGGTAGCTTCCCTTGGGCCGTAGGGTCCTTCCCTTAGGTAACTTTCCCCAGTCTGCAAATATACTCTCAGGCTTCCGGAGACCCTGAGGCCATGTGCAATTAGGGCAGGATTTCATTCAGATGGTTGCTAATCCTGGGTGAGCCCTCTCTACTCTGAGTCTCTAAGGGAACTAACTTCAATAGTCCACAGGCTGCACTTGATAATCTCTTGCACGTAGGCACAGCTGGTCTGGCAAAGATGGCGGCTGTTTTGTTCTACAACACCTCATACACATATGCCTGGCTGTCTCCAGTTTTCAAGGACTCAATGAGACAGTTGCTCTAACACTTTTGAGTTTTTTTTCTTTTTTCCTGCACGTTTTCTACTGTTTTAAACATTTTTATAACTTTATTACTTCAAAATAATTTAAAATTGGAGCACACTTCACAAAAAGCTGTATAAGAAACAAAATTCCCAAACCATAAACAGAAATGCAACATCACAGAGCACTCCACAACAAAGAAATACAAAGGGATCCCTCACTGGTCAAAACCCAACCAAACCCACAGCTCCCGGCTACGAGGCCCACAGCACCACCCAATAGGCAATAATCATCGAATATTTTCTTCAAATTTTCATTACAATGGAATTGTTGTTGCTTTTCTCCCCAGCATCACCCCACCTCATCATCCCTCCTCCCCCTGGGAGACTTTTTCTTCCGGACAAGTTTCCCTCCCAGTCTGGGGTCCCTTCTTGTGTGTGTGCCCACTGAGTCCCATAGGGAATCCCGTTCTTGCCTGTGCATGGGAAACCGCTGCAGCATAGGCAATATTTCAGTGGGGTTACCCCTGATGCGTGGGGGACCACTTCCTTTGACAGCTATGACCATCACAGTCACTCTGGGGGGTGGGGTAGGACCACCTGGATTCCTCCCTCATTCAGTGGGCTGTGTCGTTGGGCCTGATCTTGCGTAGTTCACCTGTAGGTGGACTGAATTGCAGTGTGTTTCAATACTCCTTCCCCTGATGTGGTTCTCACATTCTCTCTGCCTCCTCTTCCACGGTGCACGGTGGACTCTGGTGTGGGGGGCATGAGATCTTTGGATGTCCTGTTGATGGTTGAAATACATGGTTGCTTACTTTCTGCCTGTCATGGTTTGAATGTAAATTGTCCCCCACGGAATCACGTGTTTGAATCCTCAGTTGATGTTTGGAAGAGTTACGGCAACTTTAGGCTCTCTCGAGGCCTCCATGACGTCTGCAGTGACGTGAAGCTGCCTCCAATGTCTGCCAGCCAGCCGTCCCTTTCCTGCCATAGTGTACTGTATCGCCTCTGGACTGTAAGCCAAATAAATCTCCCTTTTCTCCCCTTAAGTATTGGAGTGTGGGTCATGGAACCCCGCATCTGTAATGGCCGATTCTATTGAAAAAAAGACTTCTCGGCTGCAGGATGAGAGCTGCATTAGACTCTGAGATCAATGCTCAGAAGGTGGTGCGCTGTCATGTTGCTCGGTGAGATTATGGTCGAGGGTCTCTTCTAAGGCTGGGGCTTCCCTCCAAGCGTTCCCAGCCAGTCTCATGATGCCAGGCGTGGGTTTCCTTCCTATTGAGCAACAGGTCTTAAATCCAGGGGAAGACAGGTTGATTGTTCCCATGCCCACAAGCTTCACTTTTTAAAAACTATACTTTAAGTAAACACAAATTGTAAGTTGAGCATTTTTCCCTCACACCCCTTGCTTTCTCTTATCCCATATGACTCCTTAGACAAATACACTTCTCCTCCCATGCCATAGTTCTAGTTATATCTGTTTTTCTGCAGAGGATATGACTTTTCCATTCATTTTTAAAAATATTTATTTATTTATTTATTTATTGTGTGTGTGTGTGTGTGTGTGAAGGATACTGTGTGTCTCTGTGGAGGACCAAGGCTTTCTTCGGGAATCATCCTGGATTGCTTCTAACAGCTGATACATACATTTCCTGCTTCCAGCTCTCTGTTGCTGGACGTCTAGAAGGCTGGTTCTGTAGTTTAGCTATTGTCATCGATGCTGCTATGAACACTGATGTGCAACTGTATCTGTAATGTGTTGGCTTGTAGTCTGTAGCAGTTAGTCTTTCCTGTTGCTGTGAGAGACACCCAAAGTCAAGCAACTTAAAGGAGAAAGGGAGATTCATTCCGCTTACAGTTCCAGAGGGGAGAGACAGTCTTCGCAATGGAAAAGACATGGCTGGCTGGCAGAAGTTGAAGACAGGCTAAATCTTCATGGATACCGAGCTGCAAGACTACCAACTGCAAGAGCAGACTTCTCCCAGAAGCAGGATAGAGCTAATGCACCTCAAGGTCCACCCCTGTGAATGACTTCCTCCCACAAGGCTCCACCTTCTAGTGGTGCCATGACCTTCCCAAACACATCAGTCTATAGGGGACATTTTTCAAACCATGAAAGAACCCTTTGGGTAAATACCTGCTGATTATTCAGAGGATCTATTTATTGTCGTTGAGCAACTTCCACGTCAGGTTTCAGCCTTCTACACATGGATGTCCAGTTTTCCCAACATCATTTGTGGAAGAGTTTGTTGTTGTTGTTGTTGTTGTTTTACCAGACTAGTGGCTGTACTAGTTTGCAATCCCACTAGCAGTTTTGTCCGTGTCTTTGTTTTCTTAATGACTCCCTTTGTGTCTGAGGAGAGGTGGGATTTCAGGGTCGTTTTGATTTGCTAGTTGAGATTGAACAAATTTTCATATATATTGGCCATTTGTATTTCTTCTTTTGAGAACTGTCTAGTTCATTTTGCCAGCCCTTTCATTGACTGGGTTGTTTGATTTCTTGCTGTGTGCCTTATGTGTTCTAGATCGTAATCCTGTCAGAGGTGAACCCAGCGAAGATTTTCTCCCATTCTGTAGATTGTCTTTTCGCTCAATTGTTTCTTTTTGCTGTGTGGAAGCTTTGTAATTACACAAGGTCGCATTTCTCAATTGCTGGCTTTATTTCTTAATTAAAAGGGGTCCTAGTCACAATGTCTTTGTCTGTGCTTGTATTTCGAAGTGTTTTCCCTTCTTTTTCATCCAACAGTTTCAATGTTTCAGGTCCCACATTAATGTCTTTGACCTATTCGGGGTTTTGTGCAGGATTAAAATACAGGCACCAAGTTTTATTCTTCTACATGTGGATACGTGGCTTTCTTAGCATTGTTTCTTGAAGATGTTCTTTTTTCAATGTGTATTTTTGGTATCTTTGTCAAAAACCAGGTGGCTATAGCTGCCTGGGTGCATTTCTGAGCCTTCTATTCTGCCTCATGGATCTAAGTGTCTTTTTTTTTTTGTGCCAATCCTGCCATTTTGGCTCCTAAAGCCTCTGTAATATGACCTGAAACCAGACATAGTGATACCTTCACCTTGATTTTTTCTGATTAGGACTGCTTTGGCTAGCTAAGGTCTTCTGTGCTTCCATATAAATCCAGGTTTGTTTTCCTGTTTTTGGAAAGAATGGCATTGGAATTTTGGGATTCCATTGAATTAAATCTGTTGAATGCCTTTGGTAAAATGGCCATTTTCACATTTCACAATATTCCATGAACATGGGATATCTTCCTGTCTCTATTAGAATCTTCCTCGATGTCTTTCAGTGTTTTATTGTAATTAATTACAACTGGCCAAAGTGCAGAAAATAAGTGATTGCAGACTGCTTGGCTTTAAACAGGGCATCTAACCCACCACATGCACATATACCCAAAGGCCCAGCTAGCATCGTGGAGCAACACACACAGCCACATGGATACACAAAGGAATTTTACTCAGTTGTAAAGCAGCAGGAAATTATACTATCTTCAAGAAAATGAATGGAATTAGATAGAGATCATCTTATTAATAAGTCAGACAAGCCAAAGTCAGAAAAATGCTTTATCTCATGTTATCTAGATTTATATGTGCATATATATTTAAAGTATATACTTTATATAAACTATATCTATCCATCTATTTACATTTCTTGTGTATTGTTCATCTTTGGCACTTATGACTAGGAGGTGACTCTTTGGTCCCATCCATCACAAAGGGAATGGTCATTCAGTCTGCCAGAGCAAGCTTCCATCTGATTGGCTGTCAACGTAGTTTGGCCCTAGCCAAGTCCCTGTTCCAGACCTGCACCATTTCCACTCCCATCCGCAGCCTCCTTCAGCCTCGCTTGCAATGGCATTTCCTGTAAGGTCAGGGGAGGAGTCCAGCATGAATCCTTCCAGAACCATCCCTACCAGCATCTCAGAATCGCAGATAGAAGCCTTAGAGGTCATCCATTCTTTGGAGACAAACTCCAAGGCTGAGAGCGAGAGCCATCAAGTCAGCTCTGCCTTTCCAGAATGATCCAAGCTGTTCATGCGATACCATGTTGGGTCACAGACCCAATGTGGTTGGTTGTGGCTAAGCCCAGCATGGTCGGTATGGCTTGGAGACAAAGCTTGAGAAGGCACGCACTCTCTCAGGGCTGTTTGGCAGAGCATCCCGGGCTGTCCTCCAAGCACTCCATGCATTTAGATGCAGGGACATGAGAGTTTGAAAGGCAGTTGTTTCTCTCATCATTACAAAAGAAAATCAAGTTCCAATAGATTTAGAAACCACAGTAAGTCTAAAACAGATCACCATATTAGACTTGGGAAATGCTCAGGATAACGTGATTATAACCAAACTCAAGAGAAACCGTAATGCCAGTGAGGATGACATGGCGTGAGCTGTCAGGAGACACAGGCAGGTCCTACGGCTGTGAGCATCTGGACAAACCAAGACAGACCCCTCCCACACCCCGTGCCACATCCCTGCAAGGCTCTGTGTAAGGTCCTGACAGTGAGCTGTCGTGGGACTTAACCTAGCAGCAAGGGCTGAGGGTGGCACCAGTACCCAGAGTGCCACCACTGAGGCATGGAGCTTTGGCAAACACTACCCCTCAAAACAAGGAGCAGAGAAGGGGAGATGGCTTGTTGGGGAAGGTCCTCGCTGTGCAGGCGTGAGGCGCTGAGCTCATCTCTCTAGCACCCAGGCTAAAAGGATAAATAAAAACAAAAATTCCGCCGCATCCTTAATCCCAGAACAGAATGAGGGAAGACATCTCTGAGGCCAACTAGTTTAGCCAACTGGTGCGCTCCAGCTTCAGTGGGAGACCCTGTCTCAGGAGGAGTAAGGTGGAAAGCGAGGAGGGAAAACACTGTGATCAACCTCTGGCCTCCGCATGCTCACCCAGCAACCCCCAGCGACATGCACTTTTTTAAAAAATGGCACAGAGGAGAAAAGCCTCACCCTAAGTCTGAGGGAGCCCCACCTCCCTGTAGCCACGGGTCACACCCCCAACTTTCCTAAGCATGGGTTCCGTCATGGTTGGAGTGCTCATGTGTTTGCATCTTCAGCTGGTATTAGTATTTGGGAAGGTCATGGCATTTTTAGCAGGTGGAGCCTTGCTGGAGGCGGCGGTGTCATGGGGGTGGGCTTGAGGTCGGTGAACCTTGTCCTGCTGCGGCTAGTACATCTGCAGCTTGCTGCGCTCCTTCAACTTCCATGATTGTAACCTAAGCGGCCTCCAGTCTGGGTCTTTTGTGACAGGCTAGCGCTCCCTGCTGGACCTGTAAGGCCACCAGTCTCCCTTTTCCCCCTTTACGCTGCTCCTGTCTGAGTGCTGTCCCCACAGCAGCAGAGAAGAAGTCACCGTGGCAAGGCTCCGAATCACGGGGGCAGCAACGAGCCCCGGTCCCCAGAAGCAGTGCAGGGCCCGGTTCAGAGGGCAGAAGCGGGAACAGGAAGGGAAGCCAGAGTGGCCCAGGCAACTGCGCACAGCAAGTTACAGAAATTGACCTTTATTTATTGTACTAAAGTTGGTTTCACTTTTGATACAAAGTAACATTTAGTACAGGACATCCCATCTGTCATCTGTCAGATCCGTACCTGCCTGCACACCCCAGCTGCCTGTCACAGCTCAACTGGGCAGCAACCTAGGAAGTCCCGCCCTGCAGCGGTGCAGAAGACCTGGAGAAGGCTTACAGTTTTTCTCAGGTGTCTGAGCTAGAAAACTTGTACCTGTGCGACAAAGAACAGCATCGGGGACTGAAATTTGTCTGTCTCTTGTTTAAACAGCTGTGCAAGAAAATATATCCCTTTTTTAAAAAAAAAATGTCAATAATGGCTAAGCTACGATCTAGTGTCTAGAATTACAAAGAATAAAATGAAATCAAAGATTTCTTCCTAGTAAAATGAAATGTTAGGAACAGTATTAAAATATAGGTCCTACCCCAAAGACCCACGGAACCCCATACAGTACCTATTAAATACAGGACACACAGTTTAAGGAGGAACCACGTCAACTCTTCAGCCATATACATGTAGTGTCAAAAGTGAAAAAGAAAAAAGAAAGGAAATGAGAAAAGAAAAGGAAGAAGAGAGATGAGAGAAGGAAGAAAGGAAAGAAGGAAGAAAATGAAAGAAGGAAGAAAAGGAAAGGAGGGAGGGAAGGAAGGAGGGAGGGAAGGAAGGAGGGAGGGAGGGAGGGAGAGAAAGAGGGAAGGAGGGAGGGAGGGAGGGAGAGGAAGGAAGGAAGGAAGGAAGGAAGGAAGGAAGGAAGGAAGGAAGGAAGGAAGGAAGGAAGGAAGGAAGGAAGGAAGGAAGGAAAAACAAAAACGGTTAAGAAAAAACCTGAAACCCAGTGAAGACTGGAGACTTCTCCTCATGGAGTCAGGCTTGTGCTGTGAGCACTCTAACCAAGATAAAACATTCCCGGGTTTTCTTCTCTGATTTTCAACAAATCTAAGCACGACGCATCCCCTACCAGCTCTCATCTCAACATCTACACTTAACCAAAGAGTCTAGATCCAAAAAGAGCTGGGACACGGGACGCGCCGCACAGTGTGAGGCCACCCAGCAACACTGCACGGATGAAGGCTGTGGGGGCTGCCGGAACCTCGGGGGAGCCACGACACCCCTGCGCTCCCGCAGGCCCCAGGCGCGTCACCAGGGAACCACGACGCCCATCCTGATGGCCCAGACGTGGTGCTTACGTATGATCGCAGCCAGAGGCCAGGGAGGTAGAAAGGCCAAGAGGCGAGTCTGCAAGAGCGCCGGAGCCCCTTCCCGGCCGGGAGGACGGCGCTGCCCAGGCAAGCTGGCCCCGCCAAGGCACTGCTTCTGGCACCACTGGGGTCCAAGCACCCGCAGTTGTCTTTCTAGGAGAGGGGCCACCAAGGAACAGGAAGTCTGTCAAAACTCTGGTCCCAAGGACAGGAACCTCCGGTAGAAAAGCGGCCTCCCTTCCCCCCAATGAGGTTCCGGGTTTGTTCTGCCAAAGATAGAAATGTGGAACCAACAGGGGTGACAGAAGAGGCAGAGTGGGAAAACTGGGCACGGACAACAAGGAGCCATTCAAGTAAACATCAACAGCCAAATACTTAGAAAAGCTTGTAAACTTGTGATCTGTGGGGTTCTGGGTGCAGCATCTCTGGCTGGCTAGAGGAGAATAAAGTCTTTTGTGTTTCTGCTTTTTATTTCAAAGCACACGTGCGAGAACAGTCCACCAGCGTGGACCCAAAACCGAAGAGGCGCTCTTAAGAGTCTTGGTTCCCCGTGCTTTCCAGCTTGTCCAGAGAGAGCCAGACCTGTGTGTTCCTTCGCCGGGAAAGTCAGCCAGTGGTTGGTTCCCAGCAGGCTGTGGAGGCGCCTCGGCCGCAGCTAGGGAGCACAGGCAGGGATCCACAGGACTTTACTTTGCTCTTGACTGACCATGGTCAAGATCTGAGTGCAAATGTTCGACAGGGCTCCACCTTGGACGACTCCTGCAAAAGAGTCCCCCCGCATCCATGCAGACTGGTCAGCTCCAAGTAAGACACCGCCACCCACTCAGACAAACGGTCCTGGTTGCATGTCCGTGAGCTCTTGGATCCTCCATCAGCAGGAAACTGGACAAGCAAAGCCAACTGCCCCCCAGCCAGGGACGTCGAGCTCTCGTGTCTAGACTGCCCACCACAGTAATGACCGCGACTGGCCGGGTCCTACACTAGGTGGAGGAATAGGGACTGGGAAGCATGTGGGAAAATGGCTGGGGACATATTAGGGTGGCCACACTGGCGGCAAGACTCTGCGGGGACCCGACGGTGGAGGGGAGGCGTGTCCAAGGAACCACGCCAGTGTGACCCAGGAACGTAAGAGCAAAGGGGAACACCAGCTCCTGCTGCATCGGTCAGTGTGAGGGCAGAGGGCACCCCCAAGTGACCAGGTGAACCCGGAAAGTGACTTAGAAACTGCTCTGGAAACGACAGTGTCACTTTATGGATGCTGAGCCTAGTAAAAGAATTGGGCATTTGTTTTTATATGGAAGTTTTTAACAATCTTCTTTCTCTTGGTTCAGAGAGCTGTGGTAGGCTGGGACTTAAAAGCACATGTGCACAGACATACGGGACCAGGCTCTGTCCTCGAGACCTACTGCCCGCAGGACTCCACTAGACTCCAACCCTCTCCATGATACGATACAATCTCTCCACTACCTCCTCCAGGTGGCTGGCTGGTCTCTCCCCCAAGGCAGAGGAGGTGACGAGCTCTACTTCTGCAGGTTGGTGTTGTTCTGCCACCAGAGCTGGTGAGACTGGCTTAGTTTTACCAGATGCTGTGGCAAGAATGGCTGCCAAAGGTGAGCGAGACAAGACGGCCACCTGCACTGCTGCCCACCCGAGGCCCTGGGGTTCTGACCTGCCTGGGCAAAGGTGTGGGGGGAGGTATTGCAGTTAGGCTACTGAATCACTACTGAGTATATCAAAGTTAGGAGGGGGGGAGACAGAGGCCAGAACATGCCCCGAGGCCGCTTAGCATAATGTCAGTGCCTGTAGCAGCTCTAGTGGCAGCCTGGGCCTGCAGACACAGGGCTCAGCGAATCCAGAAGGTGGGGCCCTGTCCTCCCTAGGGAAGTCCCTGTTCCCAGGCCCTGGCTGGGCCACGTCCACTCACCTGTGAAGTACCTGCTGTACTCTTGCTCGATCTTCTGCGCCGTCTCAAACTGCTCTTTGGAATGCCTCTGTGTCACCTTGTCCCTCAGGTAGACGGGGTCTCTCTGCTCCCTGTAGGGACACCAGGGAGCCAGGCTGAGCCTTAGGCCTCCCCCCAGGGCCAGCTGCCAGGGACCACCACCAAGGTAGGAGGTGAGCTGAGAGCCCAGGGTATGCCCGCTAAAGCAGCAGCCTCCTGGGGGCTGTGGGCCGACGAGGAAGCTGGGTACTCAGCGCATGGACCGAGCTAGCCGACGAGCCAGCCGGCTCCGAGCAGGGGCACGGGAGTTTAATGAAAAGAACAGTCGCAGTGCAAACAGCTGAGCTGGGCTCGGCCAAATCCCCCGGTTCCTTTGCATCGAGTGTGTCAGAAAAGAGACGGGCAGAGGAGAGCTACGTGGGCAGAACCAACCGGACTCAGGAACGGGGGTGGGGGGCATGAAATCCAGAAAGAGGGCAGGGAAGGGGGTGCTGCTTGGCGGATGCCCCTGCACAGGGGTCTGAGGGGTAGGGGTGGGGGTGTTGTCGTCTTTTCACAGGGACAGCGCTCCCCCTGCACCAGCCCCCCCCGACCCCACACCCACTTGATGTGCTTGGCGCTCTTGTAGTGGATGAAGATGACGATGGGATAGATGTGCATGTGGTGCAGCCGCTCGATGGCGTGGGGGGCGATGTCCAGGAGGCAGTGCCGGTTCTGGGGGCGAGAGCGCGGAGTGAGGGGCGAGAGCGGGTGAGCGGCCATGTCTTCTGCCCCCAGGGACCCACCCTCACCCCACACAGATCTATCTTTCTCTATAGAAGGAAAAAGAGGCAGACAGAGAGAGACAGAGAGAGACAGAGAGAGACAGAGAGAGAGAGACCAAGGCAGCAAAAGCAGGCTTTCACGGAGGCTGCCCAAGACCCTGGGAACTGAGGTGGGGGGAGAACATGAGCCTTTGTACAGCTGTGTCAGAGGTTATGACAGGAACACATCCTCATCCTCCAGGTGGGCATGAGCTAAAGAAAGACCACAGGCACCCTGACTGCGGCTCTCTCCACCGATGGAATGCTTCGTAACTGGATGCGTCTAACGGAGCTTGCCCCCCTCAGAAAGTAAGAAGCCGTAAGAGGCTAGGCTGGCGAGAGGCTCTGAGGGTAAAGGTGTCAGGGCCTAAGCTGGCAACCGGATTCAGATGCCCTGAGCCCCACTGGGTGGAAGGAGAGGCTCTCTGACTTACATATGATACGCTCCATGGCACATATGTTCTTTCTCTCTCTCTCTCTCTGTTTCTCTCTCTCTAGTAAACAGTGAAAAAGAAATAACTTTTTATTTTGAACTAGTGTAATAAATTTCTAGGTTTCCGTGTGGCTTTCTCTTACACTCTTGGTGTAATGTATCCCTCCCTTCCCTGTCCTCTACCTTCCCTCTTTCTCTTCCCTGCTTTAGCCTTCACACCACTGGCACTCTTCTGGCTTCCTTCCCTTAAAGTGCTCCCCCCTTTCCTTAATGGCCTTTTTCTAATTTCTTGACTTCTAGAATGTTCCACAGAACTGAAGGTTTAACATTAGAACCCACATATATGAGACCGTGTGTTTTTTGTCTTTCTGGGTCTGAGCCTCCCTTGATCAGTGTAAGTTTTCCTAGCTCCATCCACTTATGAATTTCATGATTTCACCTTTCTTAATGGCTGAATAGTATTGCATTATATACACCGTATTTTCATTATGCACTCAGCAGCTGATGAACATGTAGGCTGGTTCCGTCTCCTTGTTACTGCGAACAGAGCCACAATGAACAGTGAGCAAGTAGCTCTGCATCAAGATACAGTCCTTTGGGAATACAGCCAGGAGTGGTACAGGTGGATCACAAGGAAGCGCTGTATCTGGTTTTCTAAGAAAGCTCTACACTACTTTCCAAAGTACACCCAGGTCTAGGTCACAGGGGGTGGTATGGGGGTGTTGTTTACTTTCTCACCAACAGTGAATAACAAAAGTTTCTAGCTGTGTTTACATGAAGAAGCCAACACCAGACTTCAAGAAAAAATCCCAACCCCCCCCCCACACACACGGAGGGAGACTTGAATATGGGAGGAAGACTAGAACAGGGTAGGGAGAACAGGGGAGGAAAATGAGAAAAACAGGAAGAGTAAATGGAAGGTTCTGAATACACATATGAAATGTTAAAGAGGAAAATTCATCAGTAAAAAAAAAGTGGAAAAAAGAGAACAAAACCAGCTGTGAGGAGCTGACAACAGAGAAGGAACCACGGTGCAGACACGGCTGCAGAAGCCCAGGGGAGGGAGGATGCCTGCGCCCGCCCAGCGCCCGCCCAGCGCCCGCCCAGCGCCTGCCCAGCGAGCGTAAGGCGGCTCTTGGCCTTCACGGGCAGGGATCTGGTGGAGCCGCCACTGCACTGCGCATTCAGGGACCAGAGCTGGGTACAAGTGATGGAAGAAAGGACTCAGTCAGGCGGGACAGCTTGCTAACGACCAGGAGTCAGCAGGGCAGAGGACCCCAGGCGCAGGAGGGGCCCCAGCCCTCGGGCTAAAGCCCCAGGTACCTTTTCTGTGATCTCTTTTATGGAAGCCACTGTGGTCACGTCAAAATGGCCGCTCCTCCGCTTGTAGTCCACAAACAGGCAGTCCTTGACGCCCCGCTCAATGGCCTGCTGGGAAGCCTTCATCACCTCTGTGTGGCAAGATGCAGAAGTCAGTGTACCCCGGGACCTGCAGGGCCCCCCCCATACAGGGGGAAGCACGCTGCCTGGCAGTGCGGGGCCCCGCATCCTTGTCTACCCTCCTGGAGAGAACTGGAGGCCGCAGATGCATCTGCTGGGGTCAGAAAGGCCTTCAGATACCACGTGCTGTCGCATTGCGGCCAGGGAGGTGAGCGAACGCGGACAGATGCAACCCAGGGGCACTCCGTACCAAGAGGGCATCTGCAGAACCTTCCGGGTGCCTCGTTTACCAGCATCTCCTTCACCACCTCCAGTAAAGGTCCCAGAATGAGGACAGGCCGCAGAGAGGTGCAGTCCACCTTCTGGACCCGCTGATAGGCCAGGCTCACCGAGTCTGAGGGACAGAGGGGACAGCGTTACGGCCGCAGTCTCTGACTTGTCTGCGCGGGTCTGTCTCCTTGGCCTCGTGAAGCCAGGCCAGGGAGGGTAACTGACTCGCTTCGTCTACTTCAGCGGCTGCTTCAACGTCTAGGTTAACACGCTGCACAAACCTCCCTCCCACGGAATGAATCCAGTCCTTCCGAGGCAGTGTGGGTCGAAAGCCAGCAGAAAAGTTCTTCCTTAGACTCCTCGGTGGCACAGGGCACTATGCCAGCTTCTCAGAAACACGACAGGGTACCAAGCACTCAGTCTCTGCCCCATGGAAGTGCATGCCAACCAGGGCAACACCACACCCCAGGCCTGGGTTGCTCTAGGATCCCAGGCACCAGCTGGGATCTGGCGTAGCGGCTGGATGAGAATGTCATGAATGTTGGGCAGGCCTGGGGCAAGAGGGGGACACAGGAGAGCGGGCTGGAAGGAAGGGCAAGGTGACTGGGCAGAGATGGTGAAGTCAGGGTGCCACACGGTCTGCAGAGCCGCTGTGACTACAAGACAGGGTCACAAACACCCAGGCACGGTGGGAGCAACCCCACAGACAGACAGAGAAGAAAACGAACACGCCCACTTCCTTCATCCACCCATCTTGTGTTTTAAGACTGACAGCCCATGTTTCTGAACGGTTCTTCCTGACCTGGTAACCAGCCAGTCTGTATTCTAACAGGCAGAGAGGAAGGCTTTGGGGGCATGTCACTACCTTGGAACCCCCAAGCCCTTCCTCTTTTAAAAATTACAGACCCACAGATAGAGTCAACACTCCCTTGACTCCCCGATCTCTACCAGCCTCCTGCAAAGCAGCCGTGGATCTGAGTTAGACATGTATCCTTCCATGTGGTGCTATTATTGTAAGCTGATTTTTACAAACTGAGGGGAAAAAAAAACCCTAGAAACTACAGTGTGTGTGTGGCCAAATGACACGATACTGTACATATCCTGTAGTCGCCTCTCTCCCGCTAGTGGCTTCTGGAAGGCACCCCAGGGATTCATGCGGCTCCCTTGAAGCCTCTGGAATATCCACAGACACAGGCAGAGGGCCTCTGCCGAGAGACCAGGGACTCGGGCAGACCTTGGACGAATCGCTAAAGCAAGTGAGACCAAAATGGAGCTCAAGGCAGACGTAGCAGCTGGGACACAAGGAGCCAGAAAGCAGGAAAAAAGGAGGCCACAGAACCAAGCAGTGTGGGAAGCTGGTGGCCCAAAGCTCTGAACAAGAAGCTAAACGTGTCAGCAAAACACGAAGCCACAGAGCAGAATGTGCCGGAGACTGGTGGGATGAAGCAGAAATACTGTTCTGGGGAGGAGGGAACTAAGCGTCAGCCCCAGGGTCAGGGACCCCCGCACAACTTGGGGTGCCTTCGCATTGCCTATGTGTAATTCTTGACATTTCGACTGACCGTTTTCATGTGCGCCAAGAAGCAGTACAAGAAAAGCAAAGACGACAGAAGAGACTCAGGGAGGACCAGACGCGACGGCCGCCAGACAATCCTTGCAGGCACACGAGTCCACGTGGTAAGACCAACAACAAGATCTGGAAAAGCTTAGCAGAGAATGAATCGATTTCAAAAAAGAATCAAATGGCGCTTCGAGAGCCGCTGCTGAAGTGAAGAAGCGATACCACACAAGAGGAGACCAGTGAGCGGGAGAAAAAGCCAGCAGAAAGAGTGGCACAGTACAGGGAGAAATGTGCAGAAGACACAAGACCTGGACGGAGAAGTAAGAGGAGGGAGAGGCCAGACCACCACGGAAGCGGCATTGGAAAGCAAGAGTGGCCAGGAATCTGCTCAAAGCTAATATCAAGCTGCAGACGTAGAGAAAGAACCCGAGACAGCTCAGCGGGTAGTAAAGCCTGTGGCAAATCCAGAAGCCCGAGTGTGATCCTCAGAAGTCCGTGGTGCATGTGTGCCTTTTCTTTCTCCTCCTCCCCTCTATGTATTTCTGTAAAATATATTAAAATAGAATAGAAGAGAACCACCCAAGGAAAAGAACATGCCGAGGAAAGTGTTTCAGGTTGCACAGTCACTGAGAACACAGATAATACCCAAATCAGCTGGGCCTGGGGGAGGTGTGACCGTTGCAGAACAAAAGAGGTGACCCTCCCCGGAACACCACACAGCAGGTCGGAACAGCCGAGGTCTGGCTTGTTTCCTGACACACGAAACCTGCGCCTGTTCTCTTTTACCGCAAGTTAAAGTTCTCCTGGGTTGTCCTGTTTAAATGCAAGCACGGATGCTGTTCTCGGCAGGACAGAGAGTTTTG
Source organism: Typhlomys cinereus (assembly GCA_023101885.1). Taxonomy (NCBI): domain Eukaryota; kingdom Metazoa; phylum Chordata; class Mammalia; order Rodentia; family Platacanthomyidae; genus Typhlomys; species Typhlomys cinereus. The sequence continues at coordinate 1,289,570 of JALPQD010000486.1, forward strand.
AAAGAGACGCATATGGAAGAGAAGGGGATGTAAAGATGAAGCAGAAAAGGTTTCAACGTGCTGGCGATGTGGCCACAAGCGAAAGAACACTGGCAGCCACCGTTCGGAGTTGGCAGAGAGCAACACTCTTCCCTGTGAGAGCTTCTGCAGGGGCCGGCACGCTGCCCACGCTGGACCTAGTGGTACGGGTTTTGGCCCTCTGAGACACCGAGAGGAGACCCCGAGGAGGAAAGCCATGGCCCATGGCTGGCACCATCCACCAACCCAAATGCCCACCTCCAGTGTATGTGCGCACGAAAGTCAGGTGAAACTCCATCCTGAAGGCCCCCCTTGGGAAGTTCTTTCTGGGAGTCCCCCTGGAAAGCCCGCTGGAAAGTCTGGCCACTTGCCTTCAAAGAGCGGAATGGAGTCATTGGAGAAGGTGTCCAGGGCAAGCAGGTCCTTCCCATCTTTGGACCCACTGCGTTTGTGCTTGTGTTTCCTGCGGAAGAAGGATCGGCGAGCGGCAGCCGACAGCGTCTTCGCAGCGCCGCCGTCGTCTTTGACCTCCGACATGCTGAGCCTCCTTGAGAACTCTTGGTCCATCCTGCAGTCACAGAGAATGGCCGTGCTGGGGAGCGAGGACGCCAGCTCCACCGAGCGCCCTGAGGCACAGCCTCATGCGTCCTCCCAGGGCCCTGAGCGACGCCCACTGCAACCAACAGCAGGCAATGAGGACCAGCTTCGGAGCTGGTGAATTTTCGCCTTGACGTTCTGTGCCCAGTGACACTGCAAGGTGTGCTTCCTGGAGGTGGGTGGAAGGAGTGCCCACTACAGTGGGCACAAGAAGCCAGACACGCAAGGCCATGTTCTGCCAGGCTATGGTCATGTGCAAGACCTGAAGGGAAACCCACAGATCCCAACTACGGGTGGGCAGCTGCTCAGGGCTGGGGCTGGGGAGGGAGGCCGGAGTGGGCGCGCTATGATTTAGACATGGTTTGAGTGTGGCCCCCAAGGGTCAGTGTGCTCCTGGAAGCTTGGAGGAGGTGGAGGACCTGTAAGAGGTGGCATTTAGTGAGCGCACCAGGCACTGTCCTCATAGGACCCCATTAGTTCAAGCCTGGTCTGAGCACCCCCAAGTCCTATCTTCCCCTGGGATTTCTGCCCTGTGCACAAGGCCTTTTGCTTCCAGGCTATGCTATGACACAGCAACAAGGTCTTCTGAACAGATGAAGCCCCATTGACCGAGTGCTTTCAAAATTCTCCAAGTGAGATAACATCCTTTCCCAGGACAGATTTTCGCAGCCTCCACAATATTGTTATAGCAAAAGAAAATAGCACAGGGAAACCAGGTAATAACCAAGGGGGTTTCTTCCAGAAGTGGTGAATGTGGCCTAAAATTAACCAAGGAGTCAGTAAGATGGTTTAGAAGATAAAGATGCCCATACACAAAATCCGGTGACTGGGAGCCCACGTGGTGAAAGGAGAGAACCAACTTCCAAACGTTGTTCCCTGACCTCTGTATGTGGGTCACGGCACGTGCGTGTCTATCTCCCATCTCCTCTCAAATAAATAAAATACAGAGTTAACTAACGAGGGGCTAGGGCTGTGGTCCGGTTGCTACAGTGCTTATCTAGCACAGGCTCTGGGTTTGATCACCAGCACCCCGGCATCCTATGACTGTGCATGCCCTCAAGGGGGGGGCAGGAGAGGCAGAGTTCAAGGTTATCCTCCACTACATAGCGGGCTTGAGGCCAGACTGGGACTGACTGTGGACGTGGCTGCGCCTATCTGAGAGCACCCTAAAAGACCGCGGCCGCGTCATTACACCTTGTCTGATGCGAGTGACAGCTCCACCTGACTAGCCACGGTGCTTCTACACACTGACTCATGCTGGAGCCGCGTTCTGATTTGGGCCACAGGTGCGGCTGAAATGAGCAGCGGAATCAGTCCTCCAGTGGCCCAGGCCAACCTCACTCTACAGGCCTGCTCCACACCCGGGGGTCCCTGCAGCCCCTGCTGGGCGATGGAGAAGGCTTACGCGTATTTGCTGGGAATCTGCCCCCGCTGGATCTTCTGGGCACTCTCATCCAGCTGCCACGCCATCCAGGACCCGAATGTGCCCTGGGGCAAGGTGTCATCCACGAAGAGGATGTCATCTTTCTTGAAGCTCAGCTCGGGCTCCACCTCTGCCATCCGGTCATACAGGGCCCTGGACACCAGAGAGAAGACATTGGGTCAGGAGGCCAGGACACCCTCCTGCACAGTTCTTGAACGGCCTCTAGAAACCACCAGGGACAAGCACCTCAATGTGGAGGAATTCCCAAAAGAAACCCCCTCTTCTTTACAAAGTAGGGCAGAGATGTCGTCTGTCCTCTTAACATTAAGAGAAGAGCAGAGCCGCCCCCCCCAAGAAAGACCAAATGGGCCTTTCCCTGAAACCAAGGCCCCTTTCTGCAGACTGGCACCTCCCTACGTTGGAAACACGTCACTCCTCATAGAAAAAGGAGTGTTAACTCACGAATGGGGGGGCACTTGTGTGTGTGCCTGTGTGGGCTCGAAGGTGGTATCAAGAATCATCCTGGAGTGCTCTATCTTTTTATTGTTTTGCTCTGGGTTCCCCCAGGCTCTGCCTTCCAGGGCTGGAACTGCAGGCCACTTAGGTATCTGCCCAGCATTTTCACATGGGATCTAAACTCACTTCTCTTTGCTTTAACCCGGGTCATCTTCCCAGCCTTCATGAGCGCTTTTGTTGTTGTTTTTTGTTTGTTTAATCTAGTTTGTGGTCTTAGATCTGGAGACTGTGACAAGCTCTGAACTGCTCTGGGAAGATCCCAACATGCCAACCCCACACCCCACAATTCCTGCAGTACTCAGTGGGCACCGTGGGCATCCGAGTTCCACACACACTGCAGAGGGCTCTGAAGGCCTCAGCATGGGAGAAGGGGCTCTGAGCCCCGACATTCCTGTAGCCTGACCTCTCTGGGGAGCCCACGTGGCCTCACCATATCTCATCACGTCTCACCACATTCCACCGTGATGGCCTGAGCCCTGGAGACAGAGTCCAGAGGATCCACTCATCGGGAACTGTCACGAAAGAGACCCTCTCCAGCCCCGAGCCCCGCTATAGGCACCTGACGTAGAAGCTGTCGCCGGGCAGGCCCTTGATCCTGCTGAACTCCTCGGGGCGGTACTGCACCTTCAGGCGGACGCCGTCCTTGGGCTTCAGCATCTCCACGTAGACCTCCTCCACCGTCTTGCTGCGCACATCCAGGCTGCCGTACTGACCAGGGACAGGGTGCAGGCGTCAGAAGGGCAGCAGCCAGAAGAGGCTGGGGTGCCCAGAAGGATCCGGACGGTGCCAAGGTCAAGAGTCCCCATTCCCTAATGTGAGACTCTGCAGAGGGTCGCGACCTCCTGTCTTCCCAGGACCCCTGCCCCGTGTACCCTCCCTGCCCCCGAGTTCCCTGCAGAACATTGCTCTGCCCCTGACAGCTTCTCCAGTGTGTGTGGGGGGGGACATGTAGGGGATCCACAGCAAGTAGGTTCTCTACTTTCTGCTTACATAGCCCTGAGATGGCTCAGCAGGGAAGCGTGTGGGGTTGAATCACAGCCCATAAGACAGACAGAACCAACTCTGTTGTTGGTTGTCCTCTGGCTTCCATGTGTGACTGTGGCATGTGCGCTCCCACGACACACATGCATATGAATGGATGAATGAATGAATGAATGAATGAATATTAAAACAAAGCCAAAGAGCCTTTATTATCTGTTGACCTTCTATGTGCTACATCACTCATGGGATGAGAGAACTACAGCCAAGGAAACACCCTCGTGCCAGCTCAGAGGCCTGCAGCTCCGAATGCCTTTCTGCCTGCCCAAGGCCCAAGCCAGGGCCGAGCCTCAGTGGCCACGTCACGACTGTGAGCTCATCAAAGAGGCCGGGGAGCATCCCCATTTTTACAGGGTGAAAAACCAGCCCTGAAAGGTCACCAGGTGAATATTGGGCTCGCATATCGCCTGTGTCATCTAAGAGGGCACTGGCTTACAACATACACGCACACACATACACACACATGCACTCGCACACACATGCATGCATGCACACGTGCACATACATGCACACACACACATGCACATGTATGCACGCACGCACGCACGCACGCACAGAACTCACCTCCAGGATGAGGTCCCCTGGCACGAGGCCATCAGGACCCTTGGCAGGACTGTCGTCTTCCACCTCGGCCACAAACACCCCATGCAGGTTCCCACCACACAAGTGCACCCCCAGCTCTAGTTGGGATTTCTTGATGATGACAACACGGGGCTCGGGGGTCTTCTTGCTGGAATCTCCCATAGACCTTTCAAGAGGGAAAATGAAGTCGTCAGTCGTGACTGAAGGAGGAGGCAGACATGGAGGAAGATGGCCAGGGCTAATGCCCTGCCTGCTTGAGTCTCAGGTTAAGTTGGACTCCTCCGGGGTGAGGAGGGAGCATGGGGTGCGCTCCTCTACTGACGAAGAGCAGGGGGAACCTGAGGGGCAGTGAGGCGAGAGTAAGGAGAGCCAAAGGCAGCAAACCATCAGCCAAGGAAAAGAAAGCTAGTAAGACAGACCGCGCAGAAGGCAACACCCCCACTTCTGGGCCCAGCTGCCACTCTTGTGCCTCGGGGTATCCCTTCCTGGCTCTGCCTAAGGAAACACTGGCTTCACTGTCCAGAGCCTGACAGCTCACTCAGCAACACCTCCTGAGCAGTTCGTGTGACAACTTAAGAATCCCGGAGGAAGCAGGGAACCAAGTGACAGACAGCTGTGGGGACCAATGTAGAGGACCTGGGGGGAGGGGCTGGTGCGCGGTGGTAATTCATGGGCAGGATTCCCATGAGGTCATAGCTGCTTTGATTGACACTGGGTCAAGGCCGGGGATGTGGCCCGCGCAGGACTGAGGCCTGACGGCAACTCGCCCAGGCCTTGGTGGTCTCTGCTGCTTCTCTCCAGCATCAAGCCAGGCCGACAGACTCACTCTGCCGTGAGAACAGCTGCCCCGCCCTGAGGCTGCTGCCTCTGCAGACCCCACTCCTGCTCGCTCTACGTGGTCACACACTCCTGCCGCAGAGCTCCGCAGCTGACCACACATGTCGAAGCTGTCGCCCCAACACTCCTCATGGCCACAGCCCTGGGGACTCCTGGTGACGACAGTGCAGTTGTCTGGACGTGGAGTCAGACGAGTTAATGAGAAGACCGAAGAGGGGGGACACGAACCAGCCAGCGCGGAGGAAGGGAGGAAGGAGAGAGAAAGGCCTGGTGGCAGTGCGCAGCACGGGGCAGGAGGCCGCCCGGTGCCCACACCTGGCCTGCTGGAAGTCCACAGCTGGCACCTGCTGACCTGGAGCCGGGGAGGCTCTGCTTGGCGGGAGGGGTGCCGGGGCTCTCGTCCTGCTCCATCAGGGGGTCGATGGCACAGGGATGCTCGGGGGCGGTAGCGTCACTGCCCTGGAAAGTGGAGTGGGCACTGGCAGGGTCCAGGTGGGAGCTGGAGAGAGACGAGAGAAGCTAGGAGAGGCACGCAGCTACCCAGACCGCTCCCGACGCGGTCACCGGAGTTTGGGCTGAGAACGAGGACTGACTGGGTCACGCAGCTTAGCACCCCTGAACACTGGAAGGAAGAGGGGCTTGGGTCGGCCACCCCACAGGGCCCTGACTATCCTTCAGCCTGGAGAACGTGCGGAGCCACTCCCCCTCTTCCTCTGCGTCTGCACCCTGCGTTCCCTGCTCAGCCGTGGAGGGGCCCTGCAGGGCACACGTCCTTCCTGCCAACACCTCCGGGGCTCACACACAGAGCAGGAGCGGCCGAGGCAGAGGTCTAGCGCGGAGGACGGCCCACTGCTGAGCGGAAATCCTGCCCCTGGGCTCAGTTCCAGCTGCCGCAGACCTCGCCTCCCCCAAGTTGGACAACGGGCTCCTTAACTGCCTCACGTATTTTGGGAAGACACAGCCTCTCTCTGGAGAACCCTAAATCAAGGCTGTTCAACTTCCCCATCAGCAGCAGAATCCTGGTCCTTGGGGATGTACGTGCTGCACCCATCCCTCCACCCCCTGCCCCATGACCCCTGGAAGTCAGCCCGGGGCCCACCTGGAGCGAGAGTGGCTGCTGAGCTGGTGCATGTGTGGGTTGTACTGGGCCAGGATGGTGATGGTGTCACACTGCTGGCCGATGATGAGCCGGGCCTGCTGCTCAGTGGCGCTCCGTAGATTTATGCCATTGAACTGGGGACACACCCGGAGTTTGGGTTCATTCGTGGGGCAGTGGACACAAGTTTGGGGGACATAGGTTTTTCAGGGGAGGAACAGAAAAGGCAGAAAGAAGGGCTACTCTCCCTTACCTCAAGCAACTGGTCCCCATACTCAAGGCCGGCCTGATGGGCAATGCTTCCAGCCGTCACCTTCGAAACGTAGATACCACCCTTCTCTCCACTCACGATGGAGATACCCAAAGGTTCTGAGCCCTTCTGCACCCTCACGTGACGCGGCTCCTCTAGGTAAGGTCTGCGAAAAAAGAGGCAAAAATTGTAGGGACTCATCCCAAAGGAACGGGAGAGTTTGGAGTGAGATTTGGCATGCGGTCAGGTGCACAGAGAAAGCCGGGGAGCCGGGTGCTGCAGTCATGAGGGAGCATATGGACCAGCCTCTATGTGGCAAGGGTAACACATGGCTGAAACATCATGCAATACAAGCACGGCACATCCACACGAACATGGAAAACACCCAGCCCCAAAGACACAGCATGATTGTGGGACCTGCAAACACAAGGGGGGAAAATGCAAATTTTCACTTTGTGGGATGAGCCGTCTCAGGATATTGAATCCAACCCTCCTCACCCACGAGATGGGAGTCTGGAGACACCCACTAGGGCAGGCAGATGGTTTTACAATGACACGCTCTCCAAGAGAGGATGCGAACCAACATGTCTCCCATTTATCAGACACCCGGATGACGCAAACTGACCACGGAAATGAAACGGCTGCAAAGCCAAGCCACAGGAAAGAGGAGCAAAACGATGGGGGAGGAAGGCTGTGCCCATGCACGGGCTGCCCCAGGGCAGGGGCGGTGCGGAGCCTTATGTCAGGCCAACCTCAGACTCCTCAGCGAGGAGGACCTGGGTCTGGCGGCCACGGGCAGCCTCAGAAGGGATCTGTGGTGGAAGAGACACCTGGATGGACAAGGTCAGGAGAGAAGGACACTCAGCGGAGGGCTTGCAGATGCCAACAACATACAGCCACGAAAGACAACAGCATCACCGAGCCCACCCTCTGGGGCTAGAGCATCACCAGCCCGGGGCCTCTGGGTCTCGGTCGAAGCCTGAAGGGGGGGCAGGCTATCTTTTAGGTCTTCTCTAGACCCCGGGCTGGTGGGCTCAGCCGCCCATCCCTGCCACTTAGAGGGAGAGAAGTCTCTAAGCCTGGGTCCCCATAACTGTGTCTTAGAAATTCTCACCTGTGCTCTCAGACCAGCTCGTACAGCCCATCCTGGCTTGTCACCGTGGTCACCTCTGCCACTGGTCATGCGGCAGAGTGCCAGGTGGCTTAGAGCTCTAAGACCCTCGAGCGGGCAACCATCTGACGACCATCCCCACATCTGGCCTACAGGTAGAGCGGCAGCCGCCCTCCCAGGTCACCCACAAGTGGGGGCGGAGCTAGTTTTCACCTGCAGGTACTTCCTTATGCTGGCGACTGCCTTCTCCTCTGCTCACCAAGACACAGCGTGTCCCGCTTAGTAAGGAAGAGAGTACGCATCCTTTGTAAGGATAAAGGACACAGGCTGCTGAAATGATCCTATAAATCAGGGTTTCCCGACATGGAAAGATGCGGAGGACACACCACAGAGTGCAAAGGCAGGAGGGAACGCTGTGTCCAGTGGTCTGTGCACATGCTCACGTGTGCAGCTACACGCAGGCAGACTCCGACTGAAGGCCTCTCGAGAGCGCCAGCAGCCCCCCACGCACGGGGAGGGGAGTCCATCTTCAATTCTAAACCTTCTGAAGAGCTTCCGTTTTTACACTGGCTCTTCATGCAGCAGGGAGCCAAGGGGGAAAGCTGACTGACTCCATATGACAGGGATGTTTCTGACTTTGAAGACACACTTCACCGGGAAAGGTCCTCATCTCTGTGAGAAGCCAGAGCTGGGGCTGGGCCCCTCCCCGCTCCCGTGTGTGCCACTTCACAAGGACCCTCAACACATCTCTGTGGCCCAGGGCTGATCCTCTAGGCCCGTGCCCTGAGTTTAAGTATATCTGCTTCCCTCACTCAGCCCTCTCGGGTCCGTACTACTGTGTTGTCTCACAAGTTAAAAATTTCAAGTTAAATATGACCTAGCAATTACATCAGATGCATTAAGATCCATGGAGAAGAGAGGGCTGGGAGCTGGGGTGTAGACCGTGTGTTGGGAACGAGGACCATGAGAACCATGCGGCTGACTTGCATTTAGAAGTGAGCCACCAAATGGCGAGGTGGTTTGTGGTTTTCTATACTTCTTCCCATGTGGAGTCCATTTCACTAGAAAGTAGTTTTATTTTTTTTGCGTTGGGGGGTGTGGAACAGAAGCAGAAAGAAATGCATGAATTATACTCTGGGGCCAAAGAGCAAGGGCAGGATGATCCCTGACCAGGGCTTAGTCAGGCCAGGCACTAACTCTGAGTCCACAGAGCCCACCAGGCTGGGTGGACCCATTCTCCACAGCTGTAAAATGAGGCTAACAGCTGGACACGCCCATTAGCTAAGGCTTCCATGCTTGTGATGGCCTGAGAAGTAACATCCTGTCACTGCCAAGCCATCTCCAACGTTATGTATGGCCACTGCCCAGGACTGGTTTGTCCCTGAATCTACACATGGGCCAAACTGACCTCAGCTCCTGCACCAAATGACCCCCCAGGAGCAAGACCCCAGTGGACATTGGGGGCCCCATCTAAGGCACAAATCAAAACAGAGCCTTCAAGTCCTGCAGTTTCTGCCAGCAAGCTCCGCCCCTCGGAGCACAAGCTCCGCCCCTCGGTAGAGTGGAAGCTCCGCCCCTCGGTGGAGCGCCCCACTGCCCCAGGACTCACCTGTCTTTTCTCCGCTCGCCGTGGGAAGTGGGGTTGACAGCGATTCTGGGCAACGTGGAGGCTGAGGTCTGAGGCTGGCTGCAGGGCGACAGGGTGTCGATGCTCAGGGGGGACCGGGGAGGAGTGCTGCTTTCAGAATGGGACAATGAGCCTGCCGAGAGAGCAGCAGCAGGTGAGGGGAGCTCAGCCAGCCTTCCTCAACTGCCTTCAGGCGACTAGGAGCTTCTCTGCGGCCCCAGGATGCTGAGCACCGCAGGGGGCTCAGTCCTCACCTCTGTCAGAGCCCATGACAGACCGGGGATATCTTGGCGTCGACGGGATCTTGATGCGCTCTGCCTTGAACTGCAGGTGACTGGAAGACCCTGTCGGGCCACAGGGGGACAAAGCATCAGGCCTCAGGGTTGACGTCAGCCCTGGGTCCTCGTCACCGATGGCAGCCGGGATGGCAGCGGGCAAAGCAGGACCTTGCTGGGTATCACCGGGGACTGAGATGAAGAACAGTGCCGAAGCACTCACACTGCAGGTGCCGTGCAGGCCGCAGTGCCCACAGCAGGGGCACCTGCTGCATGTCCAGCCCCACACTGCAGAGCCACCTGCGCCAGGCCAGCAGATGCCCCACCCTCTGCCCGACCCAGAGTTCGCCCAGCCTCGCCAGACAGACTTGCCTACGCGTTATTTTCCCTGGGCGAGCAGCCACACAAAGTGACCAGGGAGGTCAGGAAGCAAGGGTCCCACCGAGGGGTCATGGTAACGGCTCAGGCACTGTGTAGGCTGCCCGAGAAGACGGAGGCTCTGAGCGACAGGTAGCGGGCATGACAGATGGGCCACGGGCTCCAAAGGGGGGAGGCGCTGAGCCCCGCCCCGGGAGGGAGACGGGTACAGGCACCCGGGGCGCTTACCGAGGCGGGCGCTGGAAGGGAGTGAGTTGGAGCCATGGGGGGCTCTCATCTCGGAGTAGTCGCTGTACGCCCTGTGGCTCAGATCCAGGCTGAGGCGTCCCTGGTGCTGAGCACTGCAAGGGAACAGGGGAGTCAGGTGCCTTGCCGGGGGATGGGGAGGGGGGTGCAGGAAGGACCAAGACCAGATGTGCCGCTGGGATGGAGCACAGTGACGGGCCTGGGCCCTTCGCCTAGGACAGCAGACTGGCCCCGGCCCATTCTCAGAGATCAAGTCTGACAAGACCCTGCAGGCAGAGGGACCTTCACGGGTAGTCGCAGTCAGTACGCTGCGTCTCACTCGGGACAGTGTGGCCAGAAAGCGGGAGATGGGGTGCAGGGCCCAGGTCTGCCTACATCGGGCTGGCCTGCGGTCAGGCCCCAGCAAGTACCTCTGGATTGTAGAATGACGTCTCTTTCTGCTTAACATTGTAGGTCCTTCAGGGTTTGTGCCCTACGACGTGGGCATCCTCCCGATCACTGCCCCCTGCCAAGCTTCCCTCACGCTCTGCCCATCCACAGCCCCATCGCCACGCCATCTTACTCCCTTCAGGGGCACTCAGTGCCACGCGTGCTTTCTGCACGTTCATGTCTGTGTCCCGCACGCGGACGCAAAGCACCAAGTCAGAAGCTGTCATTCGCTCACCACTGTCTCCCCTCGGAATGACAGCGGCCTGGGCATGTGGCAGAATTTTTTATCTTCTAACCTTGAGAAGTAAGATTTAAGTTCTCTTTGGGAGAGGTAATTAAAAAAAAATGGTGACACTAGTGCAGTCTGACACTAACCGGGGCTAATCTTTATCAAGAAAAGAAAACATCTATTTCCTTAGGCCTATAGGAATTTGAAAGCAGTAAATAGCACTAATGAAGCCTTTGTCCCAGGCAGGGGCATTAAGTCCACCATTCCTCCCCTCTTTCTCTTCTTTTCTTCTAGCCCAAAATATTAAGATTGGACTCTTCCTCAGCTAATGGTGGACAGTCCAGGACTTCCCCCTGCCACTTCAGAGCAAGCCTTAGACTCTTGTTGAGAGCGCGCCTGTGCTATCAACTTTGCCAGAACCCTTTTGATCAAAAGCAGATAACCTTGCTGAGATACTTCAATTACTTGATGTGACTTCTTTGCCACTAGTCACACATTTCTAACACAAGACCAGAATTGCAGGCCACTGCCATACCCGCCTGACGTTTCCATGTGGAATCTGGGGCTCGGACTTGGCCCCACTACCACCTTTCTTGAATACTTGCAACACCCAGATGAGCTCACATAGCACCCTCGAATTCCCTCTCCCGGGAGCCCAGCACTGCTCCACCAGCCCCTTCCTAACAAGACTCTCGGCACACGGCCTCTGTGCCGCAGAAGTTCTCCATCCAGGCGGCTGAGCAGCTGACACACCAGGCAAGTGAGTGCTTTGGCGTACCTGGGGGATAGGCCCTGGAGGCCAGCATCGCGGGGTGCAGGTGGAGAGCCACAGGGGACGACCCTGTGGCTGCGCACAGTATAGATGGGGTTCCGCAGGATGGAGCTCACAGTGGTGCTGGGGGTCAGGCTCCGAGGAACAGTACCTACAAGTGGACATGCTAAGAACAATGCCCCAGGCACCTGGACAGCCCTGGACTGGTACATGCTCTCCCCTATACACTAGGGGGTCGCCATGGTCCACAGAGAGTTTTAGTCCTCCCCACCCCCCATTTGCTGTGTGGTTTTGGCTGCTAGCCGTTGCCCATCTGTCACTAAGGAGAATCTCTTGCACACTTCCCACTGTCCTGCTATGATGGGGAGAAAGGGCATCACCAACAGGGTCAACCACCCCAGACAGGAAGACAATTCTGCTTCTATGGGCCTTGGGGCATACGATTCTCTCCCCTTTTCCCAGCCTTGTTCCCCACCCCTATCCTACCAACTCACCCACGGACAGCCTGTTGGGGTAGATCGGAGGGTTGCCATGCCGGCTGGAATGCCCTGGGGAATATGCAGACCACTCCTGGATGTCTGGAGAGAGCTCGCCACCAACCGGGACACACTTTTGCTCCTGCAGATCCAAAGGCAAGGGCGTCTGCTGGGAAGAGGAAAATGGTCGGGTACTTCTGCAAGCTGACTTCTGCCCCAAGCATGAGTTCCTCCCACACAGTAACTGATGGGAGAGTCTCTGGCCGTGTGTGTTGCTGGACGCCTGGAAGCACAGGGCTTCCTGAAATGCTTCAGAAGACAATGCAGAGAAAGAACCTCTCTCTGCGCCTCCGGATAAAGAGATCGTGGCAGGAGAAGGTGCAAAGGAAAGCCTGATTCAGGACTCGAAGTGAGCTGTGTGTGCGGCCGCCTGGGAATCGTGGCTCCCGGCAATCTTTCCTGACCACCAGTCCCATATGCACCGGTGGCTCATCTCCTCCAACACTCTGGGGGCAAATCTGTCATTTAGTTGTTTTTCTTTCTTTCTTTAAAAAAAAAGTTCAAAAACTTCTTTGAAAAAGTACACTAAGACCTATGAAGATAACTCAGCGGCTAGAGCACTTGCCATGCAAGCGAAAAGACTGGAATGCAGATCTTACGCACACTCCAGGAAGGCCTGGCCTGTAATTTTAGCTCTACAGGGTGAAGCTGAGACTCCAAGGAGGGCGTGTCCAGACGGACCGGCCCTAATGGTTTGCTCCAGGATTAATTAGACCCAGGCTCAAAACAGCAAGGTAGAAGAGTGGTTGAAAATGATTCTCGATATCACGCTCTAGGGCCTGCATGCACTCACACTCGCACACACAAGCACCCAACATACATGTGCGTCCTCCCGCACGCAAACATGCATACACAAGAATGAACCCGATACATACATACAAAAAAAAAAAGAAAACCAAATATGTTCCAGTAAGTGGTTCTTCGGTGTCGTTTCTCACCACCAGGCCTTCCCATCTTCCAGGAGTGACTATCTACAGCCCACTGGTAACCTCTGCCCCCCCGCCCTGTCTGGGACCCTGTGCAGGGTGCCCACACCGGCTCTCCCACCCCCATCTGAGTTCTACCTCCAGGCCCGGAGCTGGAATTGCTACTGGAGAGATCTTGGGCCGGAAACTGGGAGCAGACTTCGGCCGGCGCCGCTTCTGCCCCAGTTCATCCGCCTTCTGGGAGGTAAGATCCTCATCGCAGGGCTTCTTGGCAGGAAGGTAGGAGGAGTCCCCGTCCCCTTCAGAGTTGTAGCTGGAAGCGATGCGGACCCTCGCCTTCCGAGGGGGCGAAGCACGCATGAGTTCTGCGGGGTCCATGTCAGGGGGTGGGGCGCTTGGAGGGCTGGTGGATGGGGAGCTGCCCACCAAAGTGGCCTCTGACTCGGAACTAGTCTCCAGTCTGTGCTGGAACTTGATGGAGTCGCTCCTCCTGGGAGGTTTGGGGGGTGTCAGAGACCCCACCCTCTTGGAGGGCTGGGGAGAGTGAGCAGACCCGGGGCCTTGGTGCAGGTAGTCTATTTTAGGGGGCGTCTGTGGACGTTTGAAAGTGTTCGGGTCAAAGATAGACTTCCTTTGCTTGGGCTTCTTGTAGACAGAGAGCTTCTCTGGCCCAGCCGTGGAGCTGAGCACGGCCTTTGGCCAGGTCCCACCGCTGTTGGAGCCCTCCGGGTCCACCTTGTCCAGGGGGGCGTCCACTGCCCCACAAGGGCCCACCTCCGTCTCAAAGGGCAGGAGTGGCCGCCGGCTGGACATGTCCACCAGCCCGTAGCCGTGCTCCACAGAGGCGTCGGAGAGAAAGGAACTCAGGCTGCGATCGGAGGTGCTGGGGCAGGGCTGGGAGGCGGCCAGGAAGGAGCCTCCAGGCAATGGCTGAAACGAGCTGCCGCCGGCAGGGGGGCCCGGCTCCTTCCGCTCCTCCAGCCGCTCCGGGTAGAAGATTTCCGTCTGCGTGGAGTTATTGCGCTGCAGCAGGTTCCGTTTGTTGTGGGCCTGGACCTCTGGGCCGTGGGCTCGACAGCTCAGCATCTTATCGGAGTCCTTGACGTTCTCAAAGATGTTCTGGCCGCTCCACGAGGAGCTCTGGGGAAACACCTGAGCCGAGGATGAAGAAAGGTGAGACAGGAACTCAGCGGCCACAGAACCCATCCGCACAGCAGAGGATGGGCGGGAACGGGCCTCAAGAGGCAGGCGGGCACGGCGGGCACACTCGGACACGCGCATTCACTGGTGACTAACAGTAGTTTTCTCTTGGTCCTGGTCACTCTGAACTCACGGGAACAACAATCCTGGTGGCTCTGGGCACATCTGTACCCACTTACGCGCTGTGTAAAACGTGTTAAGCAAGTGTGGGGGTGAGATCTCAGTGGTTAGAGTGCTTGCCACACAGGACAGAACCAGAGGTTGGATTCCCAGAACCCACACAAATGCTGAATGGGCGCAGCGCCTTGCCCTGGAAAGCGGAGACGGGAGGTCCCAGAGTAAGAGAAGTTATACCACAAACCTGGGATCTCATTGGGCCTGCCTCAGTGGTTAAGGTGGAGAACAAACGAGGACAATTCTCAACATCAACCTAGGTCTCCCCACACATATGACACAGACAGGCACACACACACACACACACAAATGGGGGGAAAACATTAAACATCAAGGTAAATTCTTCATGGTAACCCAGGCAATAGGAGATGACTGAAGAGTCACCGACTGACCTAACGCATGTTAGTAAGTGAGGGAGACTATGCCACACGGCGGCCTGCTGTGACTCCACAATGGCCTTTAGGAAAAGACGGGCGTTTTGAGACGGTGAAGATAGGTGGTTCTTGGGGGCTTGAGGAAAGCGGCCCCAGGGGAATCTAGAGCAGTGAAGCCCCCTGTAGGATGGCAGAGTGGCAACATGTGCGAATGTTCTTTCGTCAACACCCACAGCACACCGTCATGTTAGCTGTGCCGCAATACTGGCTCACCGTTGGTACCAAATGTACCCATGGATGTACGGTGAATGTACCGTGGATGTACGGTGAATGTACCGTGGATGTTCGGTGAATGTACCATGGATGTACGGTGAATGTACCGTGGATGTACGGTGAATGTACCATGGATGTACGGTGAATGTACCATGGATGTACGGTGAATGTACCATGGATGTACGATGCGGTAACTGGGCCACGTGGCCCAGCGGGTTCCCTTGAAGGGATGCATGCAAACTCTCTGCCAGCCCAGCTGTTCTGTAAACCTAAAACAGTACCCCCAAGGTCTATTAACTTAGAAAAAAATCTCTTAAGAAACTGGATGGGTCCATATTTCCAAATTTTTATTAACCTTTTCGACCATGTAGAGAAGCTGACAGAAAAGTATAATGAATGCCCGTAAGCCCACTCACTGGACACGTGAATTGTATCAGATCGTCTTCACTGCTGATATCTACCAACACTGGCACAGCAAAATGCTAGAAAGTTACAAATGCCTTGAGGTTTCACCTCTAACACCTTCAGCACCACAATAAGGCTATTCTCCCAGAAAACTTCAAAGCCACCTAAGAGAGCTAACACTCTCTGGAACCATCAAATCCAGTCCAGATTAAATGTCCCTGACGGTCCCTGTATAACCGGCTTTTCCACCTGTATAGAGCCAGGCTTCCAGGCTCTGTAATGCACAAGTCAGCATTACTTCCTATGGATCCCGGTGACATGGAGACAGCAGGGTACGTGGTGCTGAGGTCCTCCCCCCCTACTTCCCCCCAGTGACAGCAGCGCGGGGTGCTCACCTTCAGGAGGGACAGCGTCAGCGAGTCCTGGCAGCTCCGCAGCAAAGATTCACATTCATTCAGAGATTTGTTGTCCAGTGCGATGCCATTGATCTAGGGCCGAAGAGAAGGCTGCTCAGGCCCACAGACAGGCCCTGCAGCCTCTTCTCAGCCTCTCAGGACTGGGCCCACCTGCCCTGCTTGGGGGACAGGGCGCCTGGTCATGTCAGTAAGGAGTCAAAGTTAAGAGTTGGTGAAGGAGCGCAAGCCCGGCCACAGGGCCTGGAGGCAGGTAAGAATCGTCCTGGGACCAGAACACAGAAGACTCTACAGAGAAGTTTCGCCGTGCGATGGTGGTTTACTGCTTGGAACTCCCCAGCACACTCCTGGGCATGTGAAGTGACAGATTAACACGTGTGCCTCCAGGAGGTGTGAGGAAGGCAGCAGTGAGGCTGCAAGGGGCACCGCATGGAACAAGTGCTGCCAAAGTCACAGGCTCGACAATAGCTCCCGACCTGCCCGCCTCCCTCACAGACACTCAGATCATTCCACAAAGGACATGTGCAGGGTGACTGCCCAAGCTGTGACATACTTGTGCCGCAGGGAAGTATTTGGCACTGACAAGAACTAACTACTGGGACACCTGACACCTGGAGACTCTCGTGGGACGATGCCGAGTGAGCAAAGCTTCGCTAGAGTCACTCGTGTGCAACGCCCTTCGCACACCATTCCCAGGATGACACGGTCATCATGATGGACAGGCTGGCTGTGTGAGAAAGATGCAATTCTCATGTGGCTGTGGTGAGCACACAGAAACACCCGTGATAGCACCACCACAAACCAAGCAAACACCACACCAATGTCAATGGGCTGGCTTTGACACGGGGCAAGCAACGAATGGCACATAGTAACTCCTGGTACCATCTACACATCTTCCTGTGGATCTATAAGTATAGTGAAAAGTTCAAAATATGCAACAGGGGTGAGCAGGACAGGTGGGTAGACAAGGCTGCATGCTTGTAAACCTGGTGACCTGAGTTCTATGCCCGAAGCTCTACATGGTTGAAAAGAAAGTGTTCTTTGACCGCCATCCACACACAATGGCAATCATATGTGTATCTTCTCTCTCCCTTTCTCTCTCTCAAATAAACATTTAAAACGTGGGGGGGCCTAGGAGATAGTTCAGTCAGTAAAAAGCTTCCCATGCCAGCATGAGGTCCAGGGTTTGCTTTCTAGAACCCATGTGCGCGTGCCGGGTGTGGTGGTCGTGCACACCTGTAGCGCCGGGGCTGGAAGGCAGAGGCAGGTTGTACCTGGGAGTCGCTGTCTTGCCGGCCTGGTCTACTAAGTTCAGGCCAATGAGAGACCGATCAATAGCACTGAGACCGGCCTCTGGCCTCTACACACATGTGCACATACATGTACCTATGCAAGGCTTATGCCCTCTGCTCATGGACACCCAGAAATTCATTCCACAACATATTCTGGGGAGTCCTCATGAGGGGCTGCTATGGTGACCGTGTAGCACTGCTTGCAAATGAGAAGATGGTCTCAGTGTCCATCGGGAAGGACTGGTCTGTAGTGCGAACTGTTGTCAATGAGGAACCAAGTGGGATGTGGCTCAGTGGTAGAGAGTTTTCCTGGCACACAAGAGGCCCTAGGTTCCGTCTCTAGCATCACAGGAAAAATAAATGAATGAATGGAAACCGTTCACATAGGGGCTGGAAAGATGGCTCCGTGAATAAAACACTTGCTGCACAGGCATGGAGACTAGAGTTCAGATCTCCAGCACCCATTTGAAAAAAAAACAAAAAAAAGCTGGCCAGATGTGGCAGCCCCCTGTGCCCCAGCACTCAAGAGACAGGTGCTCTCTGGGGCAGCTGAGAAGTAGACCAGCAGACTCCAGCTTCAGAGTGAGACCCTCCTCAAGCAAACTGCAGTGATCAAGAAAGACATTCCACGTTAACTCTGGACCTCCATATGCACACGTGTACTCCAAACACGTATGTGTGCACACACACAAGCACACCTGCAAGCATTCAGATTTAAAAAAAAAAAAAAAAAAGTTTGCATAGAGCGATGTCCAAGAGCAAAGGGGAACTCTAAAAATCCTGCTCACAACGTCTAGCTGGAAGCTCCGTGTGCAGGTGTCACGAGCAACTAGACCGTCTCCAGGACTCACCGCAACGATCCTGTCTCCCACAGCGAGGGAGCCCTCTTTGGCAGCAGGACTTCCGGGCACCACGGCGGCAGCATACACCCCGTTCTCCAGACTGATGCCACTATCTGAGAAGCACAGGAGGACACTGGGTGACCCGGCCTAGCTGCCCCAACCCAACTCTGCCGATGAAACTTAGAAAGGGGGATGTCACGGATGGGGTCCTGACCGGCCCAGCACCATGCTCAGTAACACCCACTTGGGGCTCGTCACGCCCCATCAGTCCGGTGACACTTGGGACCCAGACACTTGGGTCTCTGCTCCGAGACCCCACAGGCTACATTAACGTGCCATCAAAATGCCCCCGGGGTGCACCAGAAAACACACACCATTCCTCTCCACAGAGAGGGCGCCAGCCCTACGTGCCGCCTGCTACCTTGCTGTCCGCTGAGGCTGATGTGCAGGGGTGTGACCACCTTCCCGCCCAGGGACTTCCTCCGCCGCACGACCATGTTGATGGCGCCCTCCCCGTTGAGAAGGGCCTTCATGGCCTGCTTCTTGTCCTTGTTGATGAGGTCCACGTCGTTGATTCTCAGCAGCCAGTCGTTGACCCTGAAAAGGAGCAAGGCCAGATCAGCAACCACGTAGAACCTGGAGCCTGCGGCCGCCCTCATGCCATGCCCATCCAGGGGCATGTTAAGAAGTACCACCGACCTATGCTCAGGAAACGGGTTCCCTCCTCTCGAAGCATACAGTCCTGAAACCTGCAGAAGGCTTGAGTTCAAGTCCTGATTCTGCCACCTTCTGGCTGTGTGCTTACGTCAGAGCTTGGCAAGGAGTGAGGATGGCACGTTACTGCAGCGTCATCACTCTTGCATGGGGTGAGCGTACCAAACGACATCCCGGGCTCTCATCCCATACCACCTGAGCCCTTTGCTGCCCAGAAAAGCAAAAGGCAGCCCCAGGAACTGCCCGGAGAAGAGCCCCCTGGGGAGATGGCTTGGGGGTTAAAGCCCTTTGCCTCACGAGCAAAGGGACCTGTGTTTGGATCCCAGAGCCCGTGGAAAAACGCTGGATGAGTGTGGTGGGACCCATGGAATTCTAGCCCTGGAGGGCAGAGCCCGGGGTTAACAGAGCACGCTAGCCAGACCCACCCTACTGGTCTGCTCTGAGATTCATTACAGACTCAGGCTCACAACGGCGAAGTGGAAGAGAGATGGAAGATGCTCACTCTTGGGCCTCTACAGGTGCACACTCAAGTTCACTTGTATACACATACCTTCACATGCCAACACACACACAATGGTGTGCACACACATACCCCATACACATATTTCATACATGCATGAAAAGGGGGAGAAGCCAGACTCAAGGCAATCTAGAGGCAGTTTTGCCAAAGAGCATCTCGTGTCGGCCTGGGACAGACATGTGAGCCCCCGGGTGCTGGGTCTTGGTCATTTCACTGCTGCTGGCTCCCCGAGGGCCTGTGGGGTTGGAGTGTCTGCTTCCCGTCCAGGGCCTGGGCCTCAGCTCTTACCTCAAACGACCATCGGCAACGCTTCCTTTGTCCACTTTTGTGACAAATATACCGCAGTCCCCTGGGAAACAAGGCTCATTCACACCTTCTGCCATGTCGAACCCAAGTGCCTTCAGGTCGATGTCCTGTCAAAACACCATCGGCAGCTCTTAGCCAAGTGTGGAAGACAAACACTCCGAAGCCCCAAGCCACACAATCCGTCTTCGAGATGGAGACAGAAGAATGGCTGCCACCTGCCCCTCTGGCCACTGCAGACAACCCTGCCAGCACTGTTTCTGGTCTTCTGCTCGGACCCCATCTTCCTTGAGTTGGACCAACACCACCATGAATCATAGGGCTGCTGCGGCCCAGCTAGGACAGCTGCAGGGACCGGTGCATTCCCATCCCAGGTGGGGGAAGCGGACCCGCCACACTGGCAGCTGTAAATGAAGACTCGGCTGATAGGGCCCTCCTCGGCGCCCCTCCACGTCCTCACATCCGGGACCCCAGGCGAGCACAGCCATCTGCGGCAGCTCACCGTCTCTCTTTCAAACTCCACAACCTCCGTTTCCCACTCCATGGAATCCGTGTCGATGGCCGAGTCGTGGGAACTGTGGGCCATCAGCTGCCGGAACCGGGCCTCCTTTTCCAGCTGGCATTCCATCTGTTCCCTGCGGGGGAGGGGAGAGAGAAAACTCTCTCTGTTCATCAAGCTAAGTGGGGCTCCTTTCCTGAAGATGTCCCACACCAGTTCCCTGCTAAACCCTGAGTTAAGGTGTCTTCGATTATCAGTGGATTTCCACAGTAGTGTTTTGGTAAAGACAGAAATCCTCTCCAAAGGGATCAGGAGGGTCCAAGCAATCCACATCAAAAGGCCAGTCAGGGGGCTGGGGGTGCAGCTCAGTGGTAAATCTGTCTAATGCAGCAGCGCACAGTAGAACTGCGATGGCTGATCTTGATTGTCAACCTGATTGACTGGGAAATGCCAGATTAGAAGAGCACAATTCTGGGGGTGTCTGTGAGCAGACTTCCAGGTCTGGGACTTTGCTGGACGGTGCCCCGGCTGGCCACCTGTGGATGTTCAAGCTTCCATCCCGCTTCCCGGGACGTCACTCCACACCCGCAGGCCAGGGCACCCCGACGCCCTGCACCGATGCTCAGTGCCCTGTCTCCAGACTGAAGGCTCCGCGGGAGCAGCAGGGACCCTCCCCTCCCCAGCAGCCAGCAGGGACAGAAGCAGCAGGGAGGTGTCAACGCCGCCCTGGGAACAACAGGAAGCCGGCAACTCTGTTCACAGGGGCAAAACTCTCCTGCAAACTCTCCAGCTTCTAGACTCTTCCTTTCAAGGCATTGGTCTTTTCTCCTTTTTTTCCTATGCTAGAAATCAAACGGGAAGCCTTACACATGCCAAGCAGGCTCTCCACCAGTGAGCTCCACCCCCTGGCTGACAGGATTCCATCCTTGCTACTTTCAAGGTGGGCCTCTGAAGCCCTGACGCCCCTAGAGCCGTCGCTCCTGTTGGTGCAGCAGGTTGTCGGCAGGTGTCCCTGAGAGGTCTTACTTCTCCCTCAGGGGAGTCACAGACTACAGCAGGCTTGGATCCCTGTCCCTGCTATGACTCCCCACGGTCCTGCATCGCTCTGCACACGGCACACGACGAGCCGCTCGCTGCCTCCCAGAGAGTCGGCGTCTAGGCAGGTGACAGCTAACGGGCTCTTCCGATTTCTATTTGTAAACTCTGGACTTGGGACTTTCAGCCACGGCAAAGGCCCACCAAGGGTTCGCAGGATCCTGTGGGAGGCTCTGTGATGCAAGGAGGTGCCTCGCCACCCCAGCAGCCTACCAAATGGCACGCCCCGGGCAGAACAGACCACGCCCTATCTGCACTCCCTGGGAAACTCCCAGCCCCGTCTGGCTATGTCATTGTTTCCGCGCTGTCTCTCTGATGGCTGCCCTTGGTCTGTCACGCCCCGGTACCCTGGGCCCCACTGGCACAGCAGCTTGGTCTGCTTGCTTGGTTAGTTCTGCTTGTCCAGTACTTCTTAGGGCCAGGGAAGGCGCTGAGCACGTCTGTGAGGAGTGTAAGAATGACCGGGTGAGGAGAAGCAAGAACTGTTGGTGGTACACAGAGGTATGTCCCCAGATGGACCTCTGTCCTCTGTCAAAGGGCCGGTGCCATCCTCTGCCATCTAAGAACTTTTAACTGTCAGTGGAATCAGCATTCAGACCCGATCTGCAGACTGGCAGGGCGAGGCAGGGGGGAGGGCGGGCAGGGGGGAGGGACACTATGTGGAGCCCCTGCTCACGCCTCCAGGGCGCCCTGCCCATCACGCAGGGACAGGGACGCTCTGCAGAGCGAGACCACCCAGGCAGACGCCACGCAACCTACTTGAGCTGCTTAAGCTCCCGGCTGACATCGTTCTTCTGCTTCCGTGTGTCATCCAGGCTACGCAGGGCTTCCGCCAGCTCACTCACGGCTCGATCCCGCTCCCGCCTCAGGTTGTCACACAGGGTCCTGGCAGAGAAGGCAGAGGGCAAGATCACGGTGAGTAGGGGGCAAGGAGGTGGAGGGAGAGGCTCGCAGTTTGCAGCAAGCAGTCTGGCATGTCCCCTCCCCCAAACACCAGCTGTCTTTCCACGTGCACAGAAGAGGGCTTGGGAGTCCAAATGACGCCATGACACACAGATCAGCCGTGTGACCGAGGAAGGGACCGATCAGATCCCAGCGCCCGATGCTCCTCCTGGATTCCCCTGCCTGAGCCTGGGGTAAGGCTCACCCTCCACACACTCCACGAGGACAGTGGAGGTCTCCCCTGCAGTGAAGCCTCAGTCCACTGGTCTCTCTACCACAGCATCTGCCACACATCTCTTTACTGCCCCACACAGAGTTTCTAGAGACATCCAACCCCCTCCCCTAACTAACCAGGCCGACAGCCCCTCAGGGAGGACTCCTCACTCTTGTCTCCTCAGCTACCTGTAGAAGTAGAGTCCTGGCGGGTCCACACAGGAGCCAGCTCACCTCAACCGTCCTGGGCGGACACACAGCCTGGAAGCAGGAGGGCCTGTGCTCTGCCACCTCCCAAGCACAGTGCGCCCGGAGTCTGGTTCCCACAGCCCCAAACCTCCCTCGTAAGACTGGACCAAAGTCCACCCGGGAGGAAACGGGAAGCGAGCCAGAAGGAGCAACGAGTACCCGGCCCAGAACAGGAGCAAGGAGTACCCAGCCCAGAACAGGAGCAACGAGTACCCGGCCCAGAACAGGAGCAGCGAGTACCCAGAACAGGAGCAACGAGTACCCGGCCTAGAACAGGAGCAACGAGCCCAGAGCAGGAGCAGCGAGTACCCAGAACAGGAGTAACGAGTACCCGGCCCAGAACAGGAGTAACGAGTACCCAGCCCAGAACAGGAGTAACGAGTACCTGGCCCAGAACAGGAGCAGCAAGTACCCAGAACAGGAGCAACGAGTACCCAGCCTAGAACAGGAGCACCGAGTACCCGGCCTCGATGCCCACCTGCCACACTCCACACTGGGCACCTGGCTGCCGTCTGCACCTCCAGACCCTTCGACTGGGTCACAGATCTCTCCTTGCACACATGACCCACCATGCCCGGCTCACTACACCGTGATGGTCAGCTCTGGTTCCGCCCGGCTCAGGATCGCATCACCTACCTCCGATGACCAGGCTGAGCCACACCCACGAGGCGCCCTGAGCACCCTGAGCGCCTCCATCCAGTGCCTACCCCCCCCTGCAGAAACCCGCTCGTGCTTCAACTGCTCCTCAAGAGTTGCCCCCTTAGAGGAGTCCCACACATGCCTCACGTCCTGTAGTCCCCCCGCCACTTACCCCCTGAGGCCCTGGGTGTCCCCTGCATGCGCTGTCCTCCCGCACTATCCCAGTGTTAGGTAGCCCCATGCCCCTCACGGGCAAAACAGTCGAACGGGAGGCTCCCACATTCCTGTAGCCGGGCAAATGCCGAGAAGAGGCACATTCCAGCACACTGCTCCCATCAGAATCCCTCAAAGAAGAAAGGCTGGCCTTGCCCTGGACACAGCACCCACTCAGGACGGGGGTCCAGGGGGGACAGAATGGAGACTCCAAAGCCAAGAGAGGAGGCAGAGTGTCTGCTGGGAACAGGAGAGCCTCGTCCTTCCGGCTTCCTTGGACAACACGGACAACGATTCTGAGCCCTGCAGACCTGGACACGCTGGAGAGTACGCGGGCCCGTGCCTAGCCAAGGTGCCCATACCGGATGCTGTCGCGCTCTGCCACAATCTTGTCACGCTCCTGAAAGGCCCAGTCGCGCCGGCACTTGGCCACATCGGCCTCCTGCAGGGCCTCCTTCAGCTCCTGGCACAGCGCCTGGCATTGCTTCCGAAGGATTTCCACTTCCTTGTTGGCTCTCCCGGCATCCATGGTCACCGTGTCTTTGATCTGGGGGCGGGGACAGGTGAGGAGGGTTACGGAGTCTTCTAGATTGAACTCGCCCTTCCACCGGTGCAGAGGTGGGGGCTGAGGCTCCGGGGAAACGTGGCAGGCTCCGTAACATTTCACACCAAACTCTAAGAAGGCC
This sequence comes from Typhlomys cinereus, assembly GCA_023101885.1. NCBI lineage: Eukaryota > Metazoa > Chordata > Mammalia > Rodentia > Platacanthomyidae > Typhlomys > Typhlomys cinereus. Next base: position 1,313,502 of record JALPQD010000486.1, read on the forward strand.
TCGCGTGGAAGCCACTCTGTGGTCTTAGAAGACACGGCAGGTGAGTGTCCACTTCAGGAACAGCTCCACCCCAGCGAGACTCTGACGAGCCATCAGGAACATGTCACAGAGGTGCAGGCCTGGGTCTCCACGAGGGGCTCTCCCCACTGAATGACAATGCAGGAAAACGTGTGCTCTGGCCACAGAAGGTTGGGAATGGCAGCCTTTGCCCAGACACGTTCAGAAAGCCCCAGAGGTCCCCAAGAAGGTGAAGATGGTACAGAGCCAGGAGTCAGAACAGAACCAAACTTCACCCCCTAAGTACCGACAGGACCGGGGAAGACGTGGACTGGGAGTGACACGCTGGCTTGCTGGGGGGCCTCTGCATCCCACGACCAGAGGGAACCGCTTTGCTTTCTGTTTGTCCCCCTCTTTTGGCAGCGTGGTGTGGATGCTAAGCTATTTTGCTAGTTTCAGAAACTCCTTATTTGAAAGATTAAAGAATTATTTGTATTGTCAAAAACTGATTATGATAAGTGTGTGTGTGCGTGCATGTGCGCGTGTGTGTATGTGCGTGTGTGCGCTTATCTGTGCATGTGGAGGTCACAGATCAAGATCAGAGAGTCTTCCACAGTAGCTCGCTCTTCACCTTAGAGCCTCTCTGGACCTGGAGCTTCCGTGTCGGCGAGACCAGCTGGCCAGCGGGCCCCGGGATCCAGCTGTCTCTGCCTCCCAAGCTTCTCCAAGCTGAGGTTGCAGATGACAGCTTGGGAGCAGAACTCGGGGGTCTGCATGGCAAGCACTCTGCCCACTTTGCCATCTCCCAGCACAATAAACATCTGAAAATCACATGATACTGATTTTTCTTAAAGTCAGACCTGCCAGAGCAGTGCGTGTACACACGGCCATAATGTCAGCACGTGGGAGGTGGAGGAGGAGGAGCTCCAAGTCGAGGACGCCCTGGGACAAAGCTATGCACATGCATGCACACGCACACACACGCATGCACACACACGTACATAGGCACACACACACACACGCACATACACACAAGCACACATGCGCACACATGCACACGCCACACACACAATGCTTGCAGTGTACTTAATGCTGGGTGATGTGTATCCAGTTCTGCATTTGAAACACGCTGACTTTCGAGCAGTGGTCCTTCCTTCTGCGCCCCTTGCTGCTCTCAACACAAGATCTCAGGCTTGCCCCTCTGCCCTGAATGATCCTGAGGCCTGGGCTTGGGGAGACACGGGCTTGACTCCCCAAGACCCTCACCTGGCCAGGGAAGGGAACATAAAGGCCCAGGGACTGGAGTGCAGACAACAGCAGAGACACCACCCCTCCAGGAGTCCCAGGGAGAGTGAGGACCACAGGTGTGGCATCTGCGTGGCTGAGCACAGCGCTCAGGTGCATGTCACCTCTGCTGCTAGCGGTGTGACTGTCTAAAGCGCCCCCTGCTGGTCGGCCTGCACAGCTGAGCTCAGCTAACAGCACCTGAAGCTGGACAGGCAGCTGCACCTGGGGGTAGTGGGAAGTTAGGGGCCTCGAGCCACTGCCAACCAGGGTGGCTGAGCTGATCCTGCTAAGGAACAGCCATCTGTTTAGGAAATGTGATCGCTCACAAAGGAGAACGTCAAGAAGGTGCCGTGTGATCGGGGAGCACCTGGCTGACCCCCACAGGCCACGCCAGACGCGTCAGACTCATGCCAGAGAGCTTTGCTGGCCACGCCCGGAGGTCCACTCAGGAGACTGCAGGCGGGGGCGGGGCAGGGCTTTTCCCGCCCACTGGCTCAGAACAAAGCCTGAGAAGACCCTGCCTTGGCTGACAAGCACGCTGTCCTCTGCCAATTACCACTCCCTCCACCCCCCCCCCTGAGGTTGAGCGTGGGGAGTGCGGGAGGACCGAAGGCTCCCCTCAGACGCAGGCCTCGCTGAGGGAGGCCAGCCTAGGCAAACAGGGTGTCCTTCACGCAGCTCTGCGCACACAGCTGGGACTCTCAGGTTACATCTAAATTCAAAAACCCCATCAAAAGAGGGGGCGTGCTGCCTTGTCGCAAGCTCACCTTGCAGGTATTTCACACCCTGTGAACTTTCAGTTCGACTTGTTCATTCTCCAGAAATAGTCATTTTGCCTTCCTAACTCCATAATGACATCTGCTCAGATACCAGAGTGCAGAAAGGAGACCTCAGGTTGCCTAGGGCACAAACCTAGATCTAGTGGCTGCCTTGACTTACGTGAGCTACTCAGTATATGAGCTACTCACTCACGGTCCTTGGAAAACTTCCTTAAAATACAACAAGTATAGCTCCAGGATAGAGCACCATGGCCAAGGCTGGGATCCATCCAGAGCCACTACAGGACAGATGGCACGTCATGAGTCTGCACACCGCCTGGCTCCAGCGTTCACCTCAGCGGCCAGAAGCCTCAGGCCCTTTGCACGGGATTACTGTTATTTGGTCCAGTTTTACCTATAAAAAGTTTCTCAGGGTTCACCCTAACTCTAAACAGGGTGATAACAGAAAAGACACCTCGCTGCTGCTTTGTGGGGACAAAATGCTAACTGTGGTTTTTGGGCTGTGTCTGAAGATGACGACTGTCTGAGGCGAATGGGGTCCTTTTCATTTTCCAGGTGAGGAACAGGCGCGGCAGGGGGCTACTGAGAGGTCGTGGGTCCGAGTAGTCTCACAGGGCTCTGTCCCACCCACTCTCCACAGACCCTCTCTTGTCTGGACAAGGTATGGAGCAGCTGGGGTGCACACGCCCTCTCAGCCCTGCCGCGCCCTGGGACGCAGCAGCCCAGCTACGGCATCCAGCGCACGACGTCCCTGTCCACCTGCCTGGCCTCACTCGCCTCTTCTTTCAGACCGCTCTGAAGAGCTGTGTTCTAACTGCCGTGCGCAGACATGAGGAGCACAGTGGCACAAATAGAGAACAACTTGGAGGGGGGAACACAAGGACCTGCTTAGCCCAAGTCTAGAATCTACTCTGAGCCAACATGACCAACAGGGGGCTCCACAGCCTCCCGCACCCCCCCAGAGGTTGAGGAATGTCAAGTCACGAGTAAAGCCGGCGAAACTCTGGCGTCCAAGCTCATCACTCGGGAGGCAACAGAGGGCCCTATTCCAGAAGCTACTGACCCCTCAACCCAGGAGGTCCCCAACCTAAGGGACCCCAGGCTGCAGCCTCTGGACACTGAACCAGAAAGAGTGTTGGGCACCAAGTGAAGAAGAGAAGACCTACTAGGAGAGAGTACGTACACACACACACACACACACACACACACACACGCACAATGTTGGGTACCAAGTGAAGAAGAGAAGACCTACTAGGAGAGAGTACACACACACACACACACACACACACACACACACACACACACACGCACGCGCGCGCACGCACACACACGCATATACACACGCACACACAGAGGTACCACTCCTGCCTGCATGTGGCTAGTACACAAAAGTCCCTAGGGGTGACCCTGAGAAGTCCCGCGCCTACCACGTGTACAGAGCAAGAACCTGATGTTATTGATATGAGCCAGTGAGTCACCACTGTCTTTCAGCATAAGATGCCCTGTGACTGAGGGCAGCTTTGCTGGTGACGGATCTGCGCATGTCCTCCGATGGTCTTCCTGGAAGCCCAGGAAGTGGCTGATGCTCCATGTGCTTCTCTGAAGCCCACACTAACGCCAGACTCCAAGCCTGAGCTCGGCAGAGACCTGGGTGCTGTGTCACAGGCCCGCCTGCTACCCGCGGGCTTCTGTCTAGCTGCTCTGCCCCGTGGCTGCCTCCCCCGCTGAACGAATGCCTACCTGCCGCAGGGCCTCCATCTCCTCGCTGGCCGCCTTCTTCTCAGAAGAGCTGCTCTTGAGCTTGGACTCGGCCAGCTCCACCTCCGTCTGCAGCTTGTCCAGCTCGGAGATGACTTGGTCTCGTTCGCTCATGATGAGCTTGTACTCGCTGTACACGGCGTCCCGCTCCTCCCTGTATTTTTCAGATTCCTTGGCGGTTTTCACCTGCTTGGTCCTCAGCTCCGTCAGCTCCGACTGCAGCAGCTCCATCTCCCACTGCAAGTCCTTGTTCTGAGCTGTGGTCTTGCTCAGCTCATGGTGGATTGTCTCGAACCTAGGGAAGGAAGGTGGTTGGGACATGGGAGGAAAGGGAACTGGCCATGTCAGTTCTGAAGCTGCCACCTCCAGCCAGCCAGCTCCGCTGTGCCAGTCACTCAAGTGTGACCTTCAGCTGAGGTCGCTCTGCACGCCCAAGGGAGGAAGGGCACAGACACCAGTGTCCTGGGCCTCAGCAAACACTATCCCACCTTCATTCTACTTGGAAGATCCTCCTACCATCCACAGACATCGCTGTGAAACATGACAGCCATGCAATGCCAGAGCCACGGGCAGGAGACAGAGCCACAGCGCTGACCACGGTGAGCTGTCCGGCCTCCTCCATCTACAGATGGACATAACGTGGCCTTGCGTCCTGGGCACCTGTCCCGGGTCATGAGCTGGCTCCGTCCTCCCGGCAGGAAGCACCTCACACCCGGACAGCATGTCAGTTAGAGCGTGCGCACTAGAGCAGCACTTCCCCAGCCGTGCCTGACAGCACCGTCCTGCACGGCTCCAGCATAGAGCACAAGCAGCCGTGCCCCCTGAGGACCTGAGTCTGGGAAGCTGCAGCCTGGCCGCATGGGGCGTGTGGTTCACAGCGCTGCTGAGAAGGCAGTGGGAAGGCTGTACAGAGCCCTGGCCGGGGTCACCCTGGAAGCTCCCAAACCACTGCACCCAGAGACTGTGTTTTACAGGAAACCAGTGACTGGTCCAGAGAGCCGGAGCCGGTGCTCATGGGAACATGCTTCACGCAATTCTGCCTATGGTGGGGGCCGCATCTCTATGAAACATTAGGAGCGTGCCGCCCTGCACAGCTAACTTTGCATTTGCTAGCTGGGTGGCCAGCACAGAGCGAGGACTTTGAGGGGAGACCTCGGAGAAGGGATGCCCAGCACACAGCTGGGTGCTGCGATGGAGGACAGAGCTACCATTCCCAGGTCATCTGAAGTGTCAATCAAGCAAGATGCTTTCTGGACACAAGAGCTTGTTGACCGAACTATATAATATTCTAAATTCTTTTTTCCTGGCTGTGGCTGGGATTTCAGAAGCCCACAAAGCACAGGGGGTCCCGTGCAAAGAGGACCCACTCAGCTTGCTGCCCCCCTCTTCCTGGCGCGCGTTCCTACCTCCTCAGCGAGAGGGCGCACTGGCGCTGCAGCTGCACAGCCGTGTCCCTCTGCTGGGTCAGTGTCTCCGTCTGTTTCTTCAGGCGCTGGTTCTCCTCCCCCAGCTGCTCCAGGCGGCTCAGGTCTGAGTTGTGCACGGCCACCTTCTCGCTGTACTTCTTCCGCAGGGCATCGTAATCCTTCCTGACCACCTCCAGCTTGTCCATGGCGGTATCGTACAACTTGTTGAGGATCTCTGACGACCCATTGTGTTTCAGCACCTGGGGACCCCGAGTTGATCATGTTTATCAAGGGGCCAGCAAGGCGGGGCAGACCCCCTCCCTCTGGCTTCAGTGCCCAAGGGTCTGATTGTTGACAAGGCGGGGGTCCCCTTGCACTCCTCTGGATTTTGAGGTCTGATCCTGCAGGCCCTGTGGTCAGACTTGGCTGACTCATTCAGATTCACTCTTCCTTGATGTTTATTATGTATCACACAGAGAATCTCTGCCACGGCAGAACAAGCCGCGCTCTGCAGAGGAAAGCTACAGCCAGCCTGAAACTCATGCTTAGAAAGGCTGCTCTCTGCCTGGGATACAGAAAGTGAGAGGTAAACAGCTCGTTCTCGCTCTCTCTCTCTCTCTCTCTCTCTCTCTCCCTGTCTCTCTCTCTCTCTCTCTGAAGATAGGGATCTCTGCTTCAGCAACAGGACCAGTCCAGACCACACCACCGCTCCCTCTGTGCCCCTGCTTTCTTCCGGAAGTTGGCAGATTGGGCTCTGTTGACCCAGGTGAAGCTAGACACTGCCTGCGCCTGTGCCTCCCAGGGGGTCCGTGGGGCCCCGTATGACTCACTGGGAATGCACCTGGGAAAGGTAAACCTGGGTCCCTTCAGATTCTCCCCATGCATCTTCCTCCCCCTGACTTGAGTTTGCTTTGTGTCCTCCAACTGTGGTTTTAGCACCTAGGATGGCAAAACCCGGAGTCGCGTGCATCCTAGCAAACCACAGCACCTAGAGTGGTGTTGGGATACTCTAATATGTCTCACATTGTCCAGGAGGTGGGGACAGGAAAGACAGTCACTATGACCTATGGTCCTTTGATTCCAGTGTAGGGACATGGACACACACACATACACATACACAGACACACAGACACACACACAGACACAGACACACAGACACAGGCACACACACATACACACACACACACACACAGACACACACACGCGCGCGCTTTCACGGGAATAAAGAATGGAACCAGCCTACTGTCCAGGAGACGCTGCTGACCAGTAGACCAGAAGACAGCAAGGCGGCTGTGGACTGAAGGCACCTTCCTTGCAGAGCAACTTCAGGATTTAGACCCAAACAAAGAGCAACAAGAGCAGCAACACCATGTGCAAAGGCCCTGGGCAGCCCCAGGTGCAGGCAAGGAGCAGCGAGAAGGGGTGCAGAGGAGCTGGAGCCCAGTGCACAGCGGGGAGTGGGCTCCACTGGAGGCTGGGAGGGGGGCACCGCTTCAAGGACCATGGGAAGAATCATTGTGAGGGGCAGAGGAAGCGCACAGGAGCGCATCAAGCCAGAGACACCTCTAGAACCAGCCATGGTGATGCACCCTTGTGAGTCCCACATCCAGGAGGTTGGGGCCGGAGCGCTGCTCTAAGCTGGAGGTCAGTCTGGAACGTGCAGCAAGTGTCAGGCCAGCAAGACGCTGGGGATGGAAGGGATGCATTCTGCTCTGAATTATGAGGGATCGACTCCTCGTTGGATATCATTGAGAAGAAAGGGGGAGAAGTCAAGAAGGAGCAGAGAGGCTGTCAGGGGCCTGCTGACTTCTGCCAACAGCCTCCCAGAGACCTGAACCCCAGGGGACTCACCTCCTCTGGGGTTTCAGTTTGCATTTCTCAAAGGATGGGGAAAAACTGGAAATGCAGACTTGCGGCCAAAGATGGCGGCCAGGGCCAGGGCTTGTCTAGGTAAGTAAATATACCTGGCCCTGGCCGCCATCTTTGGCTCCCTAGCCCCTGATGACACTTTTTAGTGCCATGAGCTCTGTTTCACGTCTGCTTCTCATGGGGGCGATCTAGCCCCTCAAGGTACTCAAGGTGCCTACCTTTTCCAGCTGCCGGCTTCCCATGGGGGCGCCCTAGCCCCTCGTGGCACTCTAGTACCACAAGTCTGTTTCTTGTTCCTTGCTCCTCATGGATTCCATGCCTAGGCACCATGAGTTCTCGAGGGCGTCCTAGCCCCTCATGGCACTCCACATCTGGAGTCCAGCCTTTCTCTTCTCTAATAAACTCTACCTTAATCTTCTACACCGTGTTCTGGTTTCAATCTTCAACTCCGGAACACAAGAACCTAAGACATTGGGACAGTCAAGACCAATTCCCTGCAACAATTTAAGCCAATCACAGAGAAGCCTGAACTTGTCCTCTGCGACTCAGACATGTGTGCCTGGATGGCCAACTGCTTAGGACTCGGCCAGCCCCACTCGGAATCCTTTTGCCCCCCCCCCCCCCCCCCCCGCTCTTCTTTTAGCATAGGCCAGGTTGGCTTTGTTTTGCCAATTCTCCAATTTCAGCCTGCTGAATTCTGGGATTGCAAGACATGTGGCACTCTCCTGGTTCCCTTGTTTATTTCTTTATAAACTTTTCCCTTTTGAAAGCAATCTCAGGGGGATACCAAAACGCAGAGCTCCTGTTGCAAGTAGAAGGAAGGAGCCCGGACAGGTTCAAGCCACACTTTTCTTCTGTTGTAAATGTGATTCTTTCTCAGCAAACGTGCACACAGGGCTGAAACACAGTTGGGAAACCAGAGGCCAAGCCCTGTGCAGTCATGCTGTCATTCAAACCGAGAGAGAGAGAGAGAGAGAGAGAGAGAGAGAGAGAGAGAGAAGAAGAAGAAGGACGAGGAGGAGGAGGAGGGAAAGAAAAGAGGGAAAGGAAGAGGAGGGGAGGGGACAGACACTTCAAGGTCATCCTCCACTACATAGCAAACTGAGGATCAACCTGGGCTACACCAGGTACTATTCAAAGAAACAAGACAAGGATTGTCTTCCATAATGATGCTACAGTACCCACAAATTACCTACCACCATAACACCGTATGATGTCTCAAAATGTTTTCAGAGAATTCAAACTCCAAGGAGGTTGTTACAGAGTCCCCCAGGGCACCCCTTTACTTGTCTTCCCACTTGCTCCCCTCAGCCTGTTGCTGACTGCCACGCACAACATGGATAACTGTGTTCCCACCAGTCTCTCTAGGTCCCACAGCAGGTTCTGTGCTCCTGAGACTCCGGCGGATGCCGAGTATATTTCTCTGCATGGACTGACTCGACCTTCCTAGGTACATTCAGATCAATGAATATTCCCCTCTCCTTTCCCTTCTCCTGCTTTCTCTCACGGGATCAACATGACTGCAGATGTGTTCACATAAGTCTGTACTCCACATGTGCTCTGGATACTTAGAAGCAGGACTTTTCACAATTAGACGCAGTATCAAATGACTCCAAAGTGACTGTAACCGTAGGCGTGGTAACTATTCTGCGAGTGATTGCAACCAACACATGCCATGATATCCCATGTTCACGATTTTTTTAAATTTCTATCTGTGAAATAAAGATCTGTGAAATATAAGATGCGGATTTCTGCTGTTACCTACTGAACATCTTCAAGTGTCTAGCTCAGTAGCTTTCTGTCCGTTTGCTAGTGGGCCAGCACTCTCCACACCTTGCAAACTGAAATGGGATTTACTCTTCTACACATCTCTTTCCAGACCTTGACAGTCCACTCTACTTTCTGGCTTTAGGAATCTGAATATTTTAGACAGCTCACAGGTAGAATCAATGGTATTAATTGTTCAGCATGTGTTTGTTTCTTTTTTTTTTCTGGGGGGTTCTGCTATTGTGAAGCTTCAATCAAGTTGAAACTTGGCTGGATTTCCTGTTTCTTTTGGGGCACATTTTGCTTTAACGCAACAGTCACCCAGGTCATCCTTCAACCTCTTGGCTATTGTCCAATGATCACATGAACAGATCCCTGGTCCTTCATTTTTTTCAGTTTCCTTTGCTGATTAGCAATGAAACGGGTAACTCTCCCTACCTTTATAGATTAGAACCTTTGCCTTCTAGGGGTGCCCAGTTCTATAGCCCGCTAATCCCATCTCCATCCCTCTCCCTCTCCTTGCATCTCTAACCTAGGACCTCCTGCATGCCAGGCAAGGAGTCCGTCTCTGCTGCACCCAAGTCTCCAGGACTTACTCCTAAATTCCAGATACTACTAGTTGCATTCATCACAGTTACCTTCCGCTGCAGTGCGGCTTTGACATTTACGTGTGGCGTCTTTCCGTTTCAAGTTTTACCTTCCACTCTGGCAAAACCTATGAATCACTTCCTCTGTGGTTCGTGCTTGGGGGGGGCGGGCTGAGACCTCCTCTCCTTCCTACCTTGAGGTCATTAAGCGTCCCTCGCACTGTGAGCTCTATTGTTTTCCATTTAAATCTTTCAGCCACTTGGAACATGTGGAGCGTGTTGTGAGATGGTCACAGAGCGTTGTCCTCATCCACAAATCACTGAGCAACAGAACACTGGGTCTGAGGGACAGAACAGACTGAGGACACCCGGACTGCTGGGGGCAGCCGAGCAGCTGCAGAGGGTCCCGAGGATTCCTCCAGTGCCCCCAGGAGACGAGGGGTACCTCACACAGGCGAGCTCACCGCTGACTTAGTGTCTGCAGAAGGTCCAGCCTGAAACTCCGGTCAAGGCAGATTTCAAGTGTTTTGCTGTCTAATTCTCCCTCCTTTCCTATAAGACCTTGGAAAACCCTCTGGACTTGGGGGCGTGGGAGAGTTTGGTCACTTTTCCTGAGAACAAAGGCACTGCTGCCGTTCCTTGCATTACCCACAAGGGGGCAGCCCTGGGTGGACCATCAAAGGCTCCTTTTTATGGACACTCACTTTCCAAGGAGCCTTGAAACTTCTAGAGACCTGCTCTGGCTCCACCGAGTAGCGCCACCTTCACCAGAGTCGGTACCAGGGCCCGTCGGTTCTCCACTGGGAGCAAAACCCCTCCCTGCAAGCCCTGACTGCACAGCCTAGAGAAGGACTGCAAGACAATCCAGGGCCGAGGGATGCCGGGTTATACTACATATTCCTAAATCCCAAAGCAGGTCCAGAGACCCTTTCTGATGCTTGACCCAACTTTCACAATGCAGTGGGTCCTAGGGTCCGAAGAGGAGCACAGAGAAGACAGACGTTGCCCCGTTCCCAGCCCAGCTGCCTCCACAGCGCCTTCCTGCATGAGGGGGACCTGCTGCGGACCCACCTCCCCTCCTCGCCTCTCCTGACCTCCTCTGCAGCCTTGGGGCGGCTTCTTCCTTCCACAGGACAGCAGCCAGACCTTCAGAAGAGACTCACAGGCCCTGGACATTCCAGGGCTTTTCCTACCAGGGCCGCGCGTTGTCACTTGTGGCCTCAAAAAAACTCCCCAAGAAGTAGAAAATAATCCTATCTGCTAGGCTAGAGTGTTTCCTCTTCACCTTTAGATTATGGTCTTAGTGGGAGGACCATGTGCACAGGCATGCACACATATGCATGTGCACATGTACACACACACACACACACACACACACACACACACACACACACACACACAAAACTGCAGTTATATGTTTAGCTTCCCAGCTACGGCTCATAGAAGAGGAAAGGTCTGAGTGCCTTGGAAAAGAAAGCCAACCTTCACAGACTGGAAAAGAAAAGAGTACTTTTGAAAGAAGGAAACGGCACGAAAAATAAACTCCCATGGCTTTGTCTCAAATGAACTGGCTGAACTGAAGACAAGAAAATCGACATTTCCTGGGACCCAGCCACACTGCCTTTAGGAACCAAATTTTACATTTGAAAAAAAAAAAAAAAAACAGCAAATGCATTTGTGTCCACTGAAAAGTTGTTTGTAATAAAGAGAAAGTGTAGACAATTAAAAACACTTGATAAGTGAGCTGAGAGATGACAGGGGTTAAGCCTTTGTCTCCCGAGCAGAAGGTAGAGTTCAGATCCCAGATTTCATGAAAAAATGTCAGGTAAAATGGCAGTCACCTGTACTGCCGGCCTTAGAAGGCATAGCCTGGGAAACCCCAGAGCAAATCAACGAGGAGGTAGTGTAATCCAAGGTGATTCCTGAAGTCATTCTTGGACTTGTACAGACATACACAATGCTTCTGAGACAGACACCCAGAGACAGACACATGCACATGAACATGCAAAAAAAAAAAAAAGTTCAATACGCATAAAACAAGATTCAGACATCGCTGACGACAAAAGTTACTGAGTATTTAAACTAACAGAAAACAGAAGTGTGAAGAGACCTGCAGTGGGTAAACTGAATAAAAAGCGAGTTTCATGAAATAGAAGCGAAACTGTGTGTTCAACGTGACACAGAAAGCACTTCAGGAGGATAAACGCCACGGATTGCATAGATTGGTCTTTCCACAAAGAAAGACCGGGCTGAATTTGGGGTGCCACCACATCAGCAACATCTGCAGGAATTTGTGTTTAACCATTGAAAATGCAGTGCGAGTGCAGGAAGAATGATATAAACACACCCTCTGCTCACTGCCCGAGCGGAGCCCCTCAGCACGCCTGACACAGACTCCAGAGGGGATGGGACGCCAGGGGCTGGCACGGGGGCCAGGCTTCTGCACTGGGCCTACTCCCCCATGGGACAAAGCGCCTGTCTGCTGTTTTAAAGTGGGAGAGGGCAGAAGCACAGGGCCGCCTCTCGACCAGAGACTGCCCGTTTCCTCTGAGATAAATCATGTAGATGACCAAGAGGCCCCGCAAATCCCTCCAGCAAACACAATAGGCAAACAGCACCATTTACCCTGCAAAGGCTGCTCCAGGTTTACAAGGCGTGGGAGGAACCAGCCTGCTCTAGAGAGACTGACCTTTGCCCTCAGGCAGGGGGGGTGTTGGGGGGCGGTGGTCACCGCCAGGGGCCTCCCACCACCTGGACATTCTGCAGGTGAAGGTAAGGAGGAAGTTGGGAGCAAGCCGCCTGACTCCCCTGCTCCTTCTCCCCCCACCCCTGCCCACTGCCTCGCCCACACGGCCCGAGCTCATGGTTGGCAGGGTGCCAGGTCCCTACTGCAAAAGAACACAGTCCAACCGGCCCCAGTGACGGGTATGCAGCCAAAAGCACCTTCTCGCTCCCTGCTACCCAAAACTACTGCGGGAAAGGGAGAACACAGAATGGGAGGGGGTGGAGCAGGGACAAAGCTTCCTATACCATCTGTGGGGACAACAGGAGAGGGGCGAGGGAACCAGGGGGCACAAGCGCCGTCTCCTGTGTGTAAAACCAAAGAGCAAGGGAATGAAAGGAAGGAAACGGAGGGCAACGGCGCAGTTCTTGGGGTGATCCTTTTGATTTTCTTTTATTATTATTATTATTATTTATTTAATTGTGCGTGTATGCATGTATGTGTGTGCATGTGTGTGTGTGTGTGTGTGTGTCTGTGTGTCTGTGTGTGTGTAGAACCATGGGCGAATTCGGGAACCACCATGAACCGCCTCCACCTCCTCCTTGTTAACTCTGCCCTGGGATTCACAGGCTCCGCTCTACAAGGACCGGCCCCGCTTCCGCCCAGCGTCTATACATGGGGTCTAGGATCCGAACTCAGGACCTTCCGCTTGCAAGGCAGAGGCTTAACCCCTGAGCCACCTCTCCAGCCCCTGATTTTCTTTTTCAGTGTTTCTTATTTGTTTATGTATTTATGTATGAGAGATTGGGGGGGGCGAGAGCTCACCTACACGCCATGGCACAAGGGTGAGGGTCAGAGGACAACTTTTTAAAGTCGGTTCTCTCCTTCCATCATGTCTGGGAATCAAACGGTTCTCCAGGCTTGCAAGCAGGCACCTTACCGCTGAGCTATCTTACGGGCCCCTGTTTTGTTTTCATATTTACTATTATAAAAGCACTATATTGACACAAGGTCTTCCGACAGCGGTAAGGCTGTAACTACGAGCCTCCTCATTGGCCTCCCGAGGGCTGGGATGGCTGCGTACCCAGCAGAGCGTTTGTATTTTTAATGAGTATGTGAAAATAAAAGCTGTTTTCTCTCGGAGTTTACAAGCGACTCACACGGGACACCCTTTCAAATCAGCGTTCTGGGCACAGGCACAAGGATGTGAATCTGAAAAGAGCGATAACCAGGATCACTTCCAATTCCAAAACATTTCACCATCCTCCCCTTCTCCCCCCCCAAAAAATTCTGTGCCTGAGAGGCGTGGTGTTGTACACTTGTGATCCTAGCCTTGGCGGGAGCGGGCAGGGGCTGAGACAGGAGAGTGGCTGCAGGTTCAAGCAAGCCTGGTGCATAGAGTTCATTCAGACATATCCATGCCAAGGGGCACCCTACAAAATGCTGGCCTGTGACCTGGAAGTCGAGGAAGGCCTTAAGCACCGAAGGAGACCAGAGAGACAGGCTGGCTGGCAGTACATCATTGTGAATGGGAGCCTTAGCAACAGAGGACACTCTGGAAGGAAGAGAGCAGGGGAAGGGGCAGGAGGGACAGAGGACACAAAGAGGACCAGGGAACGGGTGTGCACAGCATGCTGTGTGCAGGTGTGAAAACATCACAGTGAAATCCCCCGCGCTGTACAACTGGAACACGCTTTCCAAAGACACCCGGAGCCGGCAGGGCTGATGGGCTCTGATGACCAGAGGGTGCTGACGGGCGCATGCTGACCTCTGCATTTCTGCCCCAGAACAGCACGGGCCTGGTGTAAGAAGCTCAGGTTCGTGCAACTGGGGTGACAAGGCAGGACCTGACAAATTACTGTTGAGGGGTATGAGGTGACTGTCTCTAACACACTTGCAAACTTTCTACATGTTTGCGACACTCTCATAATTCGGCATTTAAAAGCTGTAAGTAAAAAAGAAAGCAGAGGACATCACTCGGCCAAATAGACACGTTTGGACTAGGATGTACCGACTATAGTTCAAGCAAACCCACAACTGTTACCACTTAGGGTCTAGAAATGCTTGGTGGGGAAGGTACTCGTTGTGACCAGACTATGCTATGGTGTTTGGAGAAACTTCCCTGCCACCCCCAAATCTCCCACTAAACATTCCTCTTCCCTCCCCTGCCTCCCCCTGCCCAGTCGCCAACACACTATGTCATGAGCCCTTTCCACATCCCTGGTCAAGAGGTCAGCTGCAAACTGTGAGCTACAGACGCGGAGGAATATGCCAAGCCACTTATGGAGGAAAGGGCTGCAAAGCCACAATTCATGTCTCTGCTTGTGCGAACCAAGAGCTGCACAAAGCGAAGACAGAAGCAGGGAGCACATGAAAAAGCAGGCCACGCCCCCCCAAGAGGGCAACCGTGAGAATCACGCCCTTCCCCCTGCACAGGGCTCCCCCACGTGCAAGCGTCCTTCCAGCCGTGACCTTAAGTGAGTAACCCTGCAAGGACAACGAACCACCGCCACCGCCACGGCTCAGGCTCACGGTGGCCACCGCCACGGCTCAGGCTCACGGTGGCCACCGCCACGGCTCAGGCTCACGGTGGCCACCGCCACGGCTCAGGCTCACGGTGGCCACCACCACGGCTCAGGCTCACGGTGGCCACCGCCACGGCTCAGGCTCACGGTGGCCACCGCCACGGCTCAGGCTCACGGTGGCCACCGCCACGGCTCAGGCTCATGGTGGCATGCTGCGCAGCATTCCTTGGTCAGCTGGAAATGACCTGCGGGCGTGTGGTCATAGGATAAATCTGTCTCCCTCGCTGGACTACAGCTTGCAGGAGACAAGGGACAGTTGGTTTGCCACTGATCCTAAATCTCAGAAATACTGGAAAACAGTCAAATTAACGAATGATGCAAAGTAGACAGATGGCAAGTGGGAGGATGATTGGATGACACGTGAATGATGGATGGGCGGACGGGCGAATGGGTGGGCAGGCAGAGGGCCGGGACCTCACGCCTGGACTCACCTGCTGCTGCTGAGCCCGGAGGTCGCCGATCTCCTTCTGGTCCTCCTCGCGGAGCCGCTTCATGTCCTCCCACGACTGCTGCAGCAGGTTCCGCTCCCGCAGCAGCTTTCCGTTCTCCCGCCTCAGCATGTCCACGTCGTCCTTCAGCTGCGTCTGGTCACTCAGGAGCCGGCTATGCAGGGTGCTACGACCACACACATACACGCGGTGAGCCCCGGCCGGCCTGACGCTGACACGCCTATCTCCAGGGACCACCAGCCCCACCAGGGCCCCCGGAAGACCCAGACAGGAGCCCACAGCCAGCAGCCAGACCCATGGCACTCAGAGGAAGACCAACCACTTCCGAAGCCCCGGCTACCAAAGAAAAGGGCACGTGTATCTCTAAGAAAAGAGACGGCTCCCAGCTGCGCCTCCATACCCTGGGACCCGGGCCCGCATCACAGTTACCGAGGGAGGTCGGGAGACCCCAGGAGACCACACCTTATCTGCTGGTCTCACACAAATGGGCTTCGGTCAAGACCCCAGCCGGAGACCCGGAGGCCCAGGGCTGCCCGACCTCCCAGCTCATGTTGTAAATCGCACTTCTAGCTGACAGCTCTTTTGAAGCTGGCGCGAAGACCCCGTGAGGGCCCCGTTTACACTTAGGAAAACAGACCAAGAAGCACAAAATCCTCTTGCAGAAGGCGGACTGCTTGCCAGGCAGAGACAAGGCTCTCCTTCCACAGACAGAGAGGGCCAGAAGCCACCACTCTGCGAGCGCACTCACTGGTAGAAGTCGGTCTCCTTGGCCACCTCCTCGCACCTCTTCAAGGCATTGGTGTGCTGGGTCTGCAGGCTCTGGAGGTCCGACATGGCGCGCACACACTGGATCTTCAGCCGCTCGTAGTCGGGATTCAGTCTGTGGTAGGGCCTGTCCACCAGGAGCAAACAGCCGCATGAATACAGGCCTTGCCCGTCTCCTTGTCGCTACAGCACTGTCTGGACGAGCCCAGCCCAGAGCCTTCTCCCCCCACCTCACCTCCCCCCAACCCCAGTGTCGGGAACTCTGATTCCCAGGCCTGCGGTGCTGGTTTCGCCTGATCACTTGTGATCAACGCAATACTCACACTCAGCCACAGGCCCCTGAAGCCCCCGGACTGGAGGGACAGAGGAAAAGTAGCATCATGCGCGCTAACACGCTTCTGGGGACGCTGGTGCACACACCTGTCCTGAGCAGGCTCAGCAAACTTTTTTCAAAGTGTCACATATCAAAATGATAATGAACAATGCCCAGCCCGATGCACCTGCCTCAGACAACGGCGTGGAGCGAGCAAGCAATGTGTCTACCAACCTTGAGACGCTCCAGTCAGCAATAGGGCAGGCGGGGGTCTGCAGGCAGATTTTGTGTGAATGTGTGCGTCGACACACCCACCCAGCGATGAGATGCAGCAAACAGGGATACAGGACAACATGCAGTATCTTAGTACTGAGAGGCCTACGACCAGAGTAACGTCAAGCCCCAGGCCTTCAGCCAGCACCTTAAAGGCGCCAGCGGGACCAGACTCTGCCAGCTGCTGCCCATTCACTCCCTCCACAAAATCACCTGCCATGCGCGTTCAAAGCCCAGGAGGGCTGGCTCAGTCCTTCTGCCCCACAGAAGCCACCGCTTCCCAGGGTCTCTCCAAAGACACGATGGGAACACACGCGCTCAACCCCACAGTCCTTGGGGGTTGCACTTGGCCACACGCTCCGGTTGTCTTTTGGGAGAAGCAGAGCAACCCTGCGTCCCCCGCTCTCCCCAGGCTCTGCCTCAAACACAGACGTTCGGGATTAAGTGGCTCGGGGTGACCCACGGGAACCAGAACAAGCGCCAAAGGGGAAGACGATGGCTACCTCTTGTCGAAGGTCGCCCCGTGGGTGGCGAAGGCCAAGCGCTTGCGCAGCTCATTCCTCTCGCGTGTCATTAGCCGCAGTTGAAGGGAGAGGTTCTCCACTTTCTCGCTGACCTGGTGCTCGGTGAGGAGGGGCGGCGGGGACGGAGCCTTCCCGGTGGTTCCTAGGGACGGGCAAGCACAGGTGAACTTGCACTTGGACAGTGTTCCCAAGGGGGCCGGCACCACCCTGACTTGGTGACCCCTTTCAGGACCCCACGACCTCCCAGGTCGGTCCTGCAGCAGTTTCCTTTCACAGACGGAATGACACTGGGTCGAGGCCGCCTGGCCCTGGCTGAGGGTCCTGGGAAAGCTTCTTCTTTGCCCGGCAAGGGCTGACGACCCCAGCTCGGAGCTGCTGCGGACGAGCTCACGGCCCTCCAGCCCCAGCCCTGCACACAGGGCGGGTTAGAGGCTCCCTGGCCCCCAAGCAGCCAACTGAGGAGAGAGCATACTTGGAACCAGCCAATCCCCAAAGACCGGGGCATCTGCCTAGAAGCAGGGGCCCCAGAGCCAGGACCCCGTCATTCCCAGCACAGCTGGACACGCGGTTCAGCCCCTACAGCAGTCCACAGCGGATGGACTTGCCCGCTGGGGCTGCCGGGCTGGAGGACGTCACCATCTCGCAGCCGATATGACACAGAAAGCCCTGGCGTTGCCGGAGGTTAGCCCACCCCTTGTCCCCAGGAACGACTCTGCCATACGTTCGGGAGAACTGGCAGTCACCGCCATCTCTGGTGGATCCAAATACATGTCTAGGAGGACCGCACCCCACGTGCAGGGAGAAGTCACATCCCTCAACTGTCCCATGAGGGTTCAGTCAGGGCCCTGTCACACGTTCACCTGACGCCTCACCTGACCTTTGGAGAGCAAGGGTGACGTGATAGCTAATCCTGGGTGTCAACTTGACACACCTGGCATTCACTAAGATCAGCTGAGACCACCTGAAGAGAGGGTCTGGGTAGTACAAAGATTAGCCCTAGATCCCATCGGAACCTCCATAGAACCCCTTGGAACCTCCCAGTAGTGGGCCAGATTTAAAAAAAAAAAAAAAAAAAAAAAAACAAAGCCACAGAAGAGAAGACTGGGAAGGAGAGAGATTCTCCAGGAATCCAAACTCAGTCTCTCGGATGGGTGTGGACGTGGCCTCTCTCCAGCTTTGGCCGGCCGGCCATGCCGCTTCCACCGTGAAAGTCTGTTCCCCCCGCTGGAACTGTAAGTTGAATAAATCTCCCTTTCTCCCTAAGTTGTCCGCCTTTGGGTGCTCTCTCACAGCAACGGTTAAGAGTAACCATTACGGGGGGCGGGGGGGGTGTTAGAGGCGCTCATATCAGCCATCTCACTTTGTGATGTGACTGGGGAGGTTCAGCCACCCCCAAGCACACAGTGCTTGTCTCCCGGTAAACCAAGGCCTGTGAAGAGCCTGACATCATCTTCTGCCTGTGCTGCCCTGACCACTGGCTTCTGTGGTCACTGCTGGCTGCAGGCACATGCAAACCCGTGTCACCCTGGACCAGCCTGGTCTTGAACCTTCCCGGACACCAGGAGGGACAGGACCACTGGAGCGTGGAGGGAAACTGCATTTAGCACGAGTCTCACTACCTCAGCCCAGGACCGGCCTGCATTTCAGAAGAGGAGGTGCCTAACTCCCTGAAACTAGCGACCCAAAATGTACTCTAGAGACCTCTGTGCAATGGTTAATCTTAATGTCAATCTGTTGGATCACCCGGAATAAGCCAAGAAACAGCTCGGAGCAGACTGTCGGGGAACCTGCGAAGGATTAGCTGAGGCACCTGCCCATAGAGCGGGCAGCAGTCTACACACAAAGTGGTCCAAGGAAAAGTCAGTGCCACCTTCCGCCTGCCACCTTTCCTGCGTGCTCGCCGCCACCGCTGCCCCTCCCCTGCGCACATCGGAATCTAGCTTCCAACCCATGGCTGACGGCTCCGTAGGAAGTTCCCGGGGCTTCGGTACCAGACAGGACCTGCGGACGCAGCCGGTCCCATGACTGAGCGGCTGCCATTCCTGGCCTCTCCAACATGCAGATGGACATGTTCATTTTTACACGGTTTCTAATGAAATATTAACTGTCTTTTCCATTAGAAAAGAAAAACATGGGCTGGAGAGGTGGCTCAGAGGTTAAGCCTTTGCCTTGCAGGCGGAAGGTCCCGAGTTCGGATCCCAGATCCCACGTATAGACGCCAGGCAGAAGCAGGGCGGCCTGCGCTTCTGGTCCTGGTAGGGCGGAGCCTGTGAATCCCGGGGCAGAAGGAGGTGGAGGAGTCCATGGTGGTTCGCAAATTCGTCCGTGGTTCTACACATACACAGATACATACACACGCGCGCGCACATACATACACACATGCACACAGTTGAATAAATAATAATAATAATAAAAATTAAAAAAAAAAAGAAAAAGAAAAGAAAAACATGTAGACGAAAGTGTAGCCGTCTTTGCGCTTGGTACTATCCCTACATCTGGCTTGCTGGAGAACCCAGAGTCCCGTCTGTTTTAATGTCGTACATACCGGATGGAACCTTTGGAAATTTCCATCCAGCCTCTGTGTGACAGTGGCATTCCAGACATGACAAGACAGCCTGACCTCACAGGCTCCCAGAACAGACCTCAGGGGCACCTGACCACTCTGGAAACATCTGCCCCAGGTCATGAGCACATTCAGGAACCATCAGAGAAATATTTGGGGTCCAGCGGCAAAAATGAAGAGCAATACCAAGTCTGGAAGCCTTGCCTTCAAGGGAGATGAGGAATTGTACCCCCAAGTTGCACACTGTGAGACAGCAGAGAGACGCATGCTTGCCTGTGACGGGGGAAGAGAAAAAGGCAGGGCAGGGGAAGGGTATCACCCCCATCCCATCATGTACCCTGTATGGGGTACGGCTGGAGGACTTGGACTGGCTAGTCATGTGGACAACAAAGTGGGTACTGATATTTGGGGAGCACAATCCAGGTGCTCAGTTCTGCATCATGCACCCCCATCCTCATCCCATCAGTCCCCCGTTGCCTGCCAGGGTTATAGCAGCATCTCCTGTGAGTAACTAACTGATGCCCCTAAGCACCAGAGAACAGTACTCTGGGGGCCCCACACACACTCAGCCCTAACTAGAGAGTTGGGGCCTCAAGCCCTGACGACATTGCTTCCAGGAGGACTGGAAACCTGTCTTCTCTGCCAACCCACCTCCACCATCCTCCCCATCACTGGAGCCTGTGAACACGCAGGAAACACAGCAGGTGACGCCCAGCAGGGCTGACAACCTGCTGAGTGGCAACCGTTCTGCCTTGGCCCCGATGCCTCAGCATCTCATAACACAGGGCCCGCAAATCAAGTTCCAAGAGCTACTAACCCAGGAAGCTCTAAAAGTGACAAAAAATCCACTTGACTGCCCTTCAACTAAAAGTAGTTCCGGAGGCTGGGGAGATAACGCAGTAGATTCACTGCTTAGCTAACTAGTATGAGGACATGAGTTTGATTCCAGAACCCATATAATTACTAGCACAATAGCACATGATCGGAATTCCAGCGAGGCGAGGCAGAGACAGGAAGTCACGGGTGAGCTCTGGGCCAGTGAGAAACAATCTCAAGAAAGGTGGAGGGAGAGCACCCGAAGTCGTCTTCTGGTCTCCACATACATGTACATACACACACACATGCACACACACACACACTCTTTCTCACACTCACATGCATAGTCATAAAACTAAAAAACTGCCTTTTTCTTGCTTTCCAGGGTTCAAAAATGTGCTGAGGATGCTACAACCCTAACACTCAATGGCCATCTGGTGTCCCCAAAACAACCCATAACTGTCAGACGAGGACCTTCAAATTCCCTAGTTGTACCAGGATGGGACCAGGATGGGACTCAGGAGCACTGGACCAGCTCCAGAACAGTGGACGCAGTAGCCACAGGCGGGCCCTGGCGAGGGGCGGGAGAAGTAGGATGACCAGAGAGAAAGGAGCAGAACCTGTTCCCCACCCTGCAAACCCCTAGTTCCTGGGTCACCCTAGAGTGTGAGGCTGCCACACGCACTGAGGACTCACAGGAGGGGCGATGACCGGGTGGACATTGTGGTGACGAGCACTTGGTCTCCAGCTCCCTGGAGACATGCTCCTCAGGCTCATCCACAGCTGGACAGGATGCAACTGGATACAGAGCCCTAACCACTTAGGCTGCCAGAGAAAACTGGCACTGGCCAAAAGCTGTCAGACGGTATGGGAAAGCCCGGGTGGCCTGCCTGTTCTTCCCAGCCCTAAATAAGAGCAAGCAGCACATCGGGCTCACCACGGTAACCAGCCTCGCCGAGAGCCCAGACGGTAACCAGCCTCGCCGAGAGCCCGGGCTGACCACGGTAACCAGCTTCGCCAAGAGCCCGGGATGGCCAGAAGAGCCAGAAGGACCCCATTCTATCCTGAGCCACTGCTTCTTGACACCCCAGCCGCACGGGGAAGTGCTCCCCACCTACCTTCTGACTCAGAGATGTCAGGGACGAGGCCAGCGATCGGGCCTCCAGGAGTTGTACTGGAGTCAGCCTCTGGCCTCGGTCAAAGGGCGGCTCTTGTTCTGTTACGGATGTCAGACAGTCCACTGGAAGGAACCCACTGGGGGTGAAGAGCTGTCACACCCTGCTCTCAACAGGGGCTCCCCCTCATTCCCTGCAGCCTCCTGCTGGCCTCCTGCCCCTCTCAGAGTGAGAGCCGGAGTTCAGCGCACAGCTGCATGCATACCGACCAAGGCTCGGGGAGCCTTGCCTCGGGGCTGCACTTCAGGGGTTCAGACAGGCTGCATGGCCTGCTGTTCCGGGCTCCAGCTCCTGAGCCCCTGTTCTGGGAGGCCCAGCTCTAGCTCTACCTCCCCAGGAAGCTGCCCCTTCCCTGCTCAGACCCCACTGTGCCTTCCCATGAGCAGCTCTTTTCAGTCTTTCCCACAGAGCCTGAAGGCTTCCCGTCTTCCTCTTTCTCTCTCTTTCAACTCTGGATTCTCCAGTCTCTTTCCTTAGTGACCTAGAAGCCTTGAGTACACGCCTACAGGCAAACCCTGCGGGCACTGGACGGAACTCAACGCAGGGATGTGATCTCCCGGGCCTACTGTGGCCAGGATTACAATGGTTGCCCAGAACACCAAAGTCTGACCAGGGAGGGGTCTGCTGGGGACATGGGGACCAGTCCTTGGTTCCTTGGTAACATCCTCTCCACTGGCTTCCAACAGAAGCCAAGCTGCCCTTTCCAGGAACCTCTGGGGAACCCTTCGGTTCTTCCTTCTGCCCACAAGCCAGAGATCCCTCAGCTTCATGAGCAATCTCCCACAACCTCACCTGCAGGGCACTGCAGTCTGCTTCCTGAACTCCAGCGTGCCAGGTGTGGGCTTGAGATTTAAGGCCAGCCTGGACTACATAGAGAGACTCTGCTTGAAAATAAAGATTCAGCCCACCGGTAGGTATCTGCCACGCTGCTTCTCCCAACGCTATTGAAAAAAAAAAAATCTTGCTCAGGTTCGAGATGCCATCAGAAGCAGTCGCTGCTTCAGAAGAAGCGGCACGTCGCTCTGGGAACCCTGTGACAATGTGCACGCTCCTAGGAGAGGTCCCTATCAGCCTGTGTGTGATACTCTGTAGTATCCGCTACAGCATGAGGAGCAGGGAAGGAACTAGAAAGGGGGCCCTTGGCAATCACCTGGTTACAGCTTTACAAAGCCCCCCTCACCCTTCCACTCACCCTACAGCCCCAGACCACAATCAGTCTGCAGCACAAGACTCTCTGAGCTCTGAACCGCAGTCTTCAGAGGTCCTCACTGAACCCTAGACTCAACGACCGTTGAGGGCAAACTGCGATTTTCAGATGCTAAAGTCCCCAGGCCATAGAAGAGAATATGAAATAGGGTCTTTACAGATAAGCAAATTGATCGCAGTGACCTCACACACACACACACACACACACACACACACACACACACACACACACACACGAGTATCTGTACCCATAAAGATGGGGCAATGCATATCAAAACCAAAACACAAGGACTACTAGCAAACTCAGAAACTAGGAGAGAACCTGAAACCACTCATAAACAGGCGCACTGAAAGAGCGCGGCCTTGTCAACACTTGCACTTGGACTTCTGGCCCACGGACCTATAAGACAACACATTCCCGTGTTTAATTTCTATCATCGTATCTTTGTTGAGGCGGCTAGGAAAACACACACACATGGCCCCCTTCTGCCATCTGCTCTCTCTGACTACAGTGACCTTCCACACTAGAGGGGGGTTTCAGGCTCCCACAGATGCTGAGATCCAGCAGCCAAGTGGAGCCCCCTGACCTGTATACCTCTTCACCTCGAGCCCACGCCAGGCACAGTGGGGGTGAGGACATAAAGCGACAGACGAGATGTCAGTCCTAGCTGGTCTGCAAGCACAGGCCTGAGCGTCTCCTCTACGGGCATCAACTTCCCCATCTCTGCAGAGCAAGGAAGTGCAGATGGACCAGATGACCTCTGTCCACCACTGGATTCACAAAACCTGGGACTCTGCTCTGAAGGTGACGCGTCCATTGCAGCAGCGTGGGACATCGGGGCTTCCTTCAGAAGGTGCCGCGCACCGCGCGGGCCAGGGGTTGGGCCTTAGCACTTCCTACAGGTGCATGTCTAGAGAGCGGGGCAACGCCGGGTTCGAGTTTCCTGGCTAGGGAACAGTCCCAATCCAACACAGCTGACTACTAACCCAGAGCTGTCTTGTGTCAAAGAGACAGAGGCTTTTTTATTGGGGGGGGGGTCTTGACAGGCTCCCTGACAAAGCCTGCACCCTAACAAAGTTAAGAAGTGGCCAAATGTCTTCCTGATCCCAGTTCTCAAACACCAAAGCCAGATCAAAATGTGATTGGTCCTGACAGCTGATGATATCGCATGTACCTGACAGGAGGGCCAGCATCCTGATCGTGAACCCTCCCGGGCCGGCACTGCTCAAGCCAGCCTTGGCCCACCTGGCGTCCCCAGGAAGTGGCACTCACCCACGCTGCTGAGGGAACTGCTGCTCTCCGAGTCCGAGGGCATGATGGACAGGACGCTGTAGGTGGAGCCTGGGGACAGAAGGAGGAGACCACATGTCACACAGCCCGAGCACCGTCCCCCAGCATCTGGAGTCCAGGCCAGCCTAGGGGCTGGCGTCTGATGCGGCACCAGGGTCTGAGAGCCTGGAGTTCAGGCCAACTGAGAGGCGCAGTGGGTAACATGTGGACTTGGCTGATTCCGCCCGCCTTTCCCCATCACCCATACCGTGCAGCCCTGAAGTTTGGTAATGGGAAAAGAGAAGTCAAACCAGCCAGTTGGCTTCAACTGAGACAGCTGAGGGGAGGGGTGTGTAAGATTAGAGTCCCATTAGAATGCAGTCTGGGGGTACCTATAGTTTAATCTGTATGGGTCTGGCGTCCAAGTAGGGCAACAGACACACACCACACCTATCTGACGTCTGTTCTTTCTGCAGTGCTCTGCCCTGCTGCCCTGCCTGTATTGGGAAATCCACACAGACACAGCAGGTCACAATAAACAGACAATAGGGGATGTGGTATTTTGCTCCTGGAACCAACAAACCGCAGGATGGAGAGGTGAGCCATGCGCAGGGAGGTGGGCCGAGGAGTTCTGCAATGAGGGTCTTGAGCAAGCTTTGCACTCCGGCTTCAGAAAGTGGCTGAGAAGTACTGAGAGGCAGAAATGTCGGGTCAGAGTCGCAAGGTTCTCCTCCACCTCATCTCTCAACTAGCACCTCAAGAACCGTGTCCTCTTGGAAGGAAAGAGAGCTGCAGGGAGGGGGTCAACGGGGAAGGGAGAAGGGGAGGGACACCCAGAGAAAGGGGTGGCTTCGAGGTTGAGAAAAAAGACGTCCAGGAGAACAGGAAGGAACCCCAGGGGACAAGGGAGCCACGAGTAGGAAGCGAGGTTCACCTATGAAAGCAGGGGACAGAGCCTTACTATAAAGGCGGGGCACAGAGCTATCAGGCAAGCCATCGGAAGGAAGTGAAGAGAGGAAGAAACAGGACCAAGGAGATCAGGGTGGCAGGAACCAAGAGTGACAGCGACGACGGTGGCCTCATATGGATTCTGCTGGGAATGGGAGGGGCCTCATTGTTGGGAGGGGCCTCACTGTCGAGCAGGAAGTAAAGACTGGACTGGGGTGGTGGGTAAGTGTCTGGTTTTCCAACAGGACCATCCCAGGATGAAATCTGCACACACACACCCCCAACACACACACCCGGCAGCAGGACCAGGAACAGAGGTGCTGCTGGACAAGGAGCAGCTGCACACTGCCACGGGGGCTTGGGAGAGAGACGAGCGCTCTCCAGCACGGCCACCCGCGCGTCCCCAGCACGGCCACCTGCGCACCGCGCGTCCCCAGCACGGCCACCCGCACATCCCCAGCACGGCCACCCGCGCATCTCCAGCACAGCCATCTACACATCACTGACGGGGCAGGAATCAAAAGCGGTCCCTTCAGCTCTGAAATCCCGTGTCCTGCTAAAGAAGGAAGCAGCCATTCTCAGGCTCCTGCGTCTCCAACCCTGGCCGCACCATCACTTTCCTGTGCACTTCACATCTCTGTATTTTCTGTCTCTAAACAAGGAGGATCACAGGTTTTCCAGTCTGTTTTCTTCCCGGGGTTGTTGTTCTGATCAAACCAAGCTCACGCCATCCTTTAGGAAGAAAAAAGAACCTAAGATGGGGTCCCTATTCAGAACTCAAGCACAGCTTTTGAATGTTCGGCTTCCTCTGTGAAGACAAGGAAGGCTGACCAGCTGCTGTGTGGTGGCTTGTTTTGAAAAGACACCTACTCGGGAAGGCTGTCACAAGTAAACTCCCCCACGCATACTCCCGCAAGCCTGTGCTCAGAACAGCTGCATGCCGCCGGTCTGTGCTCTGGTGGAAGCCAAAGAGACGCCTACTTTTTCTTTCTCGTTATTGACACCCACCAAGGCCCATCTTCCCTTCCAGTAAAGCACCCCTCCTCTCCACATCTTCTGCTCCCCAGGGCGAGTTTCCACTGTTAATTAAGCTTGGCAGTTACCCTCCTTCTCTTTCCCTCCCTAGCTGGGGGAGTGCATGTCACATCTCTAAAACCAATACATTCTGTCCCTCTTCCAAAGTCCTGACTGGGCTACAGGGCCTGACCAGGACAGAATAACATCTCTATCTGTAACTCTGGGCATCACCCTGACCCCCCATTACAGGCAGCTGGTGGCGCTTCCTGCTCTGGCAGGACTGGGCGGGGAGAGAACTGATGAAGATTGGACAGAGCCCAGTGTTTTCAATGTTCCCAGAGCCTTGGACGTCATTGAGGGGAAACGGCCCAAAGACAACATTGTCTGGATCATGCTTTGTCTCTGCATCTATTGTCTTAAAGGCCTGTGTGGTCAAGGCTGTCAGAAAAAAGCAAAGGAATCAGCCCCCTTAATCCACAGTGTCCTTTCAAAAACCAATAGCCTCCAAGGATGGGGGGAGAAGGACAAGGTGGGGAGGGCAGGGGGAGGAGTCTAGTGTCAGACATCATCCACCTTTGGGGTTTTACGGTCAAGTCTGGAGGCCCACAGGAGTCCCTCCTCAGGAGGGCACACTTCACTCTGCAGTTAGCTACAGGAGCGCAATCCCCCTGGCTCCCCGCAGGCACTTCTAACTGCACCCACACGAAAACCAAGACATCCTGAAAAGCTTTAATAGCAAAGAAACATGCTCTGACCAGAGGCCCCAGTCAAGGAAGCCGTAGAATCAACGCAGCTTCCCTCACCACCATCTCACACATACAGCCGGGGAGCAGCTGGTGTAAAGTCCTCAGTGTACTAGAAAAAGTCGAATGTTGCGGAAAGGCTTGCAGAAAAAGAAGAGCTTGAAGCCTATCAGATGGCTACGTGGGACTCTCCTCCATTGGAGGAACTGCTTGGGGACCTGGTTGAAGGGCAGGTCAGAGTAGGACAGGTGATTACACTGCCAGGCAGGGAACCTCAGGGAATGTGACTACAGACAGTCCTGCAGGGACCAAGCCGAGGGATGGGGCTGCAAATGGAAGCCTCCCCAAGCCCCGAGGGAGGTGGGTGTCTCCTGAAGACAGCAGGTCTGATGACACCCCACCTACCTGCCCCGGGCACTGTCTGTGTGTTCACAAGAGCCCAGGGTGACCATTCTTTTACAGGGTGACTCAACCCTGATGTATCATGAAGACACTTCAAAAGAACTTCCAGTAACATCTCTTGAGTAATTCCAGACCCCTGCAGAAGCCTGGGAGGCCCAGGCGATAAGAGTGGACCCTTTACAAACCCCTCCTTTCACTGGAGTTATAAAAGGCCCTGTGACTCAGGCTTCCGCCCTTGAAATCACAACAGCTGACCAGTCCTTATAGGTTCCCTGACCACTGGACACCCAGAGCCAGCAAGGCCACAGGAAAGATAAGCCCCAAGACGCGGCCACCTGGGGATGTGTTTGCTGATCCCAGCGGCCTCTGGGACCCTAGGAGAGCAGCCAGTACCAGCGGGCACCCTGCTGTGCGTGTGTCTCAGGCCCTGTCTGTGTTCCGTGTCCTGTGTCTCTAAGGCAATGGGCCAGTCAGGAGAAAACAGGCCGGAGGACCAGGAGTCCTATAGGCTGGCACCTGCCGCAGGCTCAGAGGAAGACTTTCAGCTCTCTGAACCAGGGCCAGAGGAGGAGAGGGGCCAGCACCCGCTCCCTGGGCGCCCCTCCTCACCCAGCCCTTACCACCTGGGCACCCTCAGGAATGTCACTCAGCCTCTCTGGGGCGCCGCGTGCTCACTGTCAGGATGACTGGGGTGGCTCCTCATGGAGTTCCCGCGGGGATCAGCTGCGCTATTAACGCATGAAAAGTGTCTGAAGCAGCGCTGGGCACAGCCGACCCAAACAGGAGCTGCTGGCGGGATCCTGGGGAGCCGGCCCCAGCGTGCAGGAGCGTCCCGCCCTGCGCTCCTCAGCGGCTGCGGCATTGCTAGGAGGAAGGCCGTGATAGTGATGAGGTCACAGTGGCCCAGGGCAGGCTGCCAGGCTGCATGGCACCGTCTCTGGAAAGGACGGCAGCAGCTAGAGGCTCCTGACACCCTCAAGTGCTGGGGCATCTGCACTGAGTCACGCCGCAGGCCTCGCCTGGGCTCCCGCCACAGTGACGGGTGCCGAGGTCGTCACCAGGCCCGGTTCACAGAGGAAGCTGAAGTTACTCCCATCACTCGGCCTGCTGAATTAAGCTAAGGCTGCTCACTAAGGACAGAGAGGACACAGCCCTGTAGGTAACGCTGGAGATCTGGCTCCGACGGCAGCTCTGAGAGGGGACTTCTTGGGGGAGAGGCCTAGAGCATGGGCTAGCCCTCTCCAGATACCCTTCTGTGCGCTGTGCAGATGAGGAAGAGGGGTGTGAAGAGCTGCTCTGCGCTGCTCACCTGGGGAGCTGTCTTCCTGCTTGGGGGTCACCCGGTTTGCTGAACAAGAAGCTCCTTCAAAGGAAAGAAGCCCTTTGCAAAACTGTTGTGTAGACGAGGCCCCATGGAAGAGGCTGACCAGCCAGGGATTTCTGGAACAGACTGGTGACGACAATTCTGAGATGCAGGAGGGGTAAAGCTGTTGATCAAGAAGTCCTACTGATCCTACGTACCACGGGGGACCATCTGAAAGGTGCTGATCCCCGGTAGGCCAGGCGGGGAGCAGGCTCCACAGCAAACACATTTCTGGGCTGTGAACAGCTCGGGCAGAGTGTCCGGCCTCCGTTCAACGCCTGGCAGGATGACGGGCAGAGAGCCTCGTAGGAAGTATCTTGCCTCCCTCCCTCCAGGTCTGGAGCCCTCACGCTCCCTCCTGCAGGGTAGGGAGGCCTCTTCTGCCGTCCCCATGCTTCCAGCCTGCCAGCTCCAAGCCCGCGGCTGTGCCCTAGCAGGTCTGCTGCTGTGTTTCACCCTGAACACACCTCTTTCTTACTAGGTTCTCACTGCCACCCGCACATGGGCATCAACCAGCGAGGGACATGTTCTATGGGAGATGCCTCTGCGTGGGGGGTGTCTGTCTGGGGAAACAGTCCCCCCCCACACACTTCAATGATCAAGAAATGCTGGGCTGGGAAGTCAGGGGGCTGCAACAAGAGCACGACCAACTAATCCCTGCCCTTCTGGAACTTTCTGAGCAGAGGGAAGAAATAAAGAAATACAGGCTGCATCAGGTAAGAAAGATGAATACTGAGTAGCTAGTGTGGGAGGACAGGGGGCTCCCAGAGCACAGGGTCCAGAGAGGTCAGTGTGAGAAGGTCACATCTGAGCAGAGACCTGAGCGAAGTATGCAATGCAGAGGAAGAGTGTTTTGAGCAAGGGCAGACAGTGCAAAGGCCTGGGGACCTGCCTGGAAGGAGACTGTGTGATCAGGGTGGAGTGAGCTGCAGGTGCAAATGACGCAGAGGGTTTGATTTGGGTGGGACCAGGAGCTGATTCTGAGATTAGGAAACCTGCAGAAGGAACAATTGGGGGCGTTTAAGAGTAGGGATTCATGGGTTCATGTCTGATCCAGTTATATGTGATACCCAAGCGTCCGTGTCAGGCAGGAGTCGATGGGTAGGTCTGAATGATGTTCAGAACAAAGCTGGTACCAAAGCTGTGTCAGGAATCCTCGGCAGATGCTTAATATGCAAAGCAAGGAGACCTGGTGGCCCCGCCAAACACCATGGCTTGTGCTTGGAGCGTAGACATACAGATAGGGCTGTCGATCCTGAGGTGCTTCATGGTGAGGGTGAGGCAGACACACCCCTCAGACACTGATCAAACTGGGCATCAAGAGACGAGAGGATGGGTCACATCATGGGGTCTTCATGCACAGAAAGTACCTGACGTGTGGCGTCAAGCGCCACGCCCTCATGATACCACGTAACAGTTATTGAGCACTCACTCCAGGAAAGGCACTCTCCGTGCGGATTCATCCACGTAACCCCGACAACTCTGCAGGACACTGGGGTAGACTCACTTTCACCAGCAACTTCCTGAGGCCCCAAAGTTCTGTTCTGATTCTCTCGCACTGACCTGTGCTGTGGGTGTCTCCATCACTGTATGCACCTAAGGAAACACTTCTTCTCCCTCACACGTCAGAGGTTCAGCTCACCGTGGCAGGGAGGATGTGACACCACAGAGCTGCTCGCATGACGACACCAGAGCGAGGAGACCTGGGTGGCAGTCTTCCCCCTTCGTCCACTTCTATTCCATCTGGGCCCTTGGCTCACGGGGATGCTGCTGCCCACCCTCATCTAAGGCAGGTTTCCCCCACCTCGTTAATCTCCTCTGCAAACACTCACACACATCCTCAAGTGTGCTTTTTCCAATCTCCTAAATACTTCTCAGTACCATTAGGGTGACAGTCGGGATGAACCTTCACAGTCCACTTCCTTTCCTAAGGGAGAGGAAAACAGCAGCTTGTTCCTGGTCCCACAGGGCACCAGCTATATGCAGGGTCCCCTTGCCAGAGGACAGCTCAGGTGACGTGAGACCTCTAGGAGTCACAGATGAAGGGCTGGGAAGTTACTGATCCTGATGTGGCCAGGGCTACCTTCCCAACAGGGGGATGGAAGAAAGGCGAACACGAGAAAAACCACTTCCAGTCGCCTCTGCCCCTCGGCTGCCAGCCTCTCCTCTGGTCTTGGCTTACATCTCTCTGACCTTGTCACCTCCCCAGCTACTGACTTCCCCAGGTCTCCCTTGGCTCTAGAACAAGCTGAAGAAATTTCTCCATTCCAGGTCCTTAGAAGGCGGCAGGAAATGAAATGAGCTAATGAAGCTTCCAGAACCTGTGCCAACCAAACGCACGAGAAGTGCTCCCCCACCCTCCCAATGCTTTCCTTGAGGGATGCTACATCATCTCTCAAGCAGCCTTCTTCATTCATCTCGTACAAGATAAGTTTGGGGGTCAGACAGAAGAAGTGAACCCCTGAGACTCAAAGCTCCAGCTGCAGATGGGAATTCAATCTTGCTCTGGGGACTGACCTACTGCTTCCACGCTCCAAGACCAGCTGCTTCTGACTTTCTCCGTTGGTATCCCAAGACTTTTCAGAGACTGTGGACAAGCCCCCAGCTAGTATCCCACTGCTACCAAGCTTTCCTCTGCGCAAGCTGTCGCTCACACCTGGCGACCTGTTTTCCCTTTTGAGTTTGTTCTCCCGGGTTAATAAAGTCTTCCTTATGAGTTCATCCTTCACTGTCTACCACCTTATTTTAGGAGGGCTAAGGTAAGAGCCCGGTTGGAGACAGTCTACCTGTCTGATAAGCAGGAAGGTAGACATGTCATCCAATTAGACGGGCAGGTACATTCCATCCACAAAGACAATAGGCATGACAACTCCTCTTCCTTCAAGAGCACACTATCACGCTTGTTCTGTGGGCTGCCTTCCAGAACATTACCCACAAGGCAATCTCACCTGAGGCCCTCAGGACAACAACTATGGCCGGTCACCTCAGCGACCGTGTTGTGCCTGCTGAGTGTGACCTCCTCCTGTCGCCCACCAGAGAGAGACTGCAACAGAACACAGGGCACAAGGTCAGGATCCCAAGGTCCTGGGCCCACCCCGCTACAGATCACCAGGGACAAATGCTTTCTCTGAGCCTCGGTTTCCTCACTGGCAGACTGGAGTTCAAAGTCTATTTACACAGTGCGGTGCTGAGCAAATGTAAAACCCTATGCAAATGTGGATTGTTCTAACTAGGGAAGAAGCTGCTGTAAACCCTGCAGGAGGTCTTGTTCAGAAGACCCAGGTCGCCCTCTCCACCAACAGCTCTTGTAAGTCCAGCAATTCCTTCTTCCACAGAGGTTCAGTATTCAAAGTATTGAACGAAAGCCCACCCTGGCCATTTGCACACAAGGAGTATGAATTGAAAGGACCAAGTGCAGCTGAGTTGGAAGAACGCTGGTCTAGCATGCATAAAGCCTTGGGTTCTATCCCCAGCGTCAGATGGACCTGGTAGGATATAGTCCGTGAGCTTGGGAGGTAGAGGCGAGAAGATCAGGAGTTCAAGGTCATCCTGAGCCAAACAACTGCTTTGAGGCCAACTGGGCTGTGTAAGACGCGGTCTCAAAATAAAGGAAGAAGAAGGGGGGAGGGGAGATAAACGGAGGGGGGAGGGGGAAGGGGAAGGCAGGGGGAGGGAAGGAGGGAAGGGGTGAGGGAGGGGGAGGGGAGGAGAAGAAAGTAGCAGTGGGGTGGTGGAGCTGGATATAGTGGAACACACTCGTGGACCACAGAGGAAAGAAAAGCTGTGCCTGCAGCCCTTTTTGTTAAGTAGTAACACACACCTAGCTTTACATGATCTTATACTGACTGATTCCCATCAGCACAAGCATCAGCTGCTCACACCCAAAATGCGAGGGAGCCTGAGGTCTGGGGGCACAGGAGAAAGCAAGCAAAGGTGAGTTCCAAGAAGCGGTCTCTAATGGCGAACAGTAAAGAGGGAGACAGACCCCAGGAATAAGCAGAATACATCACGCATTCCCTCAAAAGTTGGTTCCAGGGTACAATTGTAAAGTGGTAGAGGAACCTATATAGAGATGAGAGAGACAGGAGAAGAAAGACTGAATATCAGTTCTAGGGGGTGTCTGGTGGGGTGTCCAGTAACATGACATTGTCACTAAGACAGAGAACTGAAGAAGACTGCCATGTTAAAATCACTAAAATCCATCAGCTGGAATGCACGAAGTCCTAAGGATGGGGACGCAGCTCAGCGGCGCGGCCCCTGCCTCTCGCACCACGTTTCATCTCCAAGCCACTGTCACGAGGCCTGCAGAGGCAGCCTGCTGATGCTCAAATGGAGCCCAGAGCCAGGCCGGAATACATCAGCCTAAGCCAATCCGCTGGGAGTCACTCGGCTGAACACAGAAGAGATAAGCCTGAGTCACGGGCTGGTAACGTGCAGCCTTGGGTAAGCAGACGAAAGCAGGAAGAAGGATCGGGGGCTTCCTAAGAATACGGCTCCAAGTGTCAGACAGATTCAGAGGAATGCACTTATGAAGACGGGAGAAAGAAGAATTTCTGCAAGAGACACAGAAAAGAACACTCAGGGGAAAAAGTAGGAAGGACGAGAGAATGAGATGTCCTGGAAGGCTATGGCTATCAGGGGGGCTGGTAGCACTGAGTACCTCGTCAAAAGCAAAGAAGGACTCAGAAGGAAAAAAACACCCACTTGATTCAGGATTGGAGAGACAGTTCAGTAGCAAAGTGCTTCTGCAAGTGAGAAGACCTGAGTTTAATTCTCAGAATGCATGTACAAAAAAAAAAAAAAAGACCATGCAGGGGTCCTTATATTCCCCACAGTGGGAAGGCAGAGACAAGTGGATTCCTGGAGCTCCCTGGCCAGCCACTCTAGCCTAGTTAGTATGCTCCAGGCTGACATTAACCCAGAACTGTCCAACTTCCACATTCATGTGCAGGTGCATACACAAATGTGCAAAAATAAAAAGTCTGAGTTGGTCATGTGGGAGTCAAAAATGCTCTACAAGGACCCTATTACTGAAGATGCAACACAAACGGATCACAGCACATGGACAAAATACACCAACTAGATAGAACTGGTC
Source organism: Typhlomys cinereus (assembly GCA_023101885.1). Taxonomy (NCBI): domain Eukaryota; kingdom Metazoa; phylum Chordata; class Mammalia; order Rodentia; family Platacanthomyidae; genus Typhlomys; species Typhlomys cinereus. The sequence goes on from JALPQD010000486.1 coordinate 1,347,181, forward strand.
TGTGGACTTTCTCCTTGCTGGAGAGCTTACACAGTACCGAGAGATACTGTAGATGTGCTGGGGGAGAGAAACCCCATCAGCATGAGATCTGTGAGGTGCAATATAAATCATCATGCCAACTTACAGTTCACATACTGCTGATGAGGCTTGTGATTATTTCTCTCCCCCAGTGTAATAGTGGCAGGAGTATCAAGGAGACAACCAACAGCTTTCTGATTGGATTCAAGACCCGCTTGTCAGAATGGTACATATCCCTGTCACTATAAACTAGAACAAGAACCTAAAAAAGGGAAAGTCCAATAAACCTATGGGTAGGAAGATAGTACATCAAACTGCTCTGTGGGTAGCTTTTATATACCCATAAAATGGGAACTCACAGTGGAAACCTTTGGGTCTAGAGCTGGATGAGTGAAGGGAAATGCACATATCAGTGGGGTGGCCTGAAGAGAGGTAACTTGACATGCTGTGGAGGCCTGAGCACCCACAGGGGTGGGCAGGATGGCATGAACCCTAGGGTCCATGGAGGCACTTGGGCAGAGTGGTGGAAGGAGTGGGAGGGAATGGTAGAAGGAAGGAGATGGAGGGGAGGATAGAGGGAGGGAAGCTGGGATGAATACTCAATATACTTGCAAAAGTAGGAAAAAAATGCTCTACAAGAAGATAATAAATAGGTAATCAGTGCCCTTGATTTTCTATTTGAAAAGGAACAGATCAGAAGCTGCAAAGATGTGTCTGTAAAGTACCACCATCCCTTAACATTCCAACCCAAAGCACTGCGCTTGAAGAACATGAGCCCAAATCTCTACTCATCAGGAAAGAGCGTACCTACATTGAATGGTGATGTCCACTAAGGGTGAGGCAAGGAAGTGTGCGTCTCCCTGGATCAGATGGTTTCTATGTTGATAGAACTACCTGATAGTTCTCTGTGCACAGTGGGCTCACTACAATTAATTGGTAGTTGGAATTAAACTTCAAAATCCAATCTGCTTTCCAACCATCTTTAAGTGACTGAGACCGAAAGAGCCTCAGAGGGAAATGCAGGGGCGCTTACCTTGATTCTTTTTCTACATCCCTGAAAAGCAGTCTAAGGGGACTTAACCCACCAGAGGGGTTCTGGGGGCCTTGCCCAGAGCACATGCTTCTTCTCATCAGAGACACCTTCCCAGACATGGAGATACCATGTGGCCTGCACCCCCACTTCACAGCACAAAGAACGTGCCAAGACTCCATTCCTGAAACCAGAGAGGCCTGGCACAATGTTCCGTAAATGGCAGAGACATACCCAGTCCTTCAGAACTCCACTTCATGCCCCTCTGGAAGGTGAGAGAAGCGCCCATGCAGGAGAGAACGGCCCTGCAACTGCACACTCAGACGGGGACAGTGTTCCTGCCTGCTGCCCTTTGCTCCACACCTGGAGCAGCATCGCCCTAAACCCTAAAGCAAACCACACCTTTAGCTCAACCTCGAGAGATCAGCAGATGGACTAGCCACTCTTTCCCCAGTGCAGAAGGAAGAGTCCCCCCCCCTGCCTCCCCATCCAAATCAATGCAACATCCTTCAGCTTGTCCGGGGACAACCACAGGAAACAGGAAAGCAGATCAGAAAGCATTTCAAGTGCCCAAAGGGATGTGGTTATCTTTCACACACGGGCCCTAGGGAGAGGAGGTCAATCTTGTGTAACAGGAGAAAATAAAATACTTCCCTATTTTGTGTAAGGGAAAAACATCCCCAAGCCCACATCCACAACCACAGAGGACATGATAAAACCACGATGAACCAGACATCCTGAATCCAAGGGCCCCTGCAATTTGAACCTCCTAGCATTGTATTTAGACCAGGTCTCTCTGCAAGGGCCTGGGCCGGGGGCGGGCAACAGCATGACTGCTATCCCCAACCCGGCACGTGACAGGGTTAGACAGAGGGCCTCTCACAGCTCTGAGTGTCCTGTCCTATCCAGCCCTGAGGGGGCTAGAGAAGCTCTAGAGGGGGCTGACTTGAGTCACAGGGAGCTGAGCCCGTGACTACGACTCTAATGGGCAGGGCATAGAGAAGAAGGGGTGAAAGGGGTACCCTTCATGCAGAGAAGCCACAAACACTGGCCTCCAGGGAAAGAAACTACCCTGGACCACCCAGATGCCTCTTCCAGGCGTGGGAGCCACCGTCAATCAACACAGCTTCTGGCCAAGAGCTGCAACCTGGCTGTGGACCACAATCACCCAGGCTACCCCTGGGGAAATGTCAAGGTTTGGGGTCCCTTCCTCCACCAGGTGTCAGCACCTCCAGCAATCTGAATGGTTAAACTCGCTGTTTGGCAATGCTGTCGAGCCTCCTGCAGACCATTAACAACAGTCACAGCGATTGCTATGGGATGAACTGTGCCCCCCCCAAATCAAGTGTATCCCCACAGGCTACGCTCTACTATACTGCTGTATACAAACAAAAAAGACCATTAGGACACACCTTAATCCAACAAGTCCTGACAAAGCAAAGGGAGGAGCGCACAGGAGTGACAGGCACCCACTGGTGGGGGGGGGAGCGAAGCCTCCAGGCACCAAGGCTGCATGCGCCTTATCTTGGACTCCCACCCCAGAACTGTGAGGCAATAGATGTTTGTTATTTAAGGCCCCAGACTGCTTTTTAAGGTAGCCTGACGCCAGAGAGATACGCAATGGATTAGGCGCCTGCTTGAAAACTTGAGTTCGATCCCCAGAAACCCACACAGTGAGAGGAGAGAATTGACTTCTGAAAGTTGTTCTCTGACCTCTATACACCCACGTGCCATGATTCGTTCTCTTTCTCACTCTCATCATTTTTTTTTTAAAAAAGAAAAAGAAATTTGGGGCCGTGAGATCTCTCCAGGTAAAGCACCTGCTTGAAAACCTAGCAGCCTGAGTTCGACCCCTGAAACCCCACATGGTGCATGTGCTCCCCCACACACATACGCCCCTCAAATAAATAAGCAAATAAGATTTTTTTAAAGGCAGCCCTAGACCCCCAGCGTCAACCAGGCAGGCACTCCAGCCCGCGCAGCCCTTCCTGGTGTCAACACCATTCCCAGCAAGGACCAGGAATGGTCCTCAGGTGGACATAGAGCCCCGGCCTAGAGGTATGGTTACTAATCCCACCTTGCAGCTAAGAACCTTGAAGCTCTGGAGTTAACCACACAGTTCCTGATCCTAACTGACAGCAACTCCTCAGCCCTGGCCCTTTAAAGACTAGAGCGTGACCTCGGCCTGGAAGCCCCCATCCCTGCCCTGCCTCACCCAGGAGCTGGCCGCTGGATTCCTGTCTGATGTTCACAGGCCGAGGTCTCCCCCCAGGAGACACGTGAGGGTGTCATGCTCTCCGCTGTGTATAGTTCTACGCTCTTTGTTTTTCTTACTATAAACACTGTTAATTTGGTGATGGAGGAACATTAAGGAGAAGAAGCTACTACAATTAAGACGGTCAATTGAATCTTGGGCTTCTATGCAGAGAGATCAGCAATTAAAAGGAATGTATTTGGAAAGACTACTAAGTAGTCTTAGGAAAAAGACAGTGCCAGCTGCCCCAGCCAAGATCTCATCGCCCAAGACCAGCTGAGGGATTCAGGACATGGAGGCTGCTGGAGCCGTGACCCAGCCAGGCAACCTCCAGAAAGGATGTTTTTAAAAGCAAGGTCCATTTCATCACCTTTCGGAAAATCAGAGGAGACCCTGCAGGACAGACTAGCAGGCTGGCGTGGCCACCACATGCAGACAGTGCCTGCGGCAGCGGCGGCCACCGAGCAGGCCCCTGGTCTTCGGCTGAACACTCCGGCTCTCTCTGGCAGACGAGGCTCTGACACGGATCAGCGTGGGCCTCACAAGTGCCAATTTTCATACTTCCAGAGCCCGCAGGGCTGCCGCTTCTCTTCTTAAATGGAGACTGTCAGATAGGATTTTTGTGCAAACGCACATTTTCCTCGGGGCGAACCTTCTGAATCTACTACTGGTTCCTTCGTTTTCCCGAAGCGTCTTTGGGTGTGGTGGAGACATGGAAGTCAAGCAGGCCGATGTGGGGAGGGACGGCCGCCCGATGCCTGCACACGGCGAGAGCAAAGTGTGGGAACTGCTGCACGAGTTGAGGGAGAAGCAACACGCGGGGGGCATCCAGCTGCTCCCCAAACTCGTCCACAGCCCCTCTGTCAGAGGACTGCCAGCCCTTCCAGAGGCAGCCAATACAGAAGACTGTGTAAAAGGGGGTGACGGAGAATGAAAGTCCAGAGCGGGCAAGCTGAGGAAGTAGGTCTGCAGGCACTAGCGATGGCTCGGCTGCACGAGTGAGGACCGGAATTCAAGCCCAGCACCCACATTAAAAAGCCAGGTGCAGCAGTGCATGTGTAATCCTGGGGAGACAGCGGGGCTCATTCAAGCCAGTCTCCTGACTTTGAGACCTCAACTTTACCGAGACACCCTATCTCAAAAAATATGGTGGAGAGCTATTGAAGACCTCTCTCTGTCTCTCTCTCTCTCTCTCTCTCTCTCTCTCACACACACACACACACACACACACACACACACGAAATAATGAATGTTGGGGAGAGGAGGACGACAGGCCCCAAAGGGCAGTGGGTTCTGTTCTGGACGCGTGCTCCACTGTCTCTCTGCGGCAGCCACCTGGCCCGGCTGGAACACCTACCATCAAAGCTCCCTACAAAGGCCACTTGTTTCCCTTGAGTGCCCAGAGTAGTGGTGGAACCAGTCAGCCCAGTTGGGGACCGTGGTCCTGGTGGATGGGTGGTGACAAGGGGCACTGTGACCACAGCAGATAATTAGCAAGGCAGTGTTGAGTTACGAGGCCAGCCGCTCACCTGCCAGGCAAGCACATGGGAGGATTCTGCTTCTAGACCCAGGAAGAGGTCAGGCCGGGTCAGTTACAGGCTATGGTATCTTCGCTCTGTACGCCGCACACACAGCTCCAGGAGACACCAGGGAGGCAGGGGGAGAAAGGTGGTCGCAGCTGGGGATGCAGCTCAGTTGGCAGAGCACTGGCCTAGCACGCGGGGCTCTGGGATTGAGTCCCAGCCCCACAGAAACTGGGTGCAGTAGCTCACGCCTGTAATCTCAGCACTCAGGATGTGGGGTAAAGAGGATCAGAAGTTCAAGAACATCCTCTGCTACAACACAAGTTCGAGACCACTCTTGGTTCCATGAGACCTTGTCTCAAAAATATATACATGACAAATACGAGAAGAAAGAAAAAAAATTACAAAGAAGTCAAACTTTATCACATAAGGGACCTAGGCAGGTCTGGTCAGAGGAACGGGGTTAGTGACCGTAAGAGGTATTCAAAATGTGTGGGGATGCTGTGGTTTGGCTGGCATGATGGTGGGCAGTGGGTAGATGCCAGTGAAAGTGAAGCAGAAGCTGGTTTCCAGATGCCACAGGCAGGCAGGGCTGTGGACTGGCTCATGCCCACGGGCAGAGAGCTCAGACGTGACAGGGCGAAGAAACAACCACAGCCTGCGGACTGGGCTCTGCAGTCACCGCCACCAGTTTCTAATTCTCTCTAGAGAAACTGAGCTAACGCAGCGTGTAGCAAGAAGACAGCAGCCCCCTCCCTTGAGCTGAATCTGCTACAGCTTCCCCGTCTCCCACTACAAGTCCTCTGGCCTCCGTCCCCGGGGCAACCCCAGTGGGTCAGAATGTCCTTCCCAAGCCTCGGGCCTCTTGGGGAGAACACGGAGAGGTGTAAAACTGCCAGGCTCACATGTCCAGGATCTCTTATCTCCTGCCCGGAATCAAGACCAGGCCTGCGTATGCGGCCATGCACACCGCAGCACGTGAGACAAGGGCGGCTGGATCTCAGAGGGACTAGAGATGTGGGGGCTGCAGCCCTGAGGGAATCCCAGCTCCCGGGGCTAGCAGCTGTGCTGAGCCAGTCTGTACCTAACCACTCTGAACTCTGTTCTCGTCCCTCACAAGGACTCCCCCATCCAGGGCTGCTAGGAACTAGAGGCGGAGATCACACGAGACTTGGTAGACAGTAAAACTGCAATGTGTGTAAGCAACTCGCCACTGGAATTTCGCATACATGTCTTCCTTTTCATTTTCTTCACTGAATTTTCCAAATGGATGTGCACGCTTGATTCCAGCAAAGGACAAAGCTTTTTGGCTTGTTCGGCTTTTGAAACAGAGGGGGCTGTAGGAGCCAGAATCCCAAGTGACCCCCCCCCACTTTCTTCCAAACACACAGCGCTGAAGCAACAGCCCTCCCACTTGCTGGTGGATCTGCTTGGGGGATCCGCTTAGGGGATCCTCTTTCAGGTTGGGAGAGCTACAGCCTGGCCCTTCTGTTCCGTGACTCTGTCCCCCATCCTGCCCACCCAGAGGGACGCCAGGCTCGCTGCCTCCAGGGAGCCCTTCCTGCTGGCCCGGTGCCTCTCTCTCCCCGTGGGAACACGATCTCTGCTTGTGCCCGCCTCCTCCAGCAGATACTCGCCGCCCAGAGACCTGGCATGCGCTGCTCATTCTCACCCGGAGGACAGAGTCACCTGCCGCCGTCCTGTGACAGGACAGAGGTCCTCGGGTCCTCGGTGCAGCCTCAGAGGAAGTGAGCAGAGGGAAGGATCACAGTGGACGGTCCCATGGCACCTCTGAACCCAACCCAAGCTAGGCATGGCACACAACACGCTGGGCATGGCACAGACCACACTGGGCATGGCACAGAGCACACTGGGCATGGCACAGAGCACACTGGGCATGGCACAGAGCACACTGGGCATGGCACAGACCTACGGGTGCATGGGCACAGAGCACGCAAGGCCAGGCATAGCACACTGGGGGCATGGCACAGTGTCACCTAGGCATGGCACACGGCACAACAGCCATGGAACACAGCAGGTCCCAGCCAACAGACCCAACCCCTGTCTCCGCCTCCCTCTCTCTGTGACTCCGGTCCTTCTTCCCCCCGGGGCAGTGCCCTGTTCTTCAATGACTGGCAAGAACCAGCCTTCTGAAGATAGCCAGACATAAGGAGGCCAGGACCCCCTACACTCAGGTGGAGAGGAAAAGAGTTCTGAGACTCACAAAAGACACTGCTGGCCATCTTGGCCCTGGGCACCTGAGAGAATTCAGCATGCTAGTTTGAAATGTCCAGGCGCCAAATCTCATAAACCAAAGACATTCAGAGTGCTCATGTCAAACACAGATGCTCGGAAAGTCTCTCAGGAACTCTGACAACACACTCTCAGAGAGGAGAGGAGATCCTGCGGGCTCCTCTCTGCCTGCCTGCAGGGATGACGATCTCTAAGATCAGCTTTATACTACTTGTTCTTCCAAAATAACACGAGTCAAACAATCACATGAAACACTTCGCTAGTGCCTAGACTTAAAAATAATAGTACTTAAAAAGTCAGTCAAAGGCATGTGTACAGCACAAGGGGTGAGAGGTGCAAAGGACTGCGAGGTGGTGCGGCCAAGCGGAAGAACACAGGTACTGAGCAGGATTCCCCCACCCAAGAGAAAGGAAATCAACTAGGAAGATGGTCCTGTATCCAGGGTACAGTTCTTGGAGGAAACACACTGGAAGATGCTTCAGTGCGACACGGCTACAGGACTTAGGACAAACATGTCTTGAGGGGGACGAAGCTTTTCCTGAATGAATCAGGAGGAAGGACACATGCGGACCAGAGGGAGAACATGAAAAGACCACCAGTAGGTGCTATGCCCAAGAACCCAGATGGAGACAGGAGCTTTACACTGCGCCTTTCCCACCCTCTGGGGACCTGAATCCCAGCAAGGCTAACGCAGGAGAATGGTATATCTAAGATCAGCCTGGAATACAAAGCAAACCGAGGAGGAAAAAAAGAGGAGGAGGAAGAGGAAGACTATTGAAGAAAGAAAAGAAACATGTTGGAAAAAAGAAGCAGCACCAATAAAAACATGATTAAAGGCCGGTGAGATAGCAAGGCAGGTAAAATGCATGTGTGCAACCCAGCAACCTGAGTTCAACCCCTAGAAACCCACATGATGGGAGGAGAAAACCCGCGAACACCAACACATGTGCGTGAGCGCTCACTCTCTCGTGCATGCCCTCCCTTTCTCTTTGTAATGAATATTTTTAAATGTTTTATTATATTTATGTAACAGAAAGGCCCAGCTGGTTCACACCTGTAATCCCCAGGAAACCAAGGGCTAAAAGTTCCAAGACAGCTAGGGAATTTTGTCAAGACCTTGTCTTTAAAAAAGACTAAGAAGAAAGAAGGAAGGAAGGGAGAAGAAAGAGGAGGAGGACAAGAAAAACAATCTCACCGCCCAGACTAGTCCTTAGAATAATTGCTGCCATTTTACTGTTATTTGGAAAGCAGGCGAGCAACACCTACCCACAGGAGGCGGCTGTGTTCTGTGTGACCAATGGAAAAGACCACACGAGGAAAAGTCTGCCCTTCTCTTTCTCAGTGGTAGAATGGGAAATAAAGCCATGGCATGAATGAGGGTCTGCACGGATGAAGAGGCTCGAAGACGAAGCTTGAAGGCGTTCTGTCCACATGTCTGTCCCCTTGCCGCCAGGCATCTGATGGGAGGTTTCTAAGGCGTTCGCTCTGGCTCCACTGTCGGTAGGCAATCTGCAGAGCCCCTCTAAAGTCCCGACTCCGCCTTTGGGGTCAATGAGTGTGACCCAAACATAGTAGTAATAAGGAACTCGCCTGCGCGCAGCTCCTGCCAAGACAAGCACCTTCCTCCCCTGACCAGAACAGCCTTCATCAGGTGTGGTGGCTGCGAGGTGTGCGGCTCATCTGCCGGCCAGGTACAGGGCTGCACTTTCCAGCGCCCCATCCTCCCCGAAACTCTTGATTCCCTTCCCGTACCCTCCCCACGCCCACTGACTGATCAGAACGGTGCTTTACCTGGAGGAGCTGAAGGGAAAGGGTCGCGCACTCACCGGGACGTAAGAGCCCCCCCCTCTCTGCACGGGAGGCCCGTGACGAGGGGAGAGACCCGGGTCGTGACACTGTTTGGAGATGGACTGGTCCCCAGAGCTCCAGGTGGGACGGGAGAGGAGGGACAGGAAAGGGGAGTGAGGAAGGGGGAGAGGCAGGTCAGGCTGCAGAGCTGCAGAGCGCCCTGGCCTCCCTTAACTACAGGCAGCCCGGGGCCTGCTGCCTGCTTCCGAGCGAGCGAGCGAGCGCCAACAGTTATCTTTTAATCCGACCCCCGGAAGACACCAGCTGGCAGCAGCGCCGGGGCAGCTCCCGGGGCGCGTGAGTCATCGGGCGGGACTCCAGCGCTGTCCCTTCAGGCTGGAGCTTGCTCCGGGCTCCTGGGCAAGTGGCCCCTACTCCCGCCAGGGCCTGGCTCCGGGCAGGCATCTGCATGAGTCAGGGGCACAGGTGGGCCAGGGCAGGAAGCAGCGGGCAGGGCAGGGTCAGGACAGCAATCCCGGGGGTCCTGACGGGTCCCGGGCGGTCCCCTAACCAGGGAGAGGGAAGCCGGGTGGCTCAGCCTCCTCTCCTCCTGGCTCTGTACAGTGGCAGTCGGCATGGCACAGGCTGCTCCCCTGCCCCCCAACAGACTCCCAACCACAGGGCTGCTGCTGAGGTAGCTGTGGGGCGAAGCAGCAACCGTCTCTGAGGCACTCGAGCAATCCCTGACCTCCTCCCGGGAGTGTGAAGATAACCGTCCCAAGGGCCACTGAAGGAGCGCGTGTGAATTCACACACGCATGCTCACACGGGAAATCTCGGGTCTGACAATAATGAAGCCGGACATAACCTGTCGCCTTAGCAACACAGGCGTTTGAATCTTGTTTCCACAGCAGCCAGGACAAGACGCAAGACAAAAAGTCACTCGGGTCTCCCCAGCTGGGAAGCTCACAACCACCCGGGGGCAACCCGCCACAGCCAGGACTCCATGGAGGGCAACACCTGTCAGCGGAAACTGGTGACTAAAACCTCCAAGCCTTAGCTGGACGTGTGGTTGGCACCTGTAACTCCAGCACTCGGCACACTGAGGCAGAAGATAGGGAAGACACTGTGGTCAGCCCAGACTACCCGGTGAGTTCTAGGCTAGCCTGGACTACAGAGTGGGACCTGTAAAAAAAAAAGGGGGGGGGATAAAAGGAAGGAAGCAAAGGCAGGAGGTAAGGAACGAAGGGGAGAAGAGGGAAGGGAAAGGAAAGAAGAGAGAAGAAAAGAGAGGAAAATAAAAACTCCATGCCTCATCCTGGCCTCCAGGACGCTCCATTCCCACCTCAACTCAGTCCCTCCCAGCTCAGTGGAACGTCCTTAAGCTCTGCCAAGCAGGGGAAACGCACCGCCTCATTCGCTGCCTTGGGACAGGCAAATGAGAGCCACTCTGTATCAGTCGTGGAGAGGAATCCGGCAGGACAGTGACCCTGGACAGATGCGGTTTCTAGCTCCGTGACCCTGTGCCCAAAGGCATCTCGCCTGGACCACAGGCAAACACTGGAGCACGAGAGCCAAGCGAGGGAACACCATCAAGTCCCTGGCGCCTACCAGGATAATGCATAAGGCTGTGCGGAGGACACCTTTGGGTGGCAGTTCTCTCTTCCACCTTGTTTGAGCGGCCGAGTCATCCCCCAGCCCTCGCCAAGCATAAAGGAAGGAAACGAGCCCAGTGGGACACACTAGATCACTGACCTCGATCTCACAGGCCAGGGTGACACACCAAAGCCAGGCAGCTCAGAAGCAGTGGGAGCAAATTTGGAGGCCAAGCGTGGCCCATGCCCCCTTCTCTACCTCATCCCCTCAAACTCTCTCTGACCAGGACATTGCCCGTGGGCACCCAGGATGCCCCAGTCCTTGCTGCCTTCCTATGGACACTACCAGGAACGCACTCACCAGTCACCTGGCAGACTCCTACTAGGTCCTCAAAGTACAGCTCGAGCCACCTCCCCTGTAACATGGGGCCCCGGTCTCCCCAAGGACAAGAGTCAAATTCTTCCTCAGAATTGTCTCACATGAGCACACAGCTATCTGACTGCCACCTGCTTTCCAGTGTGGGTGGCTCATGCCGACGCCACTTCAGCACGGTACGCTGTGATTAAGTGACCGGACGCGAGTCCTTCTGGACTTACAGACCACAACACACAGGGCAGGTGCAGCAGACCCGACCTTCACCGGGACAGACGCTAAACATGGCGACCGGCCTCACGATGGCTACGCTAGCAAAAAGGTCAGCCCCAGCTGGCTTGAGTGACCCTCTGGGCAGCAGCAGCAGGGCTGGGAGGCCACACGTCCACAGGATGAAGCCGAGGCTGCTGGAGATTTCCACGTGGTAGAGGTCACTACAACCACAGTGATCTGGGAGTCATACTGGTGGGAGGGGGCCCGGGACCTCCTCCACGGGACCCTCCCGCACTGGGTGGAACCCACCTAGGCTCTCTGGCACTTTCGTTCCTAGGACAGGACGCGGCTTCTCGGCTGCTGGACAGGAAGTTGCTGGGCGAGGCTGGGCCGGGGCCACAGTGCTCGGCTCCAACGGCGGATGGGCCAGAGGTCCCCTTGGGGAAGCAGCGGAAAGACGAGCTCTCTGTCCTGACCCACTTCTCCCACAGCTCCCGTCCCAGGCCGGCCCCCACGCCAGCAGGAACATCCTTCCTGTGGGTGATGTCAGTGTTCACGCCAGACAGTGCTCGACTGAGCAAAGCCACTCGGAAACGTCTACATTTCAGAGGAACACTGGGTCCCTAGGCCGGGACGGCCGCCGCCTGCCACCGCCCCCAGCGTGCACATCACATGCTCTCCCGGAGAACAGGAGGGATGTGGAGGCCTCTGCGTCCCTCCTCAGACTCGAGCACTGGGCAGGTGTCACATACCCTTTCCCAAACCCCAACCGGGGCTGTGGAGATTGGGGTGCAGTTCAGTGGTAGGACATCCGCCTAGTATAACCAAGGTCTGGTTTCCATCCCCAATGCCATGACAAAAATAAATAAACCAACAGCAAGAATAAAAGAGCTCTGGATGCCAATCTCCTCTCCCCCACACACACATACCTTATACACACACACCTTATACACACACACACACACACACACACACACACACACACACACACACGGGCTCTGCATCAGGAAATCTTGGTAGAACACCATCTACTTTGCAACTAAGGCTGGCCTTGAACTCCTGACCTTCTGGCCACCTCCTCCCAGATGACGAAAATACAAATGTGTGCCAGTATGCCAGCCTTTTTTTTTTTTTCATTGAAAGAAAGAAGAGGAAAAGCAAGACAAAGAGGAGGAGAGAGGAAAAAAGGAAAGCAGAAAGGAAAGAAAGGGGAAGGGACAGAAAGAAGGAAAGCTTTACAACTGTTTTTTTTTTCCCCACTTTGGTTAATGATTAACTACAGCCTATTTTTCTTTTGTTCACTAGCATCTTCCAAACTGCCTACAACAAACGTTATTTACTACATACAACTTGAAAATCTCTGTTCTAAAACCCCAAATCTAAAATGTTCCGAAATCCAAAGCCTGCTGCATGCTGACACTCAAAACATTTTAGATCCTGAAACATTTTCAACTTGGGGTACGGGGATAATTAAGCAGAAAAAAATCTATGTAAATATTCTAAAATCTGAAAAATTCAGTCTGAAGCGCCTCGGGTCCCAAGCACTTCAGATAAAGGTTATCCAGCCTGTAATTATTTTTTGAAAAACAAGTCGTCTTCTTGCTGTAATCACTGGCATCAGAGCTAAGCCAGACAGGGCTAGAGGCGCGGGGGAAGCGCTGATGGCGATCTGCTTCAGCGGAAACATGACGGAGCTCCTTCTGCATGGCGTCGAGCTTCCTATAGGCCTAGCAAATGAGAGCAGGCTGCGGAGCAGGATCTCACCTTCCCGAGGCTAACTCTCCTGTAGTATAGAGCACCGCAAAGCCCACGGACACGTGGAACTGGGCCGCTGCTTCTGTAAGAAGCGTCCTCAGGGGCGACCCCCAACCTCACCCACCCTGGCCCCTGCTGACGCACGTTCGCAGCACCAGACTTCAACAGCTTGCTCATCTCCTGCTGCATGATCATTAGAAACTGCTTATCGCCGCTCCATCCCGTCCCCGGAAGGGCGGCCACCCCACCCAGCCCCTGGGGAGCTCCACCAGCCCTCTCACAGCAGGGATAACTCGGCACAGCAAGGCCCGGTAGGGGTGAGCCATCTGCCAGCTCACGGACCCACAGACGCCGCAGTGCCCGAGGCTGGCAGAGTGGAGGCCCTCCCTCCGTCGAAGCCCAAGGACAGGAAAGCAACGTGTTCCTCTCCTCCTCGGCTCGTTTATTTCCTCTAAGGCCCGTTTCCCTTCCGAAATCATTCTGGTTTTCGTCTTTGCGTTCTTGCAAGACGGGCGGTGCTTTGTTCACGGCCGGGCATGATTACACCACATGGCCCACCTCGCTCCACGCCGTGTCACAAGGGGCACCACACTGGCCGGGCGGGCATGCGTGAGAATCATCGGTCCCTCGGAACTGCTTCAAGGATGGCAGGCGCGCGCATGTGCGCTCACACACACACACACACACACACACACACACCTGCACCATTCTGCTCTCCAGGGGTGGATACTGGAGAATGCTGTCCTCTGCGTATAAGAGCCACTGCCTTCTTAAAGAGACCCCCGAGATCCAGCCTGCTGATCTCTCTCGTGGAAGGAGGTTTCACCTGAGATTCCGGGGCTCCCCCTTCCGTCTCCTGGGCAGTTGTAATTCTGCCCTAAATGCACATGGCCTTGGAGTCTCGGGAAGTGCTAGAGTAGACAGAGGGTTGAAGGTTGATGGAAACGGGGGACGACTCCATCTATTCAGCCATAGGGTGAGACTTCCTGGTGGTATAGCTGCTCTGGGGTCACCCAGGCTCTGTTGAGTAACCCTCATCCAAGCTCTGTTAAGCCCCAAATTTCACTGGCTCCCACACTGGACCCTGGTAGACTCGCAGTGTTTTGAGGTTGGTGCTGGAGGGGAGCACATGGGCGTTCTGGCAACAGACACCCTCGTCCCCGTCTCACAGTAGGGCTGTGACAGCCTGGACCTTCCCCTGAGAAGTGACACCCTGAACACAGGCTGCCGGGCAGGTCTTTCCTGGACCCCTGCCAGCCAGAACTGCAAGACCACCGCAGCCACTGGCTTTCTGCCAGTCTCAGAAGGGGAAAGGGCTGGAGCTCGGGGCTCGGCCTGGGGCGGCTTCTTACCATTCCTGCCGGGAAAGGGCAAGAAAGGTTATTTGTCACGGGGAGCATGAGCAGCACAAAATGGAAACAACTAGTCACTGGCCGGTCTCCACTGTGAGACTCGATGCTCGTCCCCAGGGGTGGCTGGCACACAAACATCACACCCTGACTGCCCACTGCCATCCGTCCCACCTGCGCCAGGGCTGCGGCTCCTCCCCAGGAGGCCGACCTTCTCATTGCAAGTCACCTGGTCCTGCTACCAGCACCTGTGACGTGGGGCTCTGGTCACGTGCCACTCGCACGGCGACCTGACAACACCTGTTCTACGAGTCCCCGCAAGGTCAAATCACACCAAAGGTCACTCACAACACACACAGTCTCCCTGCTCGCTGCACTGTAGACAGGAACCGAGAGTCTGCGCTCCCACGCTGGGCCCCAGGTTACCCCCTGAGCGCTACAAGTCAGCTGCAGAGGGGTGCGGGAGAGACGCGAATGCTTGTTAACAATCATCCAGGTGAATGAGCATTTGTTGGAAACGGGACGCTGTGAAAGCATGTGTCCCCTGCCAGTCACAGCCGGGCCCTGCCCCACTGTGGCACTGAGCCAAGGAGCTGTGGCAATAACAACAATAAAGATAACAGCTATGCCAGGCACTGCTTGCAATGCCTCACCAACACCACCCCCCCTTAATTCCCACAGTACCAGCTCCTGTGACAGGCCCATTTCACAGACTAGGAAACCGAGGCAGAGGGGGAAAGCAACCAGTACTTTAGCTCAAGTCCAAGCTCTTATCCATTACTCCAGCTTAACTCCCAAGCAACCTGGCCTCTCTCATCTGTCTGTGTTTTAACTATCTTGTGTGTGTGTGTGTGTGTGTGTGTGTGTGTGTGTGTGTGTGTGTGTGCATGCACGTGCCTGTGAGGCCCAAGGGTAACATAGGAATCATCCTGGATTGCTCTACCTCCTTATTACTTTGTTGGTAGTGCAGGCTGCTGCCATTTCTGCCTGGCATTTTTACGTGGGACTTGGGAATCCAGATTCAGGTCCTTTTACTTGTGGGCAAAGGTTTTAACCAATGAGCCATCTCCCCTGCTCCCGTGTCCTGACATACACAGTTGCTGGCCAGACTGAAGGAGAAAAGAAATGCAGAAATGGTCAAGGGAGCACCCCATGTAACACAGTGCCCAGCAACCCAGGAATATATGGTCACCTGCCTGCTCCCCACCTTTCTTAGAAGCTGTGGAAGGAAGGTAGAAGGACACCTCCATTTGAGCGATGAAACCACGGCCTAAAGAGATCGAAAGAGGTGGTCCTGGGCGCGTGGCTGGAGAGCTGGCCAGTCACATCCCCTCAGCTGCCTGCCTGCACCATGCCCTTCTCCCCAGAGAAACGACCACCCTGGGAGAATGATCGATGCCTAAGGACACCTCTCAGCCTTCCCAGGGGACTCCCGTATGCTCTTATCTACATGGCAGCCGCCATGCCCAGGTCGAAGCGCAGGAAAAAAGCCAGCCCTCCACCCCATCCTTCAACTCATGGAAGGTCAGTGAGTGCTCGGAAGACCTGGGAAGACCAGCTGCCCTATGTCCTCGTCCACCCCTTCTGGTCCACATGATACAGACACGCGTGACCCCAGCCCCAGAGAGAATACTCCAAGTGCCGCCAGCCTGCTGTTCCTCCCGTGGACTGCAGCCACTGATGATTCTCCAGTGGGCACGCCACTCAGAAGCCCCGGTTTCCCTTACTGAGTATTCACAGAAGGGTTTCTCTGCCATGTCCCCAAGAACCATCTGCTTTTGCCTTGAGCCTCCTGGGGCACCCTTGAGTCCCTGGACCCTCGATCCAGCCCAGTTCACTGCACACTGTCCGTCCTTGGGTGCCGGGCACACTCTGAGCAGCACCGCTGGACGCCTGTTCATTCACCGTGGTCTTTCCCGAACTCCATGCGGAGAGGACAAGAACCGACCTTCTTTGCGCTGACTTTCTAAGACTCTTGCAGATTTTTAATTGTACACACACACACACACACACACTCACTCTCTCTCTCTCTCTCTCTCTTGTTATACGCTGTAAATCCTAGCATGGAAGGTGAGAAGCAGGAAGTCAGAAAGCTAAGCTGACAAGCCTCTGATTGAAAAACTCCAAGATTGAGCAATGACCAAGAAAACCCTTTGGGGAACAACAGGACGTGCAGCTCCGTGTGAAGAACAAACCCGAGTTCAGCAGCGTCACTCCTGGTCAGAGTTCTTACCTCGGCAGGCTCGGCCCTCGGACAGCCTGGTGCAGGGGACAGAGGTGTGGGTGGACACGTGGGCAGACAGGTCAAAACAAAACAAAACAAAAAACAACAACATGGTCTGAATCTGACTAGCATCTGCTGTGGATCCAATGTGAGAGGAAGAAAGTGCCTGGCTCAACTGGGTTTTCACGGGAGACTTTGCGTGGAGGGGGCAGAACAAGGCACGAGACTTTTCACCACTTGCCATGGACAGTCAGGGCAGCTGGTCATGGTTCTGCTCTCGCTTCCTGGGCATATGACAAGACATAGAAATGTTACCTGTCGTTTCCTGGCAGAAATGAGACAGAAAGCACCGTGGTGGGTAAGTATTCACCCGCGCGCGGCCCCTGAGTGCTAGGACATCCCAGATTCTGGTGTTGCCTTCAGGAAACGGCCCGGGACCTGCACGCCTGGGTTTTGTTTACTTTCTCACTTTTTCCTGGATCCAGACCTGCCTGGGGCTGGTCATGCAAAGGGCCCTGAGTCAGGGTCCACTAGGCCTGGTTCTCTTATCTTCACAGAAGTTGTTCCCTTGAGCCCAGAGACTTAGGGCAACTGTGTGTGTGTGTGTGTGTGTGTGTGTGTGTGTGTGTGTGTCCTGCCTGGTCTTTGTCCTGTGACTAAGCACTAAAGAGTCACAGGAGTCTCTCCTGAGTGTTTGCTGTGTCACAGAAAGACACACACGGACGTGCCTCCTGCCAAAGCCAGACCCAGCCTCTGACTCAGCACAAAAAATTTGGACGTCATGTGCGATGTCTGCATCCAAGAAGCCCAGCCGTGTGACAGGTGCTCAAACACGGCTGCTGGATGAAAGAACGGCTGCTGTGGTGCCAAGGGGAGGGGTGGCCGCGGTACCCCAGGCTCGGGACACACTCATCTCAATGGGGACGTTCATGGGAGGGCCTGCGGCACTGAACAAATGCAGTCTTTATAACGAAACAGACAAGGACTCTAGAGCGTGCCAGCGTCGGAGCAGCTAGTAGCCTGAAGAACATGGAGAACGCGTGAAGAACATGGAGAACGCGCAAGCCTGGCCTACTTTGCCCAGCCGTGCAACACAAACACTGCAGCATGAGCTGATGAAGGATTCGAGGCGCCGGAATTGGGATCGAGCCAGCCGTGTGAACTGGGGTGTCCGGTTGCTTGCCTATCTTTGTGGTAAAGGCCGCTGCCTAGTAAGCCAGAACACATCAAGAAAAACCAGCCCAGGCTCGCAGACACCCCCAGCCCGGTCACGCCTGACCTGGAAGGAGATCGAGTGTCCAGCTCTGCCTTCAGGGGGCCACGAAGTCCTGGGCAAGTTGCTTTGCATCCTTTGACGGCTGTTTCTCATTTGCAAAAGAAGAAATTGGGCAAAGTAATCCCTCCCTATTTTTTCTTTTCCCATATTCATGCATATGAAATGATGTGTATGTGAGACAGAGAGTACGTTTGCACTAATCTTGGTACACATCTTCACATGCATTTGTGTGTGTGTGTGCAAATGTGTGTGTGCAGATGCACGTGCAGATGTGTGCAGGAATCATCCTCAGTGCTCTTCTACCTTACTCTTTGGAGACAGGGTCTCTAATCAAAACCAGAACTTGTAAACAGGGAACGAGCTTCCCTGGAGAGTCCTCATTCCTGCCTTTCAAGGCTGGAATTACAGGCAAGTACCACACCCAGCAAAATCTGGCATTTTATGAGGAACCCTAGGATCCAAACTCTGATCCTTCTGCTTGAACGGCAAGTACTTTAAGCGCTGAACCATCTAATCGGGCTGGGTAAAAAAAGAAAGAAAGAAATGCCAGTCCTTTCCAGCCGTGGCACTCACCAACTACAGTCTTCTTAGGAAAGTAAGTAGTAAAAACCAACTCTGGCCAGTCCAGTAGAGAAGAAAGACAGGCAACGTGGAAAGAACAGATGTGGTTGAAAGTATTCAGAAGGTCATCATATGGCTGGGGCGGCGGAGGCACAAAGGTGACACCGTGAATGAGCCCAGGTTGCTTGATCTGTTTATTGCTTTGTTCTGGGGTTTCTCACCCTCCACCTTCCAGGGCTAGAACTGAAGGCCACTGCTATATCCCCCTTTCATTTGTACATGGGATCTGGGGATTAGAACTCAGGTCCTTTTGCTTTCAAGGCAAAGGTTTTAACCGCTGAATCACCTCCCCAGTCCCATGTTGTTTTTAAAAATTTAAAATATCTCAAAGAACTACTTCTTACATTTGAAGATATAAATGTTCTTTCCATTTGTCCTGCTACTTCTCACACTCAGTCACCAGGCCAGGTGGATACATTTGGACCCATTTGGACAATAGTCAGAAGGGTGTGCACTGAGAATGTGATTCACTTGGTAGAGTCCTTGTCTGGCACAAGAAGCCCTGAGTTCAAACACCAGCACCAGACCGGGGAGGGGGGTTGGTGGGGGGAGGCGTGTTGATACAGGATTGTGATCCCAGCCTTTGAGACATAAAAGCAGGAAGATCATCCTCAGCTACATAGGAAGTTCGAGACCACTTGGGATACCAAGAAACAGAGGCAGGAGGATCTTACATTTAAGAACAGGCTGGGCTATGCAGACAGACCCTGCCTTTAAGAGAGAGACAGAGAGAGAGAGAAAGGTGGGATGGAGGCAGACTCACATGCAGATCTGGTCTTAAAGATTCAGACACGTACCATGTAAGACAAGTAAACTAAGGTAGCGTGTGAGGAGAACACCACACCGTATCTACAAAAATATAAACACAGAGGCCAGGGAGATGGTTCAGCCTGCTTGCAAAACTGGACCAACGTGGTGGGAAGAAAGAACTGACCTCCACCTATACGTGCCATGGTGTACAGCCTCTCTCTCTCTCTCTCTTTTTCTCTTTTTCTCTCTGGTAAATAATAAAAAATTTAAAACCCACAGAACGAACACCCTCTGGCTTGGCATGACCACCAGGGCATCACCTGGGAGTTCCCATCCATCATCTCCAACGGCTCAACGTCCTACACAGGCGGCTCAGGGCCCCGCGTCGGGCTGCCATGGGTGGGGGCTGGTCAACGCATCAGCGGCTAATGGTTCTCCTATGCAAGGTAGAGTTGGCTAACAGCCAGTAAGCCCATGAGTAATTTTTCAAAAATAGGGTACCACTTCTCACAACAACCGGCCCGACGTCCAAATGGAACATCATCACCCCACTCTCCCCACATCAAAAAGGCGCCTGCGAAAGCAAGGGGAGACTGGAGCACTTGTGACAACTTGGCGGTCACAAGAGCAGCTCTGTCCCCCGCTGCGACTCCCCTCCAAGAAGGAGGCTAAGCTTTGAGGCAGCATGGGGGGAGGGGCGCTTATCTTAGGCTAGGTACAGGGACACGGCCCGGAATTTGCAGTTCCAACACTGGGAAAGCTACGCAAGAGGATCCTGCCCGACGAGCAAGCCCACGCTACACGGCGCAACGCATAGCACATACATTGCCCCCTCACCCTGCAGAGCATTTTTCCTGAACCAAGGGGAGCTCCAGAGACATAGCAGAGACTCGAACGATGACACCAATATGGGCCGGGGAGACGGCTCCGCGGATAAAGTCCTCGCCCAGCAAGCATGAAGACCAGAACCCACTTAAAAGTCAGATGGGAGAGGCAGCTAGCTGCCTCTAGTCCCAGTACTTAAAAGACAGAGACAGGAGATCCCCAGGGCAAGCTGCATAGCTTAGTTGATGAGTGAGCTTGGGTGCAGCCGAGATCCTGACTCAACAAACAAAGTGCACAGCTATCCATGAAGATACCCAGTGTTTGGATCGCTACATGCACGTCACTGAAAGGCACCCACACCCACACAGGAATGCACACACATGCATGCAAATTCACATATGCATATGTGTATGTCGCATACACACACACACACATATGTGTTGTTGTTTTTTTAAAAAAAAGGCATCAATTAAATGCAGCAGGCAGCCCTTGGTGAAAATCCAGATGTGAACAAACTACTTCCTGTGCCTACTACATAAGAGGATGTGAAGGGATCCGGGCGGGGGGGGGGTTCCTAAAATGTGACCGAGTGTTATCCACAGCTGGAGCCAGTACCTTCTCATGATTTATGCTCAGCACTTAGGAGAGCCAAGACAGTGCAAAACACAAGAGTTCAGCAGTGACAGGGTCACGGTGACGGGTGAGGGAGGGATGGACACACTGGCAGATAATTCTGAGTCTGAATCTGACTGGGCTACACATCCCACCTAAGGGCTGTGTCATATGCAGGCAGGTGACGCTGCACAGACCCACCGAGTTTTCTCAAGCAGCCTTAACGTGACAGGGGCTGGGGTAGTGACTAAGGAGAATCCTGCTGGATATTTTCAAACCAACCTAAGGTATTTATGCGTGAAGTAATATGCTCTCCGAGATTTGTTTTCAAATATTAAATTTAAACTATGGGAAGGGTTGGTGAAGGATGTGCAAGAATGTTCCAGCTTCTGCATGTTTTAAAGTCTTGAAGTTTAAAAGAGGCCCAGTAGGGTGGCTCTGTATATAAAGGAGCTTGCTGCCAAGCTCCATGACCTGAGTTCAATCTCCTGAACTCACACAAGGTAAAAGGAGAGAATCAAGTCCCGCAAGTTACCCCCGATCTCCACATGAGTGGTGTAGCTGACATACACAGACACACAGACACACAGACACACAGACACACAGACACACACACACACACACACACACACACACACACACGACTGATAAATCTTGTTTTGTTTTGTTTTGTTTTCTGTAAAGCTTAAAGGAGAGGACAAAGAAGGAAAGTCCTTAATTTGAACTTTCTCCTCCCTCCCAGCGTCTTCTCCTAGTCAGCCCGTGTTTAGATCTCTGGGTCAAAGAGCATCAGCCTCACCATCTGCCTACTGTCCACCTGAAAACAGGCAACTCCGCAGCCCTTCCGGATAAATCTTGCAAGAGCTTCTTGGACTAGAACCCCTCGCGGGGAATGATGGTGTCTCCTAAAGAACCAAAGCTTCAGGAAACCACATCCATACCCCAAAGTGTGTGGCCACCTCGTCCACAGTGGCCTCTCCCCTGAGCTTCTCTCATTCTAATGCCATGTGTGGCTTGTGATCTGTGGTACCGTCTGAAGCTACACACAGGCTGGGACCGTGAGCTACCGTGAGCTGCCCTCAGTGCCCCCCCCCCCAAAACCACCTCCATCCTCACCATGGTCCCAAGAGAACATCATTGGTGCAGAAGGTTAAGCAGCTGCTGGAGTTGCAGAACTTAAGATGGAAGCTTCGCGCCAGGGAGAGATGGCTCGGGGGGTAAAGCACCAGGGGCACCCTTCGACCCAAGTTCAACCCAGAGAGAACCAATAAGCTGTCCTCTGGCCTCCATGCGTTCTCTCTCCCTCCCTCTCTCTCCTTGTCTCCTCTCTTCTCTCCTGTGTGCTGCATCAAGATATAACCGCCACTTATCTGACAGCCAGGCTACCAGGCTCCAAACGTCCTCCGGAGCTGTCCCTGGAAGCTCCAAGCATGGCCCAAGGCCAGTCACCGGGTGCAAGACAGGAACACCTCAAGGAACCAGACTTCGTTTGGACCAGAATGACGCGCGCCCCAAAAGCCACAGTCACTGGCCCAGAACTACACGTGACAATTTCAACTGGTATCAGAACTGAAAAGAAGGGGAAAATTAAACCAAGGGGACATGCAAAAAAATAAATGACATGCCCTTGTTCTGGTTCTGTGTGCTAATGCTGAACTTTCTTAACCGCATACGTCTCCCAACACGGATGGTGCAAGATGTTCCGTGATTCCATGGAGTCTGTGGTCAAACCGAGCAAAGTTCCAAAGAGCGCTGGCCCATGGTGCACCCAAGACCTACCGTAAGGCTCCTAAGAGTGCTCAGACCAGCGTCGATCCCACACGGCCACAGAGCCGCCCAAAATAACAGCGGCACCCACACCACACCACACCACACCACGCCAGTATGCAGAACACACTGCCTGGGAAAAGGCTGATTCGGACCTTTCGAAAGAATATCTGGGCTGGAGAGATGGCTCAGGAGTTAAAGTCTTTGCCTCGCAAGCAGAAGGTCCCGATTTTGAATCCCAGATCCCAAGTAAAAATATCAGGCAGAAATGACAATGGTGGGCAGAGCCCGGGAAATTCCAGAACAAAGCAAATAGGAGGAAAAAGTCATCCAGGGTGATTCCTGAAGTCACCCTTGATCTTCCAGGGTCACACACAGTGCCCTCTGATACACACAGGAACACACAAAAAGGGAGGAAGGGAGGAAAGAAGGGAAGGAGGGAGGGAGGGAGGGAGGGAGGGAGGGAGGGAGGGAGGGAGGGAGGGAGGGAGGGAGGAGGAAGGAAGGAAGGAAGGAAGGAAGGAAGGAAGGAAGGAAGGAAGGAAGGAAGGAAGGAAGGAAGGAAGGAAGGAAGGAAGGAAGGAAGGAAAAAATTAAATTGAAAGAACATCTTTGTAGCACTGCAAAGTGAGTGGCTAAGAAAGCAGAAATAACCACCATACCTTAAGGCCCCTGGGAATGAACTTATCAGCACTGTAAACACAAAGGCTCCCAGCTATGAACCCTCCAGGACTGACTAGTCAGCTTCGGCCTTCACCAGTCACAGACAACTACAGAAACTACACTCTCACACGGAAGGAACGGCCCCAAGGCTTGCCAAAAGATATTTAGAGCAGAAAAGAAAATGCATGTAAGGAGGCAGTGAGATGCCTCAGCAGGAAAAAGCATTGTGTGCGCCTAGAGACAAGACTTCAGTCCCCAGGGTCCATGGAAAGGTAGGAGAAACCTGACTTCTGTTACTGACCTCTCCCAAATAAAAGTAATATATTAAATAAATGAAAAATACGCATGCGCATATTTTAGAAAAAAAAAATGGGGGCTGGCGAAATAGTTCAGTGGATAAGGCACCTGCTCACAAACCCAAGGACCTGAGTTCAATCCCTGGAAGTCTACATGATGGAAGGAGAGAACTGACTTCCAAAAGTCGTTCTCTCTGCCAGGCAGAAATGTTGGTGGCCTGCACTTCCGGCCCTGGAAGGCAGAGTCTGGAAAACCCCAGGGCAAGTAAAGTAAAATGGAGGTAGAACAATACAGGATGATTCTTAAGTCACCCTGAGCCTCCACAGGAATACCAGTACCCTCTGATAAACACACACACACACACACACATACACACACACACACACGCATGCACACGCATACGCACGCACGCACACCCACAAAAAAAAAAAAATGCTGTTTTCTGACCTCCACATATATGCCACGGGATATGTGCATCTCTCTCTCTCTCTCTCTCTCTCTCTCTCATACATAAGTAAATGATTTAAAAAAAAAATCTCAAGGAGAAAAAAAAATGGAAGAAAAGGTCTGAGCTAGGATTCCACAGTCAGGAGAGGTATTAAGCAAAAAGCAAACAACATGACGGGTCCTCAAAAACTGAAATATAGAATTGCTACATGGTCCAAAAGTCCAACTGCGGGCATAATCTGAAAGAAGCAAAAGAAGGGCTGAATAGATATTTATTTACCCCTGCTCAGAGCAGCGGGACCCACAAAGCCAAAAGGTGGAAGCCCAAGTGTCTCCTGGAAGATGAATTGCATGTCTCTGAAGCCCATATCTTCACAGCTACTTTAAAAAAAAATTTTTTTAAATCTATGCCTTTTCCCTCCCTTCACTCTCTCCCTCCCCTTCTTCCATCAATCCATCCCTGTCTCTCTGCATGGGTGGCCCCCAGGGCTCCTTTCAGGGCACTAGTACTAGTTAGGGACCCAGTCTCGTGGGAGTGAAAGTGGCTCTTCAGGGAGTAACTCCACAGGTGGGGACGCACTTGTCCAGCACCTGCAGGGTCCCACTGCATGGAGCTGTTTGTCCTAAGAGCCTCGCTGGTCCATGGGAGAATATTGATATGTCAGCCACTGTGTAGATCTGGTGGGGTAGATTTCACCGCAGTGAGCTCCTGGATGCAGCAGGACCGTCCTGGCTGGCAGCGCACTTCTCCATCTTTAGGTTCCTACAGTCTTACTGTCCCCTCTTCTGCCAGGTTCCCTGGGCCTTGGGGTGAGGAGAGATTTGGATGGTTTGATTAGGGCTGACCATCCTGGGGTCACCGATACTCTACACTTAGGTCAGTTGCTTTCTGCCTCACTAAATCTTCCATTTCAATAGGCTGCACCAAAAAAAAAATAGGCTGCACCAGGAAATTCCTGTGCACCCCCCACGGGGCTGCAGAAGATGCAGGTGCTTGGTATGATATGGGACTAATAGTAATAATAACAACAGTAATAAATAAACGAGACAAAAAATCCCTCTCCTGTTCTGCTTACTTCTTCAGGAAACGGAGAGGCAGAGTACCCAAAACCAGTCAACGCTAGCATTAAATCAGATTGCCAGCCATCACGACGCGAGGCCTGAACGGGCCCCAGAAATCTGGACCAATGCATTCGCCACACCTCCTGGGACCAAACGCCACCTGGGAAGTGCTGAGAAGCCCACAGGACTGCCGATGTCCCCGCTACTGTTTTCACTGCTGAGCAAGTGCCAGGAGGCAAAGAGGCCTGGTCAAGGCCAAGAGTGCCTCAGCAGGGGATGCCCCGGCAGGGCTTTTTCGGGGACACCTAGCCGAGACACGAGTTTCATGTAGAAAAAAGAAAGGACAGTCCAATCCTGCAGAAGGCAATGGGGGCGCTCTGTGTGACTCCAGGCAATTAGTTTCACACCGCTGACACCTGACAGGTGACCTTGAAGACTCCAGACACTAATGTCACACCCCCTGCTTCCATCACAGACACGCGTGTGCATGTGGGATGCGCTTTCTCCTCCCCGACGGCCTCCCACCCCAGTGAAGCTACCAGTTAGCATTCTGCGCATGTGTGTGACGGGGATCTGGGGACCCGCTGTTTCCTCCTCTCGCAGCTGACTGCTCTGCATCGCAGTGAATGACCGCCACCCTGGGCCAAGCTCTATGTCAGGCATTAAGACTCTGACAGTGCATTTGACTCCTGGGGGTGACACTCTCATGGGCACAGTCATAGAACCAACAACTTGGCCGCAAGGAGATGTCACAAACCCTCGACAATCCTGGGTGAGTCCCAGTTCCTGCTGCCGCAGTTAGGTAGCACCACCCATGGCTCACCACACCAGTAAAATGTCCCTCCTTGGCTCTTAACCAAAGACTGTCACATTCCACCCTGCGGTAGTAGCTGTTTCTGTTCTCAGAAGGAATGGCTGAATTTGGACTGAGCCTCGGGGTAGGAGGGAAGGACCCGAGAGCGTGAACGCAGACCAGGAGAGGGTAGATTCCACCGGCACCCTGCTTGCCAGCAACCTTGCTGACAGTGCAGCGGACGGAGGCCCTGCTGGGAAAAGCACTTACTGCTAAATCACCCAAGTGTGCCGTCGTTACAAAGAGGGCACAGGCCCGGCCTCGTCACTACGTTTCCACAGACACTACCAACGCCAAGAGTTACAAACAAAAACTAGGGGGGGAAAAAAACCACCGACATTTTACAAATCTTAACGCTGTCCTGACATTTAGCTTACAGGTCTTGGCATCTCAAAAAAAAAAAAAAAAAATCATCTACACCAGTCATCTGAACCACTCAGCAGAACGGGAGATAAGTTCAGGAAAACCAAGTGTTCTGCTCCATGCCTGACCACCACCAGTCCACTCCCGCGATGACCGTGTCCACTAATCGTGTCGTGTGCAGGAATGATACCGTATGTAGTGGCTGCACCTATCCAACATCCTTCCAGCTTGCCTTCCCCTGGAGAATTGCTTCCAAGCTTTCTAAAAAAATAAAAAAATAAAAAGCCACATGATATTGGAACAAGTCCCCAGCCACAGCCTCCACTACCTTATCCTATGAGTTGGTTCCACCACTGAGTCAGGGCCAAAGTGGGGCCATTCTTAGTTCTCTGGCTCTGGCCACAGCCACTGCACCTTAGATGGACCTAAGACTCTTTCCTGGCCAATTGGGATCTGGCTGCAAAGGCAAGCAGATGGAGAGGAGCTTTGGAAAAAGGACTGACCCACATCCTCTGGGATGAACTGACTGGATACAGCTGTCCTCCTTCTCTAGGGTCTGTGCACACAAAGTCACAGGCTGTGAGAAGATTTACAGTATCCAGGGGTCAACTGTACTCTGTTCACCCCAAGTTTGTTCGAATGGGGTCACGTGCCATTGAACAATGGGAAAACAGGTTCTGAGACACACGCTCTTAGGTGATTTTGCCATTATGTGACTGTGGAGAGAGAGAGAGAGAGAGAGAGAGAGAGAGAGAGAGTGTGTGTGTGTGTGTGTGTGTGTGTGTATTTTTTTTAAATGAAAGAAAAGCTTTACTGATTCCTTGAGTTAGGAGTCCCCTGACCCCTAAGAAACTATCTACCTTATCTTTGAAATTCTAAGGTCATCTACAAGCTTCAAAAGTCATGACTGCATGTGTTGATGAACTTGACAGTGACATGACTTTGAGGGTCTCTCAGATGCTGTGGAGTATATTTTTTTTTAATTTTTTTATTATTATTATTTATTCAACTGTGCGCATGTGCGTGTGTATGTGTGCGTGTGTGTGTGTGTGTGTGTGTGTGTGTGTAGAACCACGGACGAATTCGCAAACCACCATGGACGCCTCCACCTCCTTCTGCCCCGGGATTCACAGGCTCCGCCCTACCAGGACCAGAAGCGCAGGCCGCCCCCGCTTCTGCCTGGCGTCTATACGTGGGATCTGGGATCCGAACTCAGGACCTTCCGCCTGCAAGGCAGAGGCTTAACCCCTGAGCCACCTCTCCAGCCCCATAGTATATTTATATAAACGTCACTAGAGACTACACTCTTAAAGGATCCCTGTCATATATGTGACCAGTCACTGACTGAAACCTCATTATAAAAAACACAACTGCATGACACTGTCAACAAACTTCCCTTTGTGCCTAAGATGACTTGTGCTGTTTCTTATCACCTGTAACACAATCAGCCCCCACTTAGAAGTCCTTTCCCAAACCAGGACTTCTACGTTCCTCTACCACTTCTTTTCGCAGTTTTGAAAAGCAAGAGAAAAGCTTGGAGCTTTTGCTTCTGCCCTTTCCCTGCTGACCCTCAGCGCTGAGTGGATGGAACAAAGGTGGCCCAAAGGCAGCAGAGACAACAGAAGGTCCAGGAAACCTCCACTAATAATAAGTCACCACACCCAGCAACAGGCAGGAACAACACTAGGTGCTGGAAGAGTCCAACAGTTATTCTTAAGAGGGAAAAAAAAAAGTTTAGGGACAGGTGAGATAGCTCAAAAACCTGAAGACCTGGGCCGGAGAGACGGCTTAGGGGTTAAGCCTCTGACTCACAAGCAGAAAGTCCTAAGTTCGGATCCCAGATCACACGTAAAAGTGCCAGGCAGAAAAAACGGTGGCCCGTACTTCTGGTCCTGGAAGGTGAGCCTAGGAAACTCCAGAGCAAAGGAAATAGAAGGTAGAACAATCCGGGGTGATTCCCGAAGTTACCCTTGGGCCTCCATAGGGACACACGGTACCCTCTGAAATAGAGAGACAGACAGACACATACACAGATGTACACACATGCACGCACGTGTACGCACACACACACACACACACACACACAAACACAAATTAAAATAAAAAAAAAAAAAAACTGGAGACCTGAGTTCAATCCCTGGAAGCCCACATAGAAAACCAGAATTGACTCCAAAAGCTGTCCTTTGACTCCTGCCCCATGGCATGCATTCTTAACCCCTCCTCTCAAATAAATGAGTGTTTTTTAAAAGTCTAGATGTGCATGGTGGCTCATGCTGATAATTTCAGAACTCAGAAGCCTCAGGAGGGAGGCTACTGTGAGTTTGACACCAGTTTAGATCACAGAAGCATACTCTCTCTTTCTCTCTCTGTCGACTTTCAACCTTCCTTCCTGCAATGTCTGAATTTCAGGCTGACCTCTAACTTCTCACAGATTCTAGCACTTTTTCCCACAGTCCTCCAGGTGGCTTCGCCTCCTCCCTTCCATCCAGAACCAATGTCGGTTCCCTCCTGTCTGTTCTGTGCGCTCTCCCTTCATGCTGCCCAGAATGTCCCTCCCATCTCTCTCTGTGCCCCCCAGTTCCCCTTCAGCCCCAGCTCAAGCACCAACATTCCTCTTTTAAGTCTTCCTCCACTTCAGCTGACGACCTGCCTCCCTTCTCTTAATGTCGCTGACAGAAAGACAGATGGTCACCAGGAGAATAAGGGGGGGGGCAGGAAGAGGCAGGAATGAGGCACTTGGCTCTGAACACAACAAGGTGGGGGGGGGGTCTAACCAGCAGCTACCAGTTTTCACCTCCCAAGGGAATCCTGGCTGTAATTATTACGGACGCCTTAACATCTAGGGGCATGTGGAGCCCCCAAGGGTGGATGTGAGTCTTTGGGGGGAGGTCTGCAGAAGAGCAGAAAGTTTACTCCCGTGACTGTCTCTCTCAATGGACAGCCTACTAATTCCCCTGCAATGTCACGGACTCACCCCTGCCTGCACCCCAGCACCCAGATGTGCCAGGGCCCATCATCGCCCCCCTCCCTGGCACATTCTTCCCTCTGAGGACGGAGGCAGGCAGCAGGGCACCCTGAGCTCCCGTCTTGCAGATGAAGACAGGCAGGCGTGGAGGACCTTGGAGAGAGAAAGCAGATGTCATCACAAAATAGACGAGGAAAACACCAAGGAGTGACCCAACTGGATTCCATTAAGAGAAAATCTTGACAGACCCAAGCCACTCAGGATAGAGGAGCAGTTTTAGCTTCCCACTGCTACCCATGGGACAAAAGCGCACGCTTCTCCCCTACGGTTCCATGCGTGGAGAGCAAGGACCAAAAATCTCCTGAAACCATGGTGGGGAAAGAAGGAGAAATCAGAGGGAGGCGTCTGGTGTCAGTCACCTTTCTGCCCCGTGACTTCTTTCATTATGGAGCCCACCATAATGAAAATGCCAAGACGCCACCCACAACCCTGGAGTTGGTACAGAATCAGTGAGAAAGACACAAAGCCCTGGCACGGTGTCCATCTCAGAATTCAGGGTGCCTCTATGCACCCCCAAACCCAGCTCTGTGTTTCTCCATACCGAAGCCTGAGCCCCATGGAGCATGTGTTACTCAAGTGGGCTTGGTTTACACGTGTGCCCAGAAACATGAGGCGGGTACCTGGGCTTCATGCCACGGGCTGCCAGCACCTCAGACTCCACAGTGAAAAATACCCTTCTCAGCGGACGGGCACTGCGCATCAGAGGCCCACCCAGGCTGTGGAGTCCACCAAGAAAGCCTTTGTGGGTGGTGGAGCCACCTCCCACGTAGAAAGGCGATAACAAAGCAGCTTCCCCGGTCTCTACAGGTGCTAGGAGAGCCAGCTGGCTCCATTCTTGGGCTTTACAAGGCCTCACAGTGAAGCTGACTCACTGGCAGAGATGGGCACTGGACCCAGGATAGAAATAGCTAGGGTAGAAGGAGGCAGGAGGCAGTGCCCAGTTTTCCTGATTGTGGCCCCTTGGGGATAGACCTCAACCTCCACTCATTCTAAGCAGCTCTTCCAAGCACTGAGCTTTGCCCTGTGACAAGGACCCCCTAGTTAAAAAAAAAAAAAAAAAAAAAGTTGGACTTGAGATATACCCAATGATAGAGCACTTGTCTAGCCTGAATTCCGTCCCCAGAACTGCCCTCTCTTCCCCTGCACCCCCCAAAAAAGTTGGTGACCAATACAGAGTAACTAATGCATCCTTTACAAACTCCCCCCACACACACACTTCCAGCTCACATACCATGTCACTCTCTCCCCAGGAGGCGCCAGCCAAACCCCGATGCTTTCTACTGTTTCCAATAAAGCGAACTTCACTTCCTACATAAGTATCTGTCTAAGGGCTCCATGATGCTGTTCGAAGCCACACAGAACTTGTAAAGGTGGGAAACAGATCCCAAGTCCCAGCCCTAGCGGTAAAATGTGAACCCTAATCTAATTCCCTCCTTACAGGTCAAGAGAAGCTCCCAGAAAAGTCATCAAGGAGTCCCAACTTCTTTACCAGGTGTGAAAAGGTGGGCATTTCGTCAATGGTGATTCATCCCGAAGGTCATCAGTCCAGAGATTAAAGCCAGGGCTTGCGTGCGCACATCCCGAGCTACACTCTAACTGGTGTGCTTCCTCGGAGACTTCTGGAAACACATCTTTGTTAGGCTTCCTTATTTAAGAATAAAGGGACAGAAGCGATCGCAAAGGACACCCCCTTCTATCCTTACCCTCATAACTGCACGGGACAGGTCCCTTTCAGCATCTTCAAAGAACTATCTATCCAAGGAAACTACTGGCTCTACTCAGAAACGCTGATTAAACCACCTTTGCAGGGATCGCACAGGGGTTTGAAGGGAAGACAGTAAGAGCCAGAAGCCCAGTGAGAAGTCGTCAAGGTCATCATGAGATGCTCCCTGGCTGGCAATTTGTATGTCAATTCCTTCCTTCAGCGAGAGAGAGCAGCGAGGCAGGTAGAGACAGCCCGTGCAGATGAGGGCTGCTACCAAGGAAGCACCTTATAAAATTAGTCCCTTAATAAGACGGGCTTTTAACAGCCACATAAACAGGCATCCTCAGCTGGTCCACCAATGGCTGAGGGCAGTTTTTCAGCTCTCTGGGTTCACTTCCCTTTTATACAACTGTCTTTACGGATTTTATTGTATCGATTCACTCAAGTCAAGGGCGGGACCTAAACCAGACACACTGGCTGTTTCCTGGTCTTGAATGTGTTAAATAAAACAACAGTGGAAAATTCAAAACTCCTGGCACCCAGTCCTTTCTGAGCATTCCAACGACTCCAAACCACAGTCTCTCTCTGGCGAAGCAGGAATAATAGACGGTCTGCATGGTGTTCACAGCGATTAAATGTGATGAGGTAGGGAGTCTGCCACCAGCGACACAATACATGCTGGACCTCCTTTCTCAGGGGGAGAACCGGGCTTCCACACTTCTCAAGCCGGCCAGGAGAAGCCTACCACAAGTCACAGAGGCCCCACGGTGCTCCTCCCCCAACATGCTCACAAACCAGTCACTTCCAAGAGCAAGAACACGGGGTTGCAAACAGCACCACTCAAAGGAACCAGCCACAAACGCTCCTCCACAGGCGGTTCACTGAGCCCAGCAACTACTTACTAGGATTTTCCCATGGTGCAATGCAACTTCCCCAACTTTTCCTGGGCCCACAGTTTCCAAAGAAACCTAGGGAAGGCATTGTGCATAATCCACAGCAAGTCTAGGCCAGCTAAGACGCTGAGCTTGGGCCGAGGGACAGAAATGGACGGCCGCAAACCGAAAAGGCACAGGTATTCCTGAAAAGAGGTGGCAGGGACCAAAACAGGCCTATTGATCCTGGCGTGGGTTCCCTTCTTCTAGGTCGTAGCACTGGATGAAAACTGACACGGGCTCCTGAGAGGAGATGGAGAACAGCCTTAGGAAAAGACCTGCCCGACATCCCTCCCGAGTGTCCCTCAACTGCACGGCCAGACCTGATGGCCTCCGGAGGACCCTGCAGCCCTGGCACCTGGAAGTGGGGAGAGGAGACCTTCAGTAGGGGGGTTATTGTTTTTAATGACCTGCTGGCCTGGGGCAGGGTGAGGATCGAGGGGGGTTCTAAGCATCGCTCCCTCCCCAGGCGGGGTAAGCGAGAAGGAGCCACCGCGGCCATCTCCAGGTGGACAGTGTCCCTGATGCGACCTGGGCGAGCTGAGGAGCGGATGCAGGCGGGCGTGACACTCACCTGCGCCCTCGGCGGGCTGCGGCGGCCCCACGACGCCGTTCAGGTAGAGAATGGGCAGCAGGTGAGGCTGCGTCTTCTCGAGCGCGGCGCGCAGGTCCTGGACGTGGTCCTGCTCCTTGGCCAGCAGCAGCTTGAGCAGCAGCTCCGCCTTGGCGCCTCCTGCCTCCTCGTCCAGCTGCCGCCGCTCGCCGGGGCTCAGCGCCCCCGAGGCCTCCAGCAGCCCCAGCACGGCCTCCACCTGGGTCATGGCCTGCGCCAGGCTCTGCTGACACTGGGCGAGCAGCTCCCGGCGCTGCGGCTCCATGGTGGCGGGGGCGCCCGGGCTCCCCGAGGCCGGTGGCCGGCGGGCCCACCTGGGCGGCAGCCTAGCGCGCCCGGAGCCGCGGGGCGGCGGGGCCCATCGGCCGGGGCCTGCGCGACTGCGGCCCGGGACGGCGCGCGGAGCTCAGCGGCGACCGCCTCCCGGGCTCCGGAGCGCAGCCATGTTGGCTGCAGTGGCGGCGGGACTGCAAGAGGAGGAGGAGGAGGAGGAGACGGAGGAGGAGGAGGAGGAGACGGAGGAGGAGGAGGAGGAGGAGGAAACGGAGGAGGAGAAGGAGGAGGTGGAGGTGGGGACGGCGGCTGGGGCGCGCCCCGAGGCCGGGCTCCAGCCGGGCATGCCCCCTCGCCGCTCCGCCTGCGTGCAGCGCGCTGCCCGCCGTCCACGACGATCGCGGGAGAAAGTCTCCCGCCCTCCCACGGCTCCGGCCCTCTGAGTTCCCAGCTCGGCTCGCCCGGGCTCTGCGACCACCACCCGCTCCGCCACGGCCCGCCCCGCCGCCACGGCCGCCCCTCCTGCTTCTCTCCTCCCGGGCCCGCCCTCCTGGAGGAGGAGGAGGAGGAGGAGGAGGAGGCGTCCAGTAAGCCAAGAGAGCGGCGGAGGGGAGCCCAGATGCGGCCCGGGGCCCAGGCAAAAGACCCGGGCCTGGCAAAAGGCCAGTCCTCGAGCTCTCTGGAGGACACCCCTCCACCTCCACAACACCTCCCCATCCTAGTCCAGGGGCTCCTGAGAACTCCCAAATAAACCCTAACTCAACGGAAAGGAGGGGAGAATCCCCAAAGCTTAGCTATCTCCAACGGAAAAGCTGTCTCCATTCCAAGGAATTTTAAGTAAAAAATCTCCAACGAAATTTCCTAAGCCAACTCTCGGGTAAAAGGATCTTTCCAGACAGCAGTTTGGATACGCCGAACCTAATGGATCCCCAGTCCAAAGGGTGTGGCTGGAGAGAAGCTAGGGAAGGTGTGCTGAGGGCTGTTTGATCTTTCTGGCAAAAGAACTGATTCTTCCCCTAAGGGTCACCTCCAGGAGGTGTCAAATCACAGAGTTCCCCTTATGGCTTCAAGGGGGTGTGGTCAGGCTTTATTCGCAAGAACATCTTTTTGTCTTCTTGAACAGCCCTCTCTGCTGACAACTACTTACCCCTGACTGGACCACAAGGTCCTTCAGAGACACAATCCCAAGGAACTGCTGTGGTTCACATGGGAGGACTCAAATGTCTGTGAATTACTGAACCTCACTTGCCAAGATGAGAGGGCTGGGGGAACAGAAATTCTGTCTATGGACACTGGCATAGGGAGGCAGAGTCTTCTTAAATATTCTATTTCTTTGATGGGAAAAAAAGTCACATTTATTGAATGGAATAAACTTTGGATAGGTACCCAGGTTTGTCCTTCAGTATTCATTCTTCTAAAAGTGCCTGGTCATAGAAGCCCTACCTGGCTGAACAGGGAAGGATCTTCAAGTAATTTTGTTTATGACTTACAAGGTGGAAGTGAACCAATTACCCTTGTTCACCTGTTTGTTTGATACACACACACACACACCCTCAGGAGCAAGGGAGTAAGGAAAGCATTAGACCAGGGGGTTCTCAGTTGTGACTTCTTGAGTGAATTCAGCAGGGTCGTAAGGCTGCTAGAATAATCTCAGCTGGGCTCCGTTACTTTATCAAGTTCTTAAGGCTTCCATGACTCAACATGGACTCTAACATAGTAGAACAGAGCAGCCCTGTTCAGTCAGGTAGAACTTCTATGAGCAGGCACTTTTAGAAGAAGGGAGGCTAGCTAGCTACTTCACAGGGCCATACATAATTTTACACAGGTTCCCTGGCCCTTCTCTCCGTCTCCTGCTCTTAAGGCCCCTTCCCTCCTGCTGGCCACCGTTTTCCTGACAGCAACCACAGACCTGAAGTCGTCTGTGAGGTTCGTGTCAAATTTCAGGACATGCTCGACATCTCTTTTCTTAGGTGGTGGGAAGAAGGTGGAAATGAAGAGAGAGAAGAGCAAAATTACACACTCATTTGGTTTATGGTCAGAATTCATGGTGCATCCAGAACTTAAGGAGTGTCTGAGGCAGGAGAGAGGCAGTCTCCCAGTAAACGCTTTTCTTTTGAACTTTAATTTCTTATTCTCATTGTGTGTGAGAGATACGTATGCACATGATAAGTGGGGGGTCAGAGGATGACTTTGTGGAGTTGATTCTCTCTCCTTTCATCTTTATGTGACTAGTGGGAATCAAGCTTAGGTAGTCTGGCTTTCAAAAAGTGCCTTTGCCTGCCGACGCATTTTAGTGATGGTCCCAGCGCCCCTCAAAGGCTGATGAAAAGAAGGGGTGTTTCTTTCCAAGACGCCTTCCTTGGAAGCAGTAAAAAAAGGACAATCACGGAGAGTGATTTCCCCTAGAGGCTGGGCAGTGTGAGGAAAAGTACTTTTAGCAACTCCTGTGTATGATATTTCTGAGGTTTATATAGAACATACGTTTTGCAGAAGGTAGTTTGTAAGCGTATTTAATTCTAGGATTTCATTAACCAACCGCCTTGGCGTGAACTTTCATTTCTGTGACATCCCCCCCCATCCCCAGAAATAGAATCTTTAAAGGAGGCATAATCACGCTAAAATGAGATTGTACTCTAATCCAGTGACCAGTTGCTTATAAGGGGGAAATTTGGACTCAGAAAACCATGGGGGAGATACTATTCAGGAGGTAGAGATTGGGGTGACAGGCCGAGGAAATAACTGGAGCAATTTCCAGAAGCCAACAGTCAGACCTCTGGAAGAAACCAACTTGCCAACTCCTCGGCTTCGGACTTCTGGCCTCAAGAACTGTGAACCAGGAAGTTCGAGGCCTTTTAAGTCCCCGGTTTGGGTCCATTTGTCACCAGAGCTCGAGAAAACTCGCATGTGGTGAGAGGGATGAAGAAAAAGATGAGGTCCCCCTTTTCCAAGCCACCCTATCACCTCGTTCTTCAACACTTGTGAATCCCTCTAAAGAGTAACTTACCTTTCCTCCATTCTGTTCCCCCCCCCAAAAAAAGAAGGTCCCTGTTCCTTGGGAGGAGCCCCCATGCTCTGGGTATAATCGCCCCTCCCCCTGCGCACGCACTCTGGACACCTGCCCTTTACCTGGCCTCCTGTCTCTTTGTGCAGACCGGCTCAGTCTCCCCAGACTTCACGGGTCCCTTCTGATGTCTTGAGAAACTGCCTGATGCGGGGACTACACAGGCCAGCATTCCAGAGCTGGCGTGTTGCAATCCGACTTCTGACCACAATTCCTTTGGGAACCTGCTGTCTCCCCACTCACCTCCTGAAGTACCTCCTCTTTAGCATCCCCATCCTCGCTGAGACCATCCTCCTCCCTTCTCTCCCTTCCCCTCTAGCTGCTTTCTCTCCACAGCCAGCTGACTACAGTCCTCCTCCAATCTCTCCATACCTCCTCCCTTCTACCAAGAAAAACCATGTGGGGGGCTAGACATGACCCTCGCTGCCTATGTGTCTCCAGACAAGCTACTTGCCTTTCTTCAGCGTCCATTTCTTAGCAGTGCCCATTGCTTTTTAGTACTTAGTTAGGACTTACGCACAGCCTTTGATGCTACCCAGCTTCTGCAGACGTCGAAAACGCCTCACACGGTGCTCACGCAGGCAGCTTCTAAAAGTCGGGGATGCTTGGTTCAAATGCCGGCTTTGCAATGGCAGAGCTGGGTGATGCTGGGAAGGAAAGTAACAAGAATAGAGTCTCGGTGCCTCAGTTTCCTGTGCGTATAGAAGCTTGGACATGCATAGTACCATACCGGGGCTCAATCCAGGGCAGGCGTGTTCTGGGCTCCTTCTGTGAGGAGGCACTGCAGAGCAGCAGGTTCCCCACAGACGGTTCCAGTTTCCTGAATGAATCTGGCATGGAGCTTGCGCTCAGCTAGTAAACGCAGCGGCCTCTTCCACTGTGTTGTTCTCTGCTGTACCCGCCATGTGCTGTGCGCTCGATGGGTTTGCTGTTCTTTAACTAGTCAGTGAGCACATGAATGATTGAAGTGAACTAAGGAGTTTTGTATTGAGATGGTCTTTGGGTGGGCAAGAGTGTTTTTCAGTGGTGATGTCTGTGCGCTTCGCATGCAGGAGACCTTAGGTTCCATCCACAGCACCATGGAGAATGAGAACGATTTTTTTTATTGTCACCTTAAAAACAAAAACAAACAAATTGGGGAAAGAAACCATGGTGGGGGTGGTAGGGACCCGAGGGAGGTTGATTGATACACTCTCTGCCCAAGAGTGGCGGCAGCCTGAGGACTCGTCAGGGCACCAGGAGCCCGCCCATTGCAGCACTGCCAGGAGCGATGCTTGCTACCAGCAACGCGCTCCTGTCTGGCCCAGCCCTGCACAGACACTTGGCTTATGGGACCCCGCTAAAGATGCCCCTGCTTAGAAATGCAGGTTCTAGCACCAAGCAGCGCCCTGAACAAGGCCTCCTCACCCTGTCTGCAGGCGCAGGCCTGCCTGCGAGCGGTCTCTCTTTGATTCAAGCCATTCTTCACGTTTCGTTATTACCTTGCTCGAGAAAGCCACCATTACCACTAGCCTGTTTGTAAAAGACTCTGGTCTCTCAGTTACTTGTTCTCATTTCAACTTTACACACACACATGTACATGCAAACGCACACGCGCGCACACACACACACACACACACACACACACACCTTTATTAACTTTTGTCAAATAATATGGTTACCATTGCCAATTTGGACAGAAAGCATGTCTGTGCATGCACACGAGTACACACACACATACACACACACACACACACACACACAGGCACGCGCGCCCTAAGTTCCTGGAATCTTCAAATGGCTTTTGCTACACAGCCATAGGGACTTTGCAGACCTGGATGAAGTTACATGCTCAAAATTGGAAGAGAGCTGTGCCGGGGCCATGGTGAGCTGTCAGAGCAGCTGCCTAGCAGCCGGAATCTGGGTTCGAAGCCCAGTCACAGTCTAAACGGGGACAGCTGAGCAGTGGGCCGGGAAAGCCAGGGCCCCAAGCCTAGGTAGCATGGAGCAGCCGAGCAGCCTCTCGGGAAGGGCGAACCGCTCAGAACACAATGGACATCCTATGGGAATTCCCGACCACAAAATTGGACAAGGAATGGCAAGATGGCTCACCTGGTAAAGACACTTTTCATCAAGATTAACTACCTAGTTCGATCCCAGGAACAACCCAGGGGCTTGTTTAAGGTGGGAGGAGAGAAAAGACTTCCACGAGTTGTCTTCTGACCTCCACAACATACCATGATGCATGTGTATACCAACACACACACACAAAGTAAGTACATGTTAAAAACAAACGGGCTGGAGAGATGCCTCAGGGGTTTAAGATTCTGTGGAAACACCTGAGTGTGAAGCCGGATCCCACGTTAAAATGCCAGGCAGAAAGGATGACAGCCTGCACTTCCCGCTCTGGTAGGCAGAGTCTGGGAAATTCCAGAGCAGAGCAAAAAGGATGTAGAAGCAATCTGAAATATGACTGAAATCACCCTTGGTCCTCTACAGGGGACACACAGGGCCCTCTAATGCATGGTGCACACACAGCACACATTAATAAATAGATGATAGATAGATAGATAGATAGATAGATAGATAGATAGATAGATAGATGACAGATAGATAGATAGATAAATAGATAGATAGATAGATAGATAGATAGATAGATAGATAGATAGACGGATAGACGGATAGATGGATGGATAGATAGATAGATAGATAGATAGATAGATAGATAGATAGATAGATAGATAGATAGATAGATAGATATAAAAAATACTGGGAGTAGTCCTGGGTTATCCAGGAGGAAGAGTGGAGATACAACCCTGAAAGGCAGAGAGATTCCAAACATAGGAAGCACTAGATTGATCATTAGTGACTGTTAAATGCAAGGGTCTAGGTAACATGACTCTGGAAGGTGAAATTGGTCCTCAAATGACAGCGACTAGGAACTTGGATCTACAAACGACTCAAATGGGAACTGGAAGTGGATTTTTTGTCCAGAACCCTCCCCCTCACCTCACCCCTGGAAGATCACAGGGGGCCACTTGTTTTCTACTTGCAAGAAACCATGGGTAGAGAAATCAGTGGAGCCCACTTGGGCCTCTGGTGTCCTGCACTGTGAAGGACCAGATAGGGGCTTGTTTAAGGGTTTTGCATGTGAGATGTTGGTATGGTGGCCAGGAACACTCGTCATCCCCCAAAACTACTGTCATATGGTACTTTTTCCTCTGCACAGCCATCTTGAACTTTGGGGGAGTCTGGCCAGAAGCTTAGGAGGTTCCTGAAACTGACACACTTGAGAAGGGGAGGAGGTCCTTCCAGGATGAAAATAACCCCTGTGGGAGCAGGAAACTCTCCCGCCAGTCAAACATATAGAGTGGGGGGGGGGATCCATCTAGATAGCCATCTGTGGTAAATTCCCCCTGCTCCTGTCAGGACCCCTCACCCCGGCTCCTCCTCTAAGTGCAATAAGCTGGTTGCTTTATGTGACTTTGATCTGCCACAGAACTCCTCCTATATGGGATGGATAGACGTCTGAGTGGCATCTCCTCAGGAAGAAGTCTCCACACAAGAACTAAAGCTCTGAAAGGACAAGTGTGGCACACATTTGCTCTTCGCTACTGTGGACCACGTTGTCTGGGTTTAACGTGGCATTTGCCATCTTGAGCTCTGAGAAGCTGCGATTGCTCACGTGAGCATTGTGCAAGACTGGGTCCGTTTGACAGTCCATCGTGGAGAGAGGAAGGGGCTCATGAGGCCCCGCCCCCTCCCCTTGAGGACGTATAGGTAGTTAACTATTGCTGGAAAGAGAAGTTCATTACAAGCAGTTGATGGCTGTCATGGGGGAGAGCCTCATGAGCCAAGCCTAGGATATAGAGGTAGCTAAAGGTTTCTGCAAAGGCGGGACTATAGGGCCCCACCCTTCTGTGACCATAAACAGGTAGGGGGGCAGGGGGGTTTCTTCAATGGCAGTCAACTTCCCACCCAACAAAACTCATTGGCTTGCCAAGGTGCTCTAGGAAGAGCCGTTTGTCGTGGATGTCCTCTCTCAGGGTTAGTAGGCATGTGTTCACTTCCTCAGAGAGAAGTTTCCGTGACAATTGCTGCACTCTGCTTACTTGGCCTTCCTCGACAGACGTTCAAAACAGCCCAGCACACCACAAACGCAAGCCTCCCTCACACCAGGCCTTGCTCTTTGTTTTGTATCTTATTTTAGGCATTCTATTAGTGATGCTTGGGGAAGCTTTCAAGTAAAGAACCCTAAATCCTGGGTCTTCTCCATAGGCCCAGTGAGACCTCTGACCCCCGATTTTCTCTCCTGATGGATAAGAACCGTCTTCAGAAGATGCTTACCGGCCCCCAACTGGCCTGTGCGGCTGATCCAGAGGTGAGCAGGCTGCCTGCAAGTGTGTGAGGGCGAGAGATGCTCAGGGATCAAGCAGAAAGACATGAGTTCGGATCCCAGATCCCACATAAAAATGCCAGGTGGAACTGGCAGCGGCCTGTACTTCCAGCCCTGGGAAATCCCAGGGCAAAGCAGTTAGAGGAGAAAGCAACCCAGGATGATTCCCAAAGTCACCCTTGGTCTCCACAGGCACACACTGCCCCTTGATACACACAGACATGCATGCAAAAAAAAAAAAATTTTTTTTTAAAACAAGTCGTTGTGCAAGAGGGCAGGCAGCGCACTGTGGGAAAGCAGAGACATTGTGTGTGTTTGGGGGAGGGGTGGTGAATGCAAACCTCATGAATGAGAAACTGCGGACATGTGGGTGGGTGGGAGTGGAGGGGCCCCTCCTTCCTCAGCCTAGTCTCGGCCCCACCCTGAAATCTGTAGGAAGCCCAGCATCCGAGCTGGAGCATGTAAGAGGATCTCCTCCCAGGATTCCTTCAAAGAAGGAACTCCTCCGGGATGCAGAAAATGGAATTCTATTTATGAAAGTGCTACACTTCCCACGGCTCTCTAGGAATGCTATGACTATGAAATGAACAAGGGTAATTTTATTTGTTTTTTTACTTTAAGCTTAGTAACTTCTCAACACTCATTCGACAGTTAATTGGTTGTCTTGATAACTTCTCAAATCACGGAGACATTTTCCCTATCTCATTGCTTTGTCCCTAGTTCAAGAATGACCCAGAGCCAAACGCCCTTGATTGGAAGCAGAGAATCTGGGAAGGGTCCATTTCCAGGATTAAACCCTGCCCAGAAGACATAGAATAAGGCACAATTCTAGGATCAGAGGTTGTAACCTTGAATTAAACCAGATGAAGGATTTCCTGACGATTAATGGCCCATAGACAATTAATTAACCATCGATTGAGAGTTTGCCCTGTGCAAACTGAGACTAGCCTCAGAAGTCCCTTGCAAACCCCAAGCCAATTATTGCTCCTCCCCTAGCTATGCTAATCTTTCCCAGGGGAGCCCTCAGCATCAGGTTTCACCCCTCCAGACACACACACACAAGCTTCAGGCCACTCTCAGGCCAGTCTCTCAGTCCCCCACATTTAGCTAACCATCTTTACTGCTAAGCGCCAGGAAGGAGTGTTCCACAGTTTCTGCAGAACCCAGTTTGAAGTCCAGCATGGAAAGGGCTTGCTCTATTTCTGCCGAACGACTGGGCAGGTCTGTGCAGTCTACTCCACGAAGCAGGTCTGGCGGATCAGCCCAGCCTTCCACCTGTGCTGTCATCTATCACAGGACTGGAGAATTAAAAACACTGCACTTTTCCCTCACTTTCTCTGTGATCTTCACTCGCTCCCCGTTGCCCTCAGGACACCCTCCTAGGTACAAGACTTTCTCCTGTTATCATTCCGCGTTCTAGTGGCTGACCCCTCTGTCCTTCACCAATACAATGTCCTTCTGCCTTTAAGGCCGCTTCTCCGCCTCCTCTTGGCCTGAGCAAACTGCTCTCATTCTTAGGGCAAGTCAACCCTCCTACTCCCCTACTGCCCCTCCCAAGAAGTTCTAGAGGGCTTCGTTTTTCTATCACCTTTTCTCTTGTTGTCATTAGCACGGCTTGGAAGGATTCATGTTCATTTTGCCCCAACACTAGTTGGGTTCCTTAAGGGAGGTGGTAGTTCCCTTGGATCCGCTGTGGGAGCTGTGACAACAGAGACCTGCGGCAGAAGTGGCAGAAGTACTTGAGGGTTGAAAGGATCAAGGTGAGGGAGTGGGAGCAAGGAGACCAGTTGAAGGACCTTTAACTTCTGCTCCTCCTGCTGCGCTGGGGCTGGCATACCACATCTGCTACGGGCAGTATGAAGGGTCAAAGCCAAGACTTCGTGCACACCAGATGAGTACATCTACCACCAGTCTCAATGTAAAGGTCTATTGCAGTTCACTTGCACGGTTGCTGATAAATCACCGTCCAATGGCTTAAGGGAACGGGGGGGGGGTTTATTTTCTTATGATAGTCCAGTTACAATTCATAGTCCAGCTTGAGGGCCGAGGGAACTGGCCACACCATCTCTACATAACGGCCGAGAGAGAGACGATCCTTACTTGACAGACCAGCATGTCTGGCCAAGTGTATACAAGGATGCCAACTCTCTCAACCAGCTCTCTGTATTTTATTCCAGGGCCTAATCCCTCCCACCATAGGCTGGGCCTTCCCCATCTCCTGCAGGTTTGCTCTGGGTTTAACTCAACCATTAATTCTCTACAAATGTGCCCAGAGCTCAAACTCTCAACTGTCAAGTTGACACCTGTGCCTAACGATGGCCAAGGTCATTTCCAGAGAAGCCCACCTAGCCCCATCTCCCCAGGTGACGCACATGGTTCTGCCTCATGAGACCTTGTTTCTCTCCTGGCACTCATTACATTCCGTGTCTAGTAACTGCGCCCCCCTTAGACTCTGAACACCGTGAACATCTATGGCGTAGGCCTCTGTGAACCCCGGCATCTAGACCAGGGCCTCCAAGCTGTTTATTGAAAGAATGAATTGGAGGAGATGACTTGTACCGGTTATTCAGACGGGCAGGCAGGAACTCCAATAAAGTCATTTCAATTTCTTTAATGTAGACCAGGACCTCGAGTCTGAGAGCCGGTGTCTCCAGGGTAAACGCAGTCTGGGCCACAAGCAGGTCAGAATTGTGTCCTTTTCCTGAGAGCCCAGATCTCTTGCCAGGCGCTGCTCCGATGCCTCCTGTGCCATCTGCAGCGACTCGTCCCGACACCTGCAGGCGGGGGGAAGCATGCCAGGCCCCATGGTCCATGTCAGGTCGGGGTTGAGCATTCTCATCCTTTCTGCCCCTTCTGGCACAGCGCACCTCCCATCTTGCGGGTTTGGTCA
Source organism: Typhlomys cinereus (assembly GCA_023101885.1). NCBI lineage: Eukaryota > Metazoa > Chordata > Mammalia > Rodentia > Platacanthomyidae > Typhlomys > Typhlomys cinereus. The sequence continues at coordinate 1,389,965 of JALPQD010000486.1, forward strand.
GCTCCACTGCAGAGAGTGGCTGACGTTTCTGCAAAGCCAGTAGAACCGCCCTTCTCTCAAAGCAGTGACAGCAGCTGCTGAGGAACCAGCCAGAAATCAATAGCCGCCCTGTCCTGAGTGGGAAGATGCATGCACATCAGATGCAAATGGACACGTGGCTGTGCTCAGGCTGTTAGAGGCTATGAGGGTGCCCCAGAGTCAGACACAACTTGTTAGATGTGGTGCAGCTTTGAAACTCTGCCTCTAGTACGTCGGAACCCCCTTGGACCCCAAACCTTTCGGGGCCTGTGCAGACAACCATTCATCTGTCCCTCTACCATAAGGCATCACGAAATGACCCTCATTCCACACAGAGGGTCAGAGGCAAGTCAGTCCGTTCAGGAAGTCCCCCCGGGGGGGCGTCAAGCATGTTCCTGTAAGCGAGCCTCTTCTGTGTAGAAGCAACAGCTGGAAAACAGCTGCCAGTGAACGAGGCCACTGGCTTCCAGCCGCACGCCGCGGTGTCGGAGAGTCCCAGGGGAAGGCACTTAGGCGTTCCATAGCAGCCGCCGCTGGCACCACAGAGGGCCCGGCCGGGTGAAGTCCACTGAAAGACTCATCAACGACTTCCAACTGCCCAAACTTCTGCCTCTGCTTGCATTTAGAACCAACTGGAATAAAGCTAGATCTGCTCACAGAGGACGCTCTACGCCCCTCCACCCTCCCCTTGTTGAGGCCCATCAGGGTCAGGGCACACCTGAGTTGGCCTTGTTTTCCCCACTCCCTTGTCTGTCCCCGAGTCTCTGTCCAGATCACAGCAAGCTGGGGAGAAGTATCCTGTAGCCGTGCTTCCTCTTATTCCAGTGGCCTTTGCTTACTTCGCCGACCTCCTAGTGGCCTGGTAACTGGGTGACTTGATACTTTTCCATGGTCTGGGGTCCCCCACACACACACACACACATACTCTGATCTCACAGCCCAGTTTCCTCACAGCCCATTTCTTTTCGCTCTGGGCACATCTGGCAACTAGCTAGCTCCTTCTTCCTGCTCCCCTTTTTATTTCCACAGAGGAGCCTGGCGCCCAGGCGAGAGCAGGCTTTACTTGTCACCGGTGGGCTCCTCCGGGGTCTTTTGAGAAACCAGACTTGGTCTTGGTTTCCCTCCCTCCAGCCCCTCCTTGCCGAGGGGTTTGTCTTAGTCCTATGGCAAGATGGGTAGGCGTGACCAACGAAGAGTCCTGGAAACTGCCCAGCTAGGAAAGGCCAGTGGCGGCTTGGACACAGGGCTCTGCCCTACTGGGCATTTATTTCTCTTTGGTTTCAGGGATCAGGAGCCCCACCCTTCCTCCCTGAGCCTCCTTTACTTAGGGAAGCAGCTGGTTCTAGAAGGATCCCTCCCTCCCCCCTATGGTGAGAGGCGGGAGGAGCCCACAGGATCCCCGAGGAACCCGGACCTCCTGCTGCCCCCTTGATGTGTCACTGTGCTCAGTCCTCACAGCAACACTCTGACAGGCGCACGACTGACTGTTCATCCACTGAGCAGATGGGGAAACTAAGTCACGGAGAAGTCAGCTGATGTGGCAGTATTGAGGACTGAAGCAAGAGCTTCATATGTGCCAGACACACTTTACACCTTATACCTTTTAAAATATCCACTGTATGGCTTTTATAATATACACTGTATACCTTTTAAAATATCCACTGTATGCCTTTTATAATATACACTATATACCTTTTAAAATATCCACTGTATGCCTTTTATAATATACACTATATACCTTTTTATAATGTACACCATAAACCTTTTATAATATACACTTTATACCTTTTTATAATGTACACCATAAACCTTTTATAATATACACCTTATACCTTTTAAAATATCCACTGTATGCCTTTTATAATATACACTATATACCTTTTATAATATACACCGTATGCCTTTTATAATATACACTGTATACCTTTTATAATGCACACTGTATTATAATTTCTTCTCTGTCCCTCTTCTCTCTCTCTCTCTCTCTCCCTCTCTGCTTTCCTCCCAGTCTCCCTTCCTTCCTTCTTTCTTTCCTTCTTTCCTTTCATGTTCGATGTTTTGAGACAAGGTCTCACCAGCTGAGGTTGACTTCAAATTCCTAATCCTCCAGCCTTCATCTTCTGAGTGCTGGAATTACAGGTATAATGCCTGACCCTTTTTTCTTCTCTTTCTCTTCTTTCTTTCTTTCTCTTCTTTCTTTCTTTCTCTTCTTTCTTTTTCTTTCTTTCTTTTTCTTTTTCTTTTTCTTTCTTTTTCTTTTTCTTTCTTTCTTTTTCTTTCTTTCTTTTTCTTTCTTTTTCTTTCTTTCTTTCTTTCTTTTTCTTTCTCTCTCTCTCTTTCCTTCCTCCTTCCTTCCTTCCTTCCTTCTTTCTTTCTCTTTATTTCCCTCCCTCCTCCCTCCCTCCTTCCCTCCTCCTCCCCTCCTTCTCTCCTCCCTCCCTCCCTCTCTCCCTCCCTTTCTGCCTCCCTCCCCAGTTCTCTTGGCTACTACTGATATTGGCATGAACTCTGCTGCTGTACTGAGGTGTAGTAGAGAATCATAAGCTAGAACAAACCCTTGCTCCCCTAGATTATTTGAGTGCTGCCATCATATCAGCAGCACAAAGACAAACTGCAAAGGGTGCGAAGCTGAACCACCTCCCCAATCCAGGGCCTTGAACTTCCTCCTTCTTCACCCTCCCCAACACACACAGCACACATTCCTGAACAGGCATGATTGCATGCCTGTACATGATTACATGCATGCTCATGATTGCATGCCTGTTCATGATTACATGCATGCTCATGATTGCATGCCTGTTCATGATTACATGCATGCTCATGATTGCATGCCTGTTCATGATTACATGCATGCTCATGATTGCATGCCTGTTCATGATTACATGCATGCTCATGATTGCATGCCTGTTCATGATTGCATGCCTGTACATGATTGCATGCCTGTTCATGATTGCAGCCTGTACAGATTGCATGCCTGTTCATGATTGCATGCCTGTACATGATTACATGCTTTTACATGATTGCATATCTGTTCATAATTACATGCCCATACATTATTGATGCCTGTACATGATTACATACCTGTACATGATTGCCTGCCTGTTCATGATTACATGCCTGCTCATGATTACATACCTGTACATGATTACATATCTGTACATGATTGCATGCCTGTACATGATTACATGCCTGTACATGATTACATGCCTGTACATGATTGCATGCCTGTACATGATTACATGCCTGTTCATGATTACATACCTGTACATGATTGCATGCCTGTACATGATTACATGCCTGTTCATGATTACATACCTGTTCATGATTACATACCTGTTCATGATTACATGCCTGTTCATGATTACATGTCTGTACATGATTGCATGCCTGTTCATGATTACATGCTTGTTCATGATTACATGCCTGTACATGATTACATGCCTGTTCATGATTACATGCCTGTACATGATTACATGCCTGTACATGATTACATGCCTGTACATGATTACATGCTTGTACATGATTGCATGTCTGTTCATGATTGCATGCCTGTTCATGATTACATACCTGTACATGATTACATGCCTGTACATGATTGCATGCCTGTTCATGATTACATGCCTGCTCATGATTACATACCTGTACATGATTACATATCGGTACATGATTACATGCCTATTCATGGTTGCATGCCTGTACATGATTGCATGCCTGCTCATGATTACATACCTGTACATGATTACATGCCTGTTCATGGTTGCATGCCTGTTCATGATTGCATGCCTGTACATGATTACATGCCTGTACATGATTACATGCCTGTACATGATTGCATGCCTGTCCAACCAGATCCTATTGATGCTGTTAGAGATGATTTTCTCTATTTTCTCACCAGCCTCCTCTTGCTCTCTCCTCCTGGTTTTCGAAGCCAAGTTTTTCCTTCCAGCCTCTTATTAAGAAACTCTTAGCTTCTGCCCCTTTGCTACACAAATACTGCATGAAAAATCAGTGGGCTGGCTCAGAGGCCAGACATCCTGGCCGGGCACATGTGTACCCTGCACTCAACAAAAACTGTCTCTCGTGTCCCAGAATTCCCTACCACAAAACCATCCAAGGAAACTGCTGGAAAAATATGACTAAACACAGTGAGGACTTCATGATCAAACCCTAACTACTATTTCAGCTCAGCAGTGATTGTCACCCAGAGAGAACAAAAATAACAATAAATGCAAGAATTTCTGTCTTCATGTTGGTTGCTGGTTATATCAATGTCTACTTTGTGTCAATCGCTGCGTTGGGTGACCTCTCATTTGCTCATCTGTGGCCCCTCACAATGTTGGTATTTTTATCCTTTTACAGAGGAGGAAATTGAGGCTGAAGAGCTCAGGGAAGTTTTCCCAAGCCATAAAACTGGCAAATGTGAGAACCAAAATGCTCGGTCCAGTCAGATGAAAGGGGAAACTCTTTCTCCAAAGCCCAGTTCAGATTCCATTCCTCCTTCACCGCCCTCCTGTCCATACCGGGTCAGAACTGGCTCCTTCCTTGCTGACTGGGCCTCTGTCAGCTCCGATGGTAGGTAGCATATAATGTTGCTGGAAGTCCACTCTGTCCAGGAGTTGCCTTGTGGCTTTGTCTTGTGGCTTCGTCTCGTGGCTTTGTCTCGTGGCTTTGTCTTGTGGCTTTGTCTTGTGGCTTTGTCTTGTCTTTGCCCGGATAATACGTGTCAGATGGTGGAGTCATACATTTTCTTATTTAAAAAAAAATTAAGGGCTAGTAAGATAGATCAGAGGGTAAGGGACCTGCTCGCAACCCTGGCCACCTGTCCCATCACCAGAAGTTACATCACGTGGTAGAAGTTACTTCCTAATGTTGATCTCTGACATCCACCCATGCATCATAGCATGCATGCATGCTTTCTTTCTAGGACTCTCTCTCTCATAAATGAATACATTAATTATTTAAAGATATGTAGAGGCCAGGGAAGTAGTTCAGTTTTCCCAGTCCTAGTGTTGGTTCTTGTGCTGCCCACAGAGAATCCAAAGGGGACACAGCAAGAGAACAAGGCGTTTCATTGGAGTGGGAAGAAAGCAAGAACCATACTTAAGAGGAGGGAGCTGAGTCAAACGCCAACAGCACCAGTCTGGGCAGGCGTCAGAAGGATCCCCCTTCTCTCCTTATTGTCCCCTTCCTTCTGCCCACCCCCCACTTTTGCCCAGGATGGGCACAAGGAGTAAGATGTGTAAGATGCAAGAATATGCGTTGTGTTTAAGGTCCTGAAAGCTTCAGAGTTCCCCAGGGGAGAGAGAAGAGTCTTCTGCTCATGGTCTCTGGGGAGGGTCTGCAAGTCTCTTTCATCTAACCTAGCTCGTTCAGGCCTCTTTCATGCTTTGTCCCTTACATCTGTCCCTGGAGCACCGAGTGGTCCCCTAGGGTCTATCACGGCCACCACTACTGTGCTAACCACAGTTGACCAGCCACCACCATTTATTTTCTTTGCATCCTGCGTTCTCTATCTTTGGAAACCTTCTAGTCAGCCCCCTCTCCCCAGTTAACCTCCTATCTCACAAGGGATCACACAGTATTCATCTTTTTGTGACAGGCTGGTTTCATTTAGTGTAATGTCCCCATGGCTCATTCATGTCATAGCATGGGCCAAAATTTCCTTCCATTGATTTGGATGATATTCTCCTGCATGTCTACATCACCATCATTTCTCCTTTCATCTACTTTTTGACTATTTTCCCTGAAAAGAGGGTGTCCGAACATCTGTTTGAGACCCTGTTTTGATTTCTGCTGACCTTTGAACTTGCTGCGTAGCGGAGGGCTTCCTGAGATTACAGGTGTGTGTCACACCTGCCCTGTATCCCTTCTTGACAGCACCGTTCCATGTCCCACAGCAACTGAAGTATTCTCTCTTCCTCCCAGGAGTGCACAAGGTCTCTACCTTCTCCTCGTCCTCCCCAGTACTAGTCCTTTTCTGAGGCTTTCCTATGTCTGTTTTGGAGACCAGGTCTCTCTGTGTAGCCCTTGAACTTGAGGCCTCTTGCCTTAGCCTGCCAAGTGCCGGGATCACAGGTTACCATAGCAACCATCTTACTGACGATGAGTTGTATGTGGGTTTGCTCTTTGCAAGTCTTCCTAAACCTAGACTAGACCCCGCTGTAAGTATTTGAGGGAAACAAACAACAAATGAGGCAATTCTCCTTTGCAGGTTTATTTCGGTGCCAAGAGGCTCTGTATCTAGTCTAAAGTCAAGAATATGAAGTTGAATTATCTGTCTGCAAGGGGACTTCTTTTTTTTTAAAGTACTCTTTTTTTATTTATTCAATTACGCGTGTATGCGTGTGTGCGCGTGTATGTAGGTGTGCGTATATAGGGGACTTCTCTCTGTGGCTTTTCTTTCAAAACTGAAGGAGGTTCGTTCTACCCACCGAGCCCCAAAGAACCCACTACCCACTTTCCTGGGTGTGAACAGTGTCTCCTGGCATTGAAGTCATCTTCTGTCTAGAGTCACCTCCCTGGCCTGATTCCTCTACACCAAACCAGCAAATCCAAGGGAATGGGTCCCTGACATGCCAAAATTCCATATCCCTGATATGGAATTTGATTTCTGCTAAACCCTGATAGACCTCAGAGATGCTCTGGGGGTCAGATGTAGGGCAGACACTTAGCTAGCTCTTCTGCCTCCCCACTCCTTGCCGTGCTCAGCCGCACAGCGATTCCCACTTCAGCCACACAGTTCCAGGCTAAGTTGAAAGCCAGACACGCACGACCTGTGCCTCTGGAGAGCAGGCGCCTCCAGTGCCTGCAGGCTTAGGCTGGGCTGAGTCACTTCCTTGCCTTAATTCTCCCCTAATACCTTCCCTTTCTCTCAAGCTTTGCTTCGGCACCATCCAGGTATAGAATGTCTGCAAAGGCAGCACAGGTGGGTCTGCCGGACTGTCTGCCCAGACGTTACCCAGGTTGCCTGCTGAGCCTGGGGTGCACCCTAATCCCCTCGGCGGGTTCAACTGTCTGTGAAGGCAAGACGTTCAGGGCAGGGGGAGCTGGTAGAGGACGTCAAGAAGCGTGGGGGAGGACAGGAAAGTGGGAGCCATGCTGCTTCCAGTTCCAGGGACTGGCATTCCACACCACCTTTCCTCGGGATCCTCCCCTTGCCCTCCTTGAGGGAACAGGGCTGCATCTGGAGAGGTGGAGTTCGAGGTTACGCTGCACAGGATGGTGCCGCGGTTTGAGCGTATCCCTCAACAATCATCTGCTGGAAGTCCCCAGGTTCCCATATTGGTGGTGTTTGGAGACGATGCCTTTAGGAGGCGATTAGGGTTAGCTGAGATCACGTGGGTGGAGCGTCCATGGCGGCGTGAGTGAGTGCCTTAGGAGGAGGAGAAAAGAAGAGTCGGGTGAGGGGATACACATCTGCACCTCAGAGCACTGGAGGTGGAGGCGGAAGCATCAGGAGGTTTTAGATCAGCCTTGGATAAAGGGTGAATTCGAGGCCAGCCTGGACGACGTCAGACCTTCCTCCAAAACAAACGAATGAGCAACAGCTCACACACTTGCTCTAACTGACCACGGGAGGCCCCAGTCACGCTATGAAGAAACGCAAGGCCTCACGGTTGCCTGGCAACACTGCACCATGCTTTTGGAGTCGTGGCTAACAAGAATCAAACTGTGCTGGAGGGATCGGCCAGTCGAAGGTGTTCTGTTACACCCCTGGGGGACCTGAGGTGTCTCCAGTATCCTCAGCTCCTGGCAGGACGACCCAGTGCTGCTCTTACAGCGGGACCTCCTGCTCCCGTCTACCAGTCTGACTCTTAGGACACTAGATCCTTAGCCTCTGGGACTCTAGAGCTGCTTCCGTTCAACCCGCCTCTTCGTGCACTTGCTGAGGGAGAAAGCAAGTCAGAGACTTCATTTTTTAAAGAATTATTATTTGGGGCTGGAGAGGTGGCTCAGGGGTTAAGCCTCTGCCTTGCAGGCGGAAATCCTGAGTTCCGATCCCAGACCCCATGTATAGACGCCGGGTGAAAGTGGGGGCGGCCTGCCTTTCTGGTCCTGGAAGGGCGGAGCCTGTGAATCCCCGGGCAGAGTAAACAAGGCGGAGGTGGAGGTGGCCCATGGCGGTTCCCGAATTCGCCCGTGGTTCTACACACACATACACACACACACACACACACACACACACACACACACACACACACACACACGTGTATATGAATTGAATAAAAATTTTTTTAAAAAATTATTTATTTATGTCTAAGTGTATCACAGAGTGCTGCATGTGCCCTCGGAGGCCCAAGGATTGATTCCGGGAATCATCCTGGATTGTTCTCCTTCCTCTTGGCTTTGCTGGGGTTTCCTAGGCTACACCTTCCAGCACCAGATGTGCAGGCCACCATTATGTCCGCCTGGCATTACGTGAGCTCCAAGATCCACACTCAGGACTTTCTGCTTGCAAGACAGAGGCTTAAACCCTGAGCCCTCTCTTCAGCCCAAGAGTTTTCTTTTCTTTTTTTCCATTCATTTTCTCATTTTAATCCTCACAACAACTTTATGAGGTAAGAATTATCATCATCCACAAGCAAGAACACAGGCAAGCGACACAGGTCACTTGCACAAGAGTTTTCTTTTTTTTTTTTTAAGTGCTTACCCCAGGGCTTTCAGGAGTTCAGCATGGTATGAACCCCGAGAAGGCCAGATCCCGAGACACCCCTTCAACCTTCACGCCTCTTCTTTCAGTATCAAGCCCGTTCTCAGCAGCCCATTCCATCACTGCAATGGGATGTTGGTTTTCCAAGTTTAGACACTGAATTCCATCACCATATCCCCTTCAGCACCACACTCGGGACACAATTAGAGGATGATTGGATTAGAGCAGTGTTGCAGTTCGCCTGCATGGTTGCTGATAAATCACCAGCAAACAGCCTAAGGGAACAAGGGGTTTATTTTCTCTTACAATAATCTGGTTACAGTTCATAGTCCAGCTTGACGGGAGAGCTCAAGCCAACACCAGGGTCGAGAGAACTGGCCACACCATCTCTACATAATGGCTGAGAGAGGGACAATCCTTACTTTCCAGACCAGCATGTCTGGCCAAGTGTACACAAGGATGCCAACTCTCTCAACCAGCTCCCTGTATTTTATTCCAGGGCCTAGTCCCACCCATATGGGCTGGGCCTTCCCCATCAGCTAGACAATCTCCTGCAGGTTTGCTCTGGGCTTAACTCAACCATAATTCTCTACAAATGGGCCCAGAGCTCAAACCCCCAAACGTCAAGTTGACACCTGTGCCTATGACAAGCAGTGATCAATGTGTGTGTGATCACCATTGTTTAAACGCTGCCTCCATGGTAAAATTCTTATTTTATGTCGGTGTTCCGTGTGTGTGTGTGTGTGTGTGTGTGTGTGTGTGTGTGTGTGTGTGTGTGTGTGTGTGACTCCTAGGGAGAAGGGAGATACTGTGATGGTCAAACCAAGCACTGGGAGATACTGTAGAGTCTGAACTTGAGTCAGATTGAGTGGGGTTTGCATTTGGTTCTGATATTCACTGTTTACACCCCTCCCTCCCGCCCCGGGAAAGTGATGGTACTACTTCCAGATTTGATTTTCTCATGGAGAAAGTAGGCCGCATGAGCCCTCAGACTCAACAGCAGGTGACAGGGATGGGGATGGGGAACACTTGCATGGCACAGTGGGGCCCGTGGTCTGTGTCCAGCTCCACCTTAAACTCCAACGACCCAGCACGGGATGAGCTCAACACAGCACAAGCTACACAGAAAACCCAAGATATAGATAGTTGTCTTTTATTTTTCCACCTACCCTCTGAACTCTCTCTCCAGCCCCTGTTGTGGACATTTTTGATGCGGACTTTGTAGTCACTTCTCTTGGGCATATACATAAAAGTGAATGGATGGGTAGGTGGTGTGTAAACCTTGAAACAACTCTCAGGCAATAACCCAAAGTGACCACATCTTTAACATTCCAGGGGTTTTATTTCTTAGCATCCTTGTGACATGTGTGATGGCTGCCTCTTTGACTTTGGCATTCTGATTTATTATGAGGAACTCTCATCATGATTTTGAGAGCGAGAGAATGAATCTGTGGGCACACGTGTGCTGATGAATGTGTACATTTGCACATGTGAATGTAAAGATCTGAAGCTGACATGTAGTATCTTCTCTCATCCCCTCCACTTCATTGTCTTTCTAATCAACCCAGAGCTTGCTGATCTGCCGGTCTAGCTAGCCGGGTCCTGGGGGATCATCCCCTGTCATGCATTTGCTACCTATTGTTTTTCTTTTTTTTTGGTGTGTGTGTGTGTGTGTGTGTGTGTGTGTGTGTGTGTAGGAATTACCCTCCATTGTGCTACCTCCTTATTGCTTTGTTCCGGGGTTTGCCAGGCTCTGCCTTCCAGAGCTGATATTGCAGGCCACCACCATTTCCACCTGACATTTTTACACGCAACATGGGGATCCAAACTCAAGTCCTTCTGCTTGTGAGACAAGGTTTTAGCTTCTGAGCCATCTCTCCAGCCTGTTTCATTTGGGGGGGCAGGGCTTGAGGGTGTAGCCCAGGCCAGCCTGGATCTTGTGGCTCTCCTGCCACCACCTCTGAGTATTGAGATTGCAGGTGTGCTCAACACTGGACAGCCCTCTTGTCATTCGATATCTGTCTTCCTAAAGACTCTCCTCCTTCCTCTGCTAAGATAGAATCATAAGTCCTCAAAGATCCCTGAGGACTACTGTCCTCCTTTTTCTTCCTTCCCTCCCCTGGTCACATTCCCTAATGCCTCCCCCACCTCCCAGTGAATCCCAGGGACCTGAGGGAGCTTAGTGAACTCAGAATGCCCAGCCCGAGGGACCTTTGCTTGCACTAATTCAAGCTGCCTACTCTGCAGGCGAGAAAACTGAAGCCCTCAGGGATGCGACCGCCTACAAGCGCTTTGTGTGTTGTTGGCAGAGACGACGCTTGCTTAAGGAGTTTCAGAGACCCAGGCACGATTCTATCGACCTGGTCATTGTGTGGAACTTTCCAAACAGCTGGTTCCTCACCCTGGGATGGCGACGGTTCCCTGTCACATGTGACTGGTTGGAGGGGATGACAAAGACAGAAAATGGTAAATGTAAGATTAGCGACCGCATACAGTGATAAAATAAACCGATGCAATGAAACACACACATTTAAAAATAAATTTTCTCCACCTTCTTCCTGGCGGCCGCGCTGCTGCCATTTTTGGTTCTTCCTTTCCGACCTCTGCTGAGCCTGTGCTGGAAGCCGTTTATCCTGGAGCAGCGGCATTGACAGCACTCAGGAGCCCCCCTGCTTCTCTAAACTGGTCTTTCTCCCTGGACCCCTTGCCTTCCTTATGCCGAATCATAGCCTGCAGGGTGGGGGTGGGGGCTCTGTGTCTGACTCTTGACTCCCCCTTCCTAAGCCTCCTCCACCTGGTAATGATTTCCTATGGCGTCTCCCAGGTGTCTCCATGGGGACATTTCCTACTCCAGTCTCCATGGCAACCTGAAGAGTTGCCATGGTGACACTTGGTGATTATTTGGAGACCCTTAAATAAATCACCCGTGGTGGTATATTGCTAGAAACATTTGGCTCCGGATCTTGTGTTGGGGGCCCAGGATTGGGGGCCAGAGCCACAGGCAGAAATGGGAAGCGGGGAGATAGGGATTGGGGCCTGTCGCCCTGAAGTTAGCTCTCTGAGGGGCCCTCTCGGGGCAAAGCTGGAACTGAGCCCTTGTGAAGCGGTGGGAGAAGAGGAAGCATCAGGCGAGGCAGGCTTTAAACAGGGAGATTCAAGCAAGGTCACGTGAGCCAGATTCAGGTCAGGATGAGGGATGGGGTCAAAGGGGCCCAAGGATTCTATCCAGGGCTCTTGCTCTGTGTGTGTGTGTGTGTGTGTGTGTGTGTGTGTGTGTGTGTGCGCGCATGCGCGCGTGCATGAGCCTGTGGAGGCCCAAGGGTGACATTGGGAATCACCTGGACTGTTATACCTGCTTATTCATTGCTTTGCTCTGGGATTTCCCAGGCTATCCCCTCCAGGACCTGAACTGCAGATCTGCCAGGAATTTTTACGTGGGACCTAGGACCTGAACTCAGCTCCTCCTCCTTGCGAGGCACAGGATTTAACCCCGAGCCCTGTCTCTTGTAACTTCTTGATGCTGGTTGGTACCTGGGAGTCAATGTTGGCTAGCTGGGGAGTTTTGGCTTATTCGTAAGCCAGCCATGAGTGACAAGATCACAGTCCTAGCTTTAAACTTTATCACAGTCCTCTCGTGTGTGTGCAGTGTGACTTGGTCAGGCCTCATTTGCTGGTGAAGACAGTTCAAAGAGCATAGGAACTGGTTCCTGCAATCCTGTTCTTCCCCTACTTGCTACATTCTTGGTGGAGTAGAGATTGAGAAGTCTAGAACTTTCTAAAGAGGAAATGTGATTTGAGTCTTCAACCCTGGGTCTCTGCTTCTTCTGGTTGTGGATTATCCACCTCCAAGTAGGTGGGCTTGGGTCGAGGATAAGAGGTGACAGGAAATGACTTCTAGTCAGCTCAAGACCCAGCTGGAACATTCTGGCCACTTGCTTGGTGAGTGAGTGGAGTGGCTGAATGGCCAACTGCAGGCTGAGTGATATGCGGCACTTGAAGCGTAAGATGGGCTATCAGCTGCAAGACATGCACTGAATTTCCAAAACTAGCACAAAGAGGGCAAAATACCTCATTTGTAAGCTTCATGCTAATTGCATGCTAAAGTATTTTGGACCCGTTGGGTTAAATAAAGCACATTAAGATCTGTTTCTCTGGTTTTCTTCTTCGTTTGATTACTGGATTTTAAATCAGGCAAGGGATTGTCTCTCCCATAGAGCTGCTGGGAGTCCACCGATTCCACAAGGGGAGGGGCTATGAGAATTTTGTGCGTCACACTGTGTCAGGGCCTGAGCCTGGAATGAGAGAACAGCAAGTGCCAATGGTGGCAGCCGATGAATGAGCGATGACAGCCACATTTTCCATCAGTCAGAGAAGAGCATTTTGGACTGTCTGTTAGTGCTAAGGAAATGGGGTCCAATGATGATGTCACTTTATGTGTGGCTGAATGTAATACATTAGCATACCCCAGGCATAGCATGTGTGAGAAACCTCCAGAGAGAGAAGGGCTTGGGTTTGCCATTTCTTTGCTTTCCTGGAGAGGTCCTTGGTCTCTCCACACTCCAGCAGCAATTCATTCTGGGGGTCTGGCAAGATTTTCTGACCTTAGTCAAGGCAAAAAAAAAAAAAAATATCCTCGAACAAGAGAGGCAAAGATATGCTGGGATCCCATCTTCTGTCCCCCGTTCCTTTGTTAACAGAGGTCCCCATTTCCAGCCAGGCCCACAGCCGCCAGAATGGAAATATTTTCTAGCCTCCTTGGAGCTGATGTGGCTACAGAAGATCTGGCTGAGGGATGGAAACAAAAGCATCGAGTGTCTTTGCAGAACTTTCCTTAAAGGGCTGCGCGGGGCCTTTTCTCCCTTTCTCCTGGCGGGAAGGCCCATTCCTTGAGCGGTCGCACTGGGCCAGGAGGAACGAGGGAGTTCCGCACCTGAGAGATGGTGGAGGACACTGGTGGAGGAAGCACTGGGTCCGTACCAGCCCCAAAATAACCTTTAGGGATTTTTTTTTCTCTTTTCCTTCTTTCCTTCTTTCTTTCTTTTCTTCTTTCTTTCTTTCTAATTTCTTTCTTTTTCTCTTTCTTTCTCTCTTTCTCTTTCTCTCTCTCTCTTTTTTCTATCCTCTCTCCCTCTTTCTCTCTCTCCCCCCTCCCCCACTCCCTCCCTCTTTCCATCCTTCTTTCTTTCTTGATTTTTTTCACTTGCAGTGCTGGAGTAGAACCCATTGTTTTGGGCACGCTTGGCAAGTGCTCTACTGCCGAGCCGCATCCCCTCCCCCACTGAACACTTTTTATTTTCAGAAAAGAAAATTTTACATATTTGTCACTGTGTCACCCTGAAACTTTGGTCACTAACAACTTCCAGAACACTCGAGTGCTCTCTAGAACAAACTCTTTATCAAGATAACCTGATTTCTTTACCATGGAGTACTGATTTAAAAATAAAACTGGTAAGGCCTTTGACAGGCACCAGTTTAGAAAAGCTGCCGCAGAACAGTAAACCGCTCCGGCCTCCAGTCCTTCAGCTCTCAGCTCCTGTTCCACAGGCTGCCCGCGTTACTAGTTTCTGGGTTATGTTCTCCTGTTTCGAATGGGAACCTTTTCACAGGAGGAAAAGATTCTAGCTCTTGGGACACTGTGTAATAGAATAAATCCAGCCATGACATCTGTGTCCAATGCGTAAGAACACAACAGGGGCCAGTGAGATAGCCCAGCGGGTAGGGAGCCTGCTGCAAACATGATGATCTGAGCTCGAGCCCCAGAAAGTAGGAGAAGGACAGAAAGCAACTCCCTAAGTTGTCCTCTGACCTCTACCTGCTGTCGTAGCTGTGTGTGCATGCCTCTCTCTGTCTCTCTCAAATAAAAATAAAAATTTGTTCTGAACACCCTCTAACAATCCATCGGAAGCATTCTGACTTTTCATCCGTGATTCCAAAACAGGGTCATGTTGACATTACGGTCCTTGTCAACTTGTTCAAACCCGCAACTGTAGGACTGCCAGCAAGGCCCCCTCCCTCGCTTTACCTCCTTCTTAACTACAGATTTGAACAGATTATAGATATATAGACTGAGCAGACTGTGGAGCAGGTGCATTTGAGTGAATTACAGAGTGTCTCAGAGGCAGATATGAGGCCCTAGGATCAGTCACTAGCAACACACACATATGCACACACACAAATTCACATGCATGTATATACACGTACACACACATATGCACACGCATACATACGCACATACATATATACACACATATACACACTCATACACATACACATATACACACATACAAACACACACATACAAACTGATACACACATACAAACTCATACATATACATACACACACATATACACACTCACACACACATTCACGCACATACATACACACACATATACACTTACGTATGAACTCACACACAAACATACACATACACACACATAAATACACACAAATACACATATATACACACTCATACACTCACACATATACACACACACTCACACTCACGCACATACATACACACATACATACACTCACACACACATACACACACACTCATGCACATACACACTCACACACATACACACACTTACATATGAACTCACACACAAACACACATGCATACACATTCACACACACACATACACTCACACACACACACACATATACACACACATAGATCTGGTACTTCGGTGCGAATTCAGATGATGTTCTCAGTGTAAATAGCATGTCGTCGTAGCTTCAAGCATTTGACGTGTGCCACGTGCAGGCGCCGCACTAACAGCTTCCGACATATGCTTGTGCTTGTTAACCTTGTGAGTCAGACACTGCTCCAAGGCATCTCTCTCACGTGGGTGTGTGAGGGAAGCAGAGGCTTGGCCATCTATCCAAGGTCACCACAGAGAGCAGGGCAGCTGGGATTTGAGGCCTGGCACTGACTCTAAGAGTTAGGCTCATGGGATGTCCCAGATGCAAGTTCCACCTGAGGGCCCGCACAGGCTTCAAGTGTGCACACGCTCGACCTGCTAGCAGCCGGCAGGAGGACTGGGACAATCTTTCTCAGGGATGCTTGATTTGGGCTTTTACCGAGGAATCTGTGTCTACAGAAGAAGTAGGCCCTGGAGGAAGGGTTTGCTCCAGTGCCCGCAGGAGCCTCGCTCTTCACCGGGGGGCCTGCTGCTGCACTGAATCCCCCCATGAGAGACCCTGAATGGCTCGGCTTGATCATGTTCATTCTGGAACCTGAGCCTCTGTGCTGGTCTGGCCTGCACGCCTTATGGACACATTCTAGTCTGCAGGGTCTGTCCTGCATACTGCAGCCCTTCTGTGATGTGACGTTGATCCTGGTGTCAACTTGACACACCTGGCACCAGCTAAAATCCACTGTGAGACCACCTGAAGAGATTATCTGGATCGATACATTTACAATACAAAGACCAGCCCTAGATTGATCGGAACCTCCCAGTAGCAGACCAGATAAAAGCAGCCATGGAACAGAAGGCTTTGAAGCGAGACTCTTAGAAGCTGTGCTTGAAAACTCGCTTCCCTCCTGCTGCCCGGCTTCTTGGTTTCTTTGACTCTCCAGGAATCCTCCAGCCTTCAGCCATCACCCACTGAACTGAGCAGCTCTGAGCCTCCAGGATGTCTGCAGTGACTTTGCCTGCCTCCGGCTTCAGCCGCCAGCCATGTCCCTCTACCCCGAAAGACTGTATCTCCTCTCTGGAACCAATAAGCTGAATACATCTCCCTTTCTCCCCTAAGTTGCTTGACTTTGAATGCTCTTTCACAGCAAAGTATGAGTCACTATTACTTGTGCCTTACAGACTAGTGCCTTGGACACAGCAGGACTTAAATGTTTGTTGAATGAAAGAGTAAAGGCAGGCAACCTGGTGCTGGCTTACACTGAGGTGGGGGAGGGGGCATATTCTTTCCAGGGTCTCATACATGCTGGGGAAGTGCTCGACCTCTGAGCTAGGTCCCCAGCCTCTCTTTCCCTCCTCACAGGGGAAGGGTATTCACCGCGGCCCCTCCAGCCCTCAGAGAAGCAGGCTAGTGACAGGGCGCTGCCAACATAAGAAGCATATAAATCATAATCGCGCTATTCCACGGCTTGCAGGATGATGACAGTTTTACAGACAGCAAGATTTTCCTCTTTTGTGTTTTGGGAGAAAAAGAAAGAAGACTTGCCAAGAGACCGCAACAACTCCACAGAAGTAATCATTACCGTGTCAGGTTCAATCAGGCGTGAGCCAGTGTGGACGGACATAGGCTGGCCCTGAAATGGAAGCTGGGCAGCATCTTTCTGCAGACAGACACCTAGTCTTCAGGACGGCGCTCAAACTCCTGCTGCAGTTACTCTGCATGACTGCTGATAAAAATCACTACAAATAGCTTAAGGGAACAAG